>JAUIRJ010000005.1:1350839-1380322 GCA_030555515.1 Acutogordius australiensis | reverse complement strand
AGGCGACTTCTGCGGAAAAATGTGCAGCGTTGAAATTTCTGAGTGGCCTAAGCATGAGACCCTATATACGAATGCCTAAAGGAAAAGTCTAAGGAATCTAAGATATCGGCCCTAAGAGCAAATTTTTAATATTTCACCCGTCGGCAAATACAATTTCTTTGTTCGGATTTAAAGAGTCTGTAATGCGCGTGCCAACGCACACGGAGAAGCCACACGCACGAGAAGCCTAAGAGAAATTAATGAAATGAAATTAATAAATTATTTAAAAGAAATATAAAAGTCTGAATAATTGAATGTTTGAAATAAATATAAAGGTCTTAAAGTATTTATTCTTCGTCCTAATGCCCCTTTTTAAAAATAATTCCCGTATTCTCCTCCCCCCCCCCCCCGGATCACGTCAATATTAATACCTACCTTTGGCCCCCGAATAATAATAATAACTCTTCCCTTTGGACCCCAGTATTCGGCAATGTCTCAGTTTTTGTCAACGGCCACGAGTCTGTCAGAGTCAAAGTCCTAAACGGTTATAGCGCCACTACATGTATAACCGTTTAGTGTTCAATAAGATTAATTCATTAGTTTTTGAATTAACGAGCTAAGGACAGAAATTGCATCAGCAATACACGTGAATATGAGATTCAAAATGCTTTATTTATTGGCTATTGCTACACTGCCAATATTTTGCAATTTTTTGTAGTTTCGACTCGTGCAAACGAATGTTAGTGTCACAATCTTCATAAGCATTAACCGGTTCGGGACTGAATCAAAATTCGAATATCCCGGCACATACGCGAAACACATCGAATGCGATATCGAATCCGATCTCGATAGCGGTTTTGTCAACGCAAACATTTTCAATATTCCTGATACTTTGCCCGTTTTTAAATTACGAAGGAAATTTATTGACTGCCCGTAATATTACACATTAATGGCACCGGTTAAAATATTTGATTGAAATAGACTCTGTAAAAATTTTCCGCTTTGATCAGTGAAATTTTATTTAACTCTTATTTAAAAGAATTTGGAAACAACTGGTAGGCTTATTTACTAACTTAATTGAATTAATTTAAGTTTATATATTTAGTTTTTAACGTCAACGTGACAAATAAATGTATAATAATAAATTTCAAACATCAAGTTTTTAATAATATTAATATTATATTAATATGTTTTTTAAAACTTGCTTAAGTTTATTTTTAATATTTAAATTGATTAGACTAATATAATATTAAAAATCTAACGCGAACATGACATTTAAACTATGCTAATTGCGTAAATAAAATATGCTATTTCGAGAATTTTTAAATCATATTTGAAGTTTAAAACAGAGTGTAGCCTATATTTGCACAAAAATTGTTTACATATTTTTTTTGAATATTTCGCCTCGTCGTAAATAAATGTTAAAACTACTAACTATTTATTAACATATATATACATTTAATATAACTGTAACATTAAAATGACACATAGCTTTTTTTTGATATTTATTGTTAACCTCACGTGCTAAAATTTATCTATAATATTTTTATTCCGACCCACCAAAATCTAGTTCAGACATTATTAATTTTTGTTTTGGCAGGCTTTATGTTGTTGTTGTTGCCCCGGTTCTTTGGACATGAGAAGTTGGATGTAAAATTGAGCTTGAGTGCTGCAAGGGCTGGATTGAGCCAAAGATCTATGGGGAAGCTTAAACTCCTGTCTTCTTTTATATTTTTTTTGGTAAGTTGATGGATTTGATCCCAAAGCTAGCTTATAAATAAACTGTTATTGGGATCATCAAATACACCCGTAATTTTCAAGAAGAACAGAAGATGGATCACTGCGTAAATGAAGTTATGTTGATATGGTAAATTAAATTGTCCAACTGATGGTATTTCATTAAAAATTCACCGGTTCATGCAGGGCTAGGAATACCTGCTAAACCACCTCCTCACAGCTAGGGTTTTGGCGTTTTATCCCGAACCTTAACGGGGCAATGGAGATCACCCATTCGAGATAAATATAGTCTGCCTGAAATAGAAATATATTTAATTAAAATAATCAATATGCTCTTGTGTCATAGGTGAGAGTAAATGTGTAATTTGTGATTTCTGGGATAAGTTGGAAAAAGACTTTGACATAATAGGATTTATGTATTGCGTTATAATTTCGTTAAATGCTGGGCATTCACATAGAAAATAGAATTGAGTGAGCGAAGTTGTCATGACAACAGGGGCATCTGACTGTGATAATGAGTGTTTGGCCATCCATTTAATATGTCATTAATTTTGAAATTTTTATGTTTAAGCAAGCGTTTTAACCTGGATTGTATTATGGTATATAAAATTTCTTTTTGTTTGAAAACAGTGTAATAAGAGTTAAAATCTTTATCTTTTACGAATAGTCGAAGCAAAAGTTTGTTGTCGGTTGAATTATATATTTTTTTACCCATAAAAAATTTGCCAAATCGCCTCGTGTTTTAAATTTTAGCTGAACTCTCTTTTTTTAATAAATAAAATCCAAAATTTTAGAAGAAACATTATTTCATAAAATTAAGATACGTGTTTATACAAAAAAAAACAATTATGTAAAAATTTGGGCATATATGATTAAATAATTATAAATTGTCTATTTATTGAAAATATTTCTATAAATTTAACAATATTTTAAAAGATCAATTTATTACTTAAACGAGCCTGTGCATTAAAACTGTGTGCCTATTGAGCATAATTAACAATCCGCAGTTGTCTAGGTTAAAAAAAGTTACACTAAGCGAATGATAAGAGACGAGTGTCGCCTAATTTTCTATCAGATTTTTAATTTAAAATTAGTTAAAAAGAAATTACGTTTTGATTTAAATGTAAAAGCGATTTTTTCTGATATTTTTTTGGTTTGTTCACCAAAATACCGTAATAAGATAAAAATGAGATATTATTTATTTTAAAATTGAAATATGTAATGACATAAAGTTGCAAAAGGCTAAAATATGTTTTAAGTATGTGGTTAAACATTTATACAAAGCTTTATAAATACAAATTTAGAAATGAAAATTTCCGAAGCCATAATATCTTTTTTTGTCATGAGTTATGAAATAAAACACTAAAAAAATTTTATGTCGAAAACAACAGAATAAACGAAACCATAAGCCTAAGCTACAACAAATCTGTTTCAAATTTATTAAGTAATTATTTTTAGATAAATTTAATTTTTTTGATAAATTATTTATCAAAAATTTGTATATTGTACCTGCATGAGGTATGGATAAACAAATTAATGGTTAAAAATTATAAGTACTACATATTATTTATATCATTTTGCCCTATATTTTATTAATATCAACCAAAATGTGAGATAAGCAATCACATTGAGCATGTTAAAGCAAAAAATTTCTAACATTGTAATATATAATTTACTGGAGGTTTTTGTGAAAACTCGGGTTGGAATCAGAATACTACGGCCTGGGTTAAACTCTAACTCATGCACATTCTCTCATCCCCTCCCCCACCCTCTCCCCCTCCAAATTATAGATATTTTAAGCGAATTAAACAAAAACTGAGTTCCGTATGAGTAACTCCACAAACTGTCCTATTGATTATCTCTATAAGTTCCTATATCATTAAAGGATATAAAAAACTGGGTAGTTTTACAATCCGGACAAAAATTTTGACTGCCTCAATTTAAACATTAAAATGTTCAAAAAAATGATTCCATCTATCTCGCCTTTAATTTTTTAACTTTTAACATTTTAAACCTATTTTCCTACGGCCTCTTGCAGAAATATATATAAAATCTTTAAACATGCTCATTCCAAATATTAAAATAGTAACCACTATGTTTTCAAGTTACCATGGATTGTTGTATATTTACCCTATTTTAGCTTTAATGAGTATCTTTATATATTCGTTCCCAAATAAAATGATGATATCAAAAATTGAAGCAAAAAAATCCATCACCAAAACATTTTATAATTAAAACATCTTATATTTAACATTGTATTGTTGAATTATAATGGGTAAACATGTTGCTCCTTCGTCTAATTAGTGCATCCGGTGCTTCCTGTGTATTTCAAAATTTGGTTTTTAATATAAGTGAAGCTTAGGCCACGTGCAAACTGAGTCTTAATTTTTGTAAAATTTTTAAATTCTATTTTGTAGGACACCTGCAAAGTGAGTTTCTATTTTCGTAAAATTTTGAGAATTCCGAAAATTTCAAAATTTTTTTTTTTTAATTTTTTGAAAAAATTTTTAATTTAGAAAAACCATTTTAATTGCATACACAAAATTTAGCAACTTTTTGAAAATTTGCGTTTTATTACAAAAATTTTTTTTTTCAAAATTTTGAAAATTTCACGAAAATAAAAACTCACTTTGCACGTGCCGTTAAAACGCAAATTTTTTAAAAAACAATTTATGTTTATGCACATAAAATATCTCGCAAAATAATAAAAAAAAATATTTAAAAAATTTATAATTAGTTAAATTTTTAAGAAATCAAAAACCTAAATTGCGCATGGCCTTGCAATTATATTATGTATAATAATTTTATGACTAACCACACCTTGGGTATATATTTATAAAAAGTGATAATGAATGAACTATGTATAAATAATACTTTTTAATTTAATTTAAAGATTTGGCAACAAATATAATTTTTAGTAATTTCGGTTGGGCCTTCATACTTATTTTCCAATTTTTTTTAAATATTTTTTTTAGTAGTTTGTTTAAAGGGTTTGCTGATTGAATCAAATTACCTTCCACAAATTGTGGTTTGGTTTCATCGCTGGAGACTAATTGACCGTTTGTTAAGTAGGCAGTTACTTTGTATGTATATTTACTACATTTTATTATTTCGCCGTCCACAAACCAGGTTTCCTGTAAAAAAATATAAAGGTATGCGCCATATGGTTATAATGCAAGAAGATGCTACAAAAACCGTAGAACTCAGAGTTAGTTGTTTCCATTTGGCCATCACGTTGAGTTAAGGTAATCTCACAAAACTTTTATAATCAGGGGCGTATGCAGAAACTTTTCTGAAGGGGTTAAACGAAATTTTTTTGGAGGAAAGCAACTTTATATTTAATTTCCAATATTGATATAGGATTTGCAAAATTACTTTAAAAGGTTGTATATTTTCCAAAAATAGCAATTTTATTGATTTCTACTCCCTTTTATATGTTTGATATATAGATTCAACCACTGGCTACATCATAAAAATCATGAAAAAAAATTTAAAGGTGGGCAATTAACCCCTTTTGACCACCCCTAAATACGCCGCTGTATATAATTCTTATTTCTAGTTGCTTTTTGGCTTTAACATGACGTGATGAATATTGTTTTTGAATATGAATCATAGTAAAAACAGAGCTTTCCGTCCCACAAATCCCCTTATGTGGTTTTTTAGAAAATAAATCATCCCCCCCCCCCTCCCCAATAACATCGTTTGTTAGACCAAAAAAAAATGTATATCAAAAAATAAACTCGATATATCTTACATGTCGCAAAAAATGGTTAGTTTGAGTGTTGATGCTCAAAAAGTTTGCTTGGCAAACGAAACTGAAGCAAAATAGAAAATGAGTTTATAATACGTTGTTCAATATCTCCTTAAAGAAAAATTTATTTTGTATAAGAAAAACTGCAAATTGAAGTATTTACATTAGCTTTTAGGAAGTATAGCATTGTCGCGGTGCTAGGATTTTTCTTCCTCTCTATCCGATAGTTCTTGACCGATAACGCTTCAAATTCATCATTTTTAGTCCATGTCACTTTTATTTTTCCGTTCTCAACGGCACTTGAGGCATGTAACTTTGCGTTCGAGAGATCTGATTTTTATATTAATTTGCGATATCAAAACACCAAGGTGCTTCAAAAAATAACTACCCCTAAATAAATATTGTCAGTATGAAAGCTTACGAGATTCACCAGTAGTAACTTTTTACAAATTAAATCTATTTCTATTTTATATATTGATAACTGCTAATCACAACAGAAGAGGGATAGTGGTGGGGCAATTGTTGTAATGTTTTAAATTAAAAACATTTTTTTCTATTTTGGTTAAATAAGGGTAAAAACTGTTTACTTAACGTTTGCCACCAACTGCAAAAAGAATAAAGAATGGGAGAGTGTTTAACTTTTAATGAGAAGTCTGCTTTAAGAGGCGAAAAAGAGAAAGCGAAGGTGAATTTTTACTTAAATTTATGTTTACCGTAAATGACAAAAGGTTTCTCCAAAACGGCCCATTCCGAAGCTGGAATTGTTTTGTTATTGTTATAAAACTGAGCAACTCTAAATTGGTAGGTTCCCGGTATGACTTGACGTATGATTTTCTGATTGGTATCCGAAGTTCCAACGTCGACCCAAACATTGTCGGATTCATTGAGGTATTGGACCTTATAACTATATCAATTTAGGAGTTTAATACAAGTAACTTGTATAACAATACGGCTATTCAATAACTATAGGAAGAGACAGTAACTAGAATTTAATAGAATGGCCTGCCAGGCAAAAATTACACAGGTCAACATATATCAATGTCATAAAATAGGTTTAAGAAAACATAAAAGCATGCATCTCCATGATAGCATTATCTCTATACATTTTCCAATTTACCTTAGTTTCTTCCGCCTTCAGCTCCCACCATAAATGGTATTTTTTGTTTAGATTGACAGATCTTAATTTATTATAAAAAAAAGATTTGATAAAAATTCTTCGTGACTTATGTTTATCATCACAAATCATGAGAAATAAATTTTATTAGCCCAAACTCTTACATTAACATTTAGATAATACAAAATATTTCGCATTCACGATATTTAATCGTTAATATTATTATTATTTGAAGTTTGAATTTAACAGTTTAGCTGTTGTAAATATGCAAATAAAAATTTCAATTTATTTTTGTTTTTGAATCTTGTTTGTTTTTTTATTGTTCATGTTTTTATCTGACTAAATAAGTTTGATTATAAAAAAACGATAAAGGGATTATCCTTAATAGCAAAAGTTAACTCATAACTCTCAAAAATATCAGGCCTGTGTAATAAAAGACCGCCCAAAATTAGTTACGTAGAGTTAGAGCAAACATCTCACAATTTACACAAGACAATAGAAGAAAGTGGAAAAGATTCAGAGATTTCTGCCCCAATAATATATGAAGTTTAAAAAATAAAATTTATACGGTTCAATAACTATAAGTGTTTTTGTTGAAAAAATATCCAACATTTTGCAATTGTATGGGTTAAATTTTTATTTACAATAAATATAGTTGAAAATGAGAAAACAATTTAATTTGTATTTGAGTATCAAATATAAAAATTACTCGATTTACCTCCTTAATTTTGACTATATAAAATATAATATTTTAGGGCTTGACGTATTCTGCATTCATTTAATTGATTACAATTGACTGCAAAATAAAATTAATTTTTAATTTAATTTTTTGTACTCCAAAGGCGATTAAAATTTTAATTGCAAAATTGACAAACCGCACATTCACAGTTTTTACATCTTGAAACATTTAAAATTTTAAAAAAATTTGACACATTTTGTACTTATTTGATTAAGTTCACGCAAAATTGACTATGAATTCGTGAGACTTGGTATAATGTCAAAGCCGTAAGAATATTTATAACATTTTAATATTCATATATCATTTTAGATGTTATTTCTTAAATTTTCGACACTTTTTATTTTTTACTCAAAAAGCTTTAATTTCCACATGACTTCCCCTTCCCGCCACAACCAGAGCTGGGAAAAAACTTATTTTTTGGCTAAACCCAAATTTTTGTTTTTGAAAAATTTAATGATAGATTATAAAAATTAATTATAAATAGATACAAAGCTTAAGCAGAATATAAATTTTATAAATATTTTCTTAATTAAATCTAAAACCGTTTATTTTTTTAAATTTCAAACAATAAAAAAATGGGGTTGACCCAAATATGGGTTTTTTCCCAGCTCTGGCCACAACGAGCCTGTTGAAGTGCGGTCCCCCTAAAATATGGACCCCATAACGCTCAATTATCAAATTTAAATTTTTTAAAGAGACTTCTTATATATTATTTATGATAGGAGTTTTATAATTCAGATTTATACCTAACGTTCATTTGTTTCGAAATAGAAGTTGTCCAAAGAGCGATAGCATCATGTTTACCAAAAGCCTGGGCCTTCAAAGATGTCGGTTTTTGCGGATCTACAAAATGTGTGTTTGAAAAAATTCAACAAAAGGTTAAAATTAAATTCTAAAGATTGCAATGAAAAAAATAACGATATAAAACACTTTATTCAGGCCTATATTTTTTTGATCAACGCTGTGGATTATTTTTTCTAACATTTCTAGTTAGAAATAAGCCTCACTCGAGACATTTTTGCAATTTTCGTCAGCCAAAATATTGCCAAACTAAAGATTCAAAATCCAAAAATAGCAATCTTATTTCCAAACTTAATGTAATACATTTTTTAATTTTTATTGGTTTATAAATCTGAACTTCACTCCTCCCATTGAAAATAATGACTTAAAGCAATTGCGAAATGTTAGAAAATATTGTACAAACAATGGTTAATAATTTTCAATAACATTTCAGATTTTAAAATTACATTTGTAAAAAAAAATTCAAAAAAGTTTTGCAAAAACTAATAAAGGCTAAAATTGCACTTAAATAAGAAATTATAAAATTTACTTTTATATTAATACAAATGCCCTCTTCATTTTTAAATTTTATATTTATAAGGCCTCCTAGCCCTATCCACAAACGAGCCTTAAATCAAAATATAAAAAGCATTTTAATTAAATCTATTTTTTTTTATTAATCATTCATTATTATTCGTTAAAACAAAGAATATTTTATAAAATCAAAAAGAAAAAAAAAAGATATTTTTGGTAACAAGTAATTTCACCTTAATTAGTTATCTTTTTTAAGGAGAATATTAATATGCAATTTAATATCTTATAACATTATTCTTAAAAATTTTCTGTATTCCGTTTAATGTTTCGGAAAATTTACTTGTCATTACGAGATTGCTCTCAATGGGGGAGCCCTCACCGATCGAGTAAATTGGGGTCAATCTATATTTATATTCAATGACAGCTTGAACATTATCGTCTTGGTATTGCGTAGTCTTTGTCTGCAAAGAATCAAAGTTTATTTTTTATAATTAAACATATTATTAAAGTTAAAAATTTTTGCGAACCAATTGATTATTTAGAACAAAGCTGGAAAAAAACCACTTTTAAGCTATTATAATTTTGGGAAATTATAAAAAAAAGGCTTTAGTAACCAAGGTAAAATGTTTATGAAGATATTCTGCTTAAATTTCCTATCTATATTTAGCAGATTTTTTTAATCTATCCATATCATCAAATTTTTGTAACAAAAATTTGACTTTAGTCAAAAAATGGGCTTTTTCTCAGCTCTGATATGATTTTAAAAATATATGAGATAAAGATATTATTTATAAGCCAAATAGTTAAATGTGTTTTAACTTTATCGACAATTGTCTTCCATCCGTTTGTTTCATTATCCCACCTTTCAATCTTGTATTCAGCGGATTGGCCTTCATATCTTGGCTTAATCCATTCTAACTTTAGGAAGTTTGGGTTTTTCGTTACTTTGATTCTGACAATTACTGTTATAAAAAAATATATTTAAGTAATTTAATATTATTTGATATATTGAAAAAAAGAAAACGATGGACTTTACATAAAATAGTGATTTTAGCGCAAAACGGCGTTGTAAAAACACCTTTAGCTGACAATAAATCGCATGTTTTTTGTAATTATTTTTAGAGAGTTGAAAACGAAATAAGGCATGGCCACATACATTTAACAAATTTGTTAAATATACAATTAACGCAGTTTAATATTTAAAACACCATTTTTTTTATTTTTTTTTCAAAACTAATTTGTTTTTTTGTTACCGATCAATAGATTTGTTTGTTTATTATTGGCTAGGGGCACTTCATAAATTATACTCGCATGCGAAGAACTCCAGATACTAACATAACTCTCTCAACCCCAAAACTCAAATGTTTAACATAACCCACTATATGTTATTTCCTATAAAATCATCTTCAAATTCCCCAAAATCAATCGTCCTTTGTTAATAATAAATTTTATTTTTTTTGGAAAATCAAAGGTAGCATTTAATCTTACAACACAATTACAAACAAAAAATTTCGGCTTAGTAAGCTCAGTGGCAACTTACTGTCACTGCCATGTAGGCAGGAGACCCCGGTTCGATTCCATGCAGAGGCAGCTTTTTTTTTGTCAGAAAAGAGCACACATGTTTACAACCAAAATGAAGCTCATGAGTGGCCCAATTTAGCAGTGAGCCCTAAAAACGTCTAGTGGATAGCCTAGTCCAAAAACATAGATTGATGGCGTGAGGAGGACAGATTATATTTTTAATCCCGACGGAACAATTTAATGTTTTGTTCGAATTTAGAGACAAACAAACCCCTTAAAAGGGCATGGTACATAATCAGTTAAAGGTATGTATAATATACAAATCCAAGCATGTTATTATTGACATGATAGATTTTAAGGCAATTTTATTAATTATTCCCTGTACAATTTTTAGGGGGTTTTTTATTTTTGAAAAATTTAAAAGGATCATTTTTTTCGTTAAGTGCGTCCACAAACACATTTTGAATGTGCGTATCAGAGAATCAATAATAATTTACATTAAACCTTAACTAAGCGTCTACCTAGGGCACAAGGTTATAACTGTTTTTAATTTAAATTTAAAAAAATACAAGTTAAAAAAAAACAAATATATTTTATGACTCCAAATGATAACTTTGCAAGTGAAATTTTACAAAAAAAACACTGATGTTTTTAAATCCAAATTTTAGAAATTTTGTGTCAGATTTTGTTTTTTTTTGTTTAATATTTTTTGTTCACTTACCCTAAATTTAAATTATTTTAAAATAGGATTGCTAACTTTAAAGGCATATTCGCAACTTTAAATACTATATGTTAGCTTACTAGGTGCAAAAAATCTTAGTTTCGAATATTTGCAGGATCCATCTTTTAGTTTGGCACATACATAAAAAACATAGGAGATGCCAGGAGTCAGTTCAGTGGTCAACGTTGTTGTACTCAAAGTCCAATTCCTATTTTTTGCTCGTGCATTTTGTTCTAACTTTGCTTCATATCTAAATATATATGGAAAAATTTCTCAATGGGAGTGGCCTTCTATTTCGAAAAACATGAGAAAAATTAAAGGGTCTATATGTAATAGATAGGTCAACAAATTTTTGGGAGTTATGAGCTAACTATAGAGATCAAATTTGCCATTGTTTTTAAATCGGTTTCCTATTCTAATCAATTTTTGTTGGTCAGCCATATTCATTAATAATTTTATAAAAAAAAGTTTCAAAAACAAAAATAAATTAAAGTTATTTTATTTTTTATGAAGCTAAACTGTTAAATTCAAACTTCAAATAATTTTTTTTAATATGTCATATACAATACCCTATATGATATTTTTTTTAATACGATAAAAACTAAAATTGATACTAATTTGCAAAAAACAAATTTTTATAATTTTTAATCATTTAGACCGTCCACTTATTATATTCACGTAGATATAGATATAGACTATAATAAAAATTTTATAAATTTCATTTTTTATATCAAATTTTATTTTCTATATCAATTTGTAAAAATATTTATGTTTTTATATTTTATTTAATTTTATCAAAAATTTAGATGTAATTTGCGGCTATACACGATAAGAGTTTTATAAATAGAAAAAGGAGTTAATATTCGGAAGTTATAAGAAAATATAAAAAAATTTAAGAATTTTTTATGAAAAAAAAACAAAGAAAGTTTTTAGACTTTAAATGTTAAAACTCGATGGGCACCATAAGCTATATTCCATAAGAGCTGTAAAATTTATCGGCATTTAAGCTTACCAAAAATGAATCGTGAAATGGGACTGTTATATAAGCAAAATAGGTAATCTTTGTAAGCATTTATTTATGACAATCTAATAATTCAAGAAATTTAGTCATTTAACAAATTTGAATTTTAAAAAAACCTTGTTTAGGGCCAAAAAATATATAAGTAGCTGAGATAAACATATCAACTAACACCCTACAAAAACTAATTAACAGAGACATGAATGATCTTGTATCGCAAGCGTGACAACGCGCGACCCTTAAAAAACCCATCTACATTGGAATTCAAAAATCGAGCAGTAAAACCACTTCGTTGTCATGCATACCAATCTAGGAAACTAACTCATGTTTGATATATGCTTCAAACATGACAATCTTAGGGAAAATAGAGCGATGGACGCGGCCCAAAGAAGTATTGTAGTGCGATAATGAATTAAAAAAGTGTAGTAGTGTTTAACACCGCAGTCATGAGACTTTTATTTATAGACTTTGAATTTTGTGGAAAAAGTAATAAAAAGTATTTTTAGATTTTATAGTTAATTTAAATTTAGATCGTGCACATCACGATGATTGTCCAAAATTATATATATAAATATACCATTGAAATTTATTATATGATCCATATCTATATTTATTCAAAATAAATATCGAACCATATTTTAATCTAATATTCCTAGGAAATATTTTCATCTAACAATCCTAGGAAAAAATGATACAACTTGGATTTAAAAAATTTATACAAGGCTAATTTTAATAAAATATATTAAATCTTTTCTCCGTTGGAACGATTGAAAATAAATTTATATAAGAATGGGAACAAAATCATCCTTTATTATATATAAAATAATTTTTTAAAAAAGACTAAATTAATATATACGCCATCTATCATACATAAAAAAACATGGTTTTTTATTATTATAAGAAAAAATTCATGAACTATATCCCAAAATAGGAAATAATATGTTACATAGCGTCGCTGTTGCTGGAGTCCCATTTGAACGTAGTTATATTTCCATGGAAACTCTCGATTTTTAGATTGGCCACCTTGGATTTGCTACCTATTGACAAAAATTAAATAATTAGTAACGGTAGGCAACGCCTTTACCCACAGCGCAAAACTACGAATTGTCAATAAAGCAAAACGAAATTAAAAAAAAATATTTTTATTTTGCAATTTTTTTTAAAATATTTGCGATTTTTTTTATGTTTAGATTGATCATTTTTATGAACAGCCCTAACGGGTACGGGGGCTTTAATGATAAAGATGCAGTGAGGAGGTGGTTTTTTAGCAGGTACTTATAACCCTACATTCACCGGTTAATTTTCAATGAAATAAGGACATCTGTACGGATAATTTAATTTCTCTTTATCCTTTTCGTCATTTACGCACTGATCCATTTGCTCTTCTTAGAAATTACTGGTGTATTTGATGATCCCAATTTCAGTCTATTACATTGACCCTAGGGGTTATAAACGTCGCCGAACAGCAATTTCAATGCTCCTTACCCCCCCCCCCCCCCCCAAATGGGCTAGCTCTAGGATCAAAAGAGCAAACTTTCCCATCTCCTTACCATAAAAAAAAGGACCGACCTACTAATTTCTAAAAATGTTTTTTTCAAACAATTTATTCTTCCCGATTCACCTATAACCTGTGTGTATGCCTCTAAAAAAATAAAGAAATACTTGATATTTTGTCATGGTTTTAAAAATACCGATGCATTTGTTTATTTTAGGGCACGTGCAAAGTGAGTTTATTTTTGTAAAATTTTCAAAATTTTGAAAAAAAAATTTTTGTAATAAAACGCAAATTTTTAAAAGTTGCCAAATTTAAAATATGCACATAAAATGCTTTTTCTGAATTAAAAAATTTTTGAAAAAATTAAAAAAAAAATTTTCAAAATCTTCAGAATTTTCGAAATTTTACGAAAATAAAAACTCACTTTGCACGTGCCCTTATATATAGTGTAATTGGTATCTATAATTTTGTTTTTCGCAGAGATACAAATTTTGGTTTTCTTAGGTTTTTCAAAAAGAGAAATAATACTGTCAAAATAATTATATTTTTTGACACAACGCCGTCACTAGTGTTTTAAACTAATTAAGTGTTATGATAAAAAATATAAATTAATTATTTAAATATGTTTTTGAACGTGCCCTTAGAGATAGCAATTTGGTTGACATTTTTTATGAAAATTATTTTTAATTGTCCAAAAAAAATATTTTTGCATTATTATAGAATTGGAATCAATTTGAAAATTGAATTTAAAAAGGTGTTTATTTAGATTTAAATATATACATAACTATAAAAATACCGTTGTTGATGATCTTAAGAGACGCTAACTGGACCGAGAATAATAAAACCTGACATATAAGGAGCACAAGTATTATAGTTCTTGCCATAATGTTTCGCAAACAAGAAAATATATTTAAAAAATAAAACAAAAAATGATCAAAAAAATTAAAATTTCGCATTTATAAAGGAATGCATGAGATACAATGTTTACAAACATTATATGAAAAACAATACATCAAAAATTTATCGATTGATTTAGGCCTGAGTGTTATAAAATTAGGACCATATCAGGACAACATTACCCCGAGCATGGTTATAACGTAAGGGGGGCCTTAGCGGTAAATTAGGGGGGGGGGGGGGGTATATTGGGTAGTTACTTTGTAAATCTTAATTTGCCATTTAATTCTGGAAGTCTGTTCTACTATGTGGATTTGAGGATGTTTTTTATAATAAATTTAGTGCCTGTAAAAATTAGCAGGATAGAGCATTAAATTAACTATTGCAAAGTGGGGTGTTTTGGTCGTCCCCATCTCAAACCTTTCGGACCATGTCATTATATTGGGGCATAACGTCGGACGCGCATTGTTTTTGAAATAAATTAATTAAATCTAATTTATGAGTAATTTTGGATAATGACTGGTGAACTCCTAGAAGTTTTTCTGTACTCTACAATTAACAAATAACCCATTTCAGATTACAATTATTTGAAATAAGTAAAAAGCAATCTCTACTTAACGACCAATTGCATTTCCATATGTTTTCCTTCACCCCATAAATCCAAAATGTGTTTATTTAAAAAAAAGGTAGATTTTAGTTAAGGCTTCGTCTTTTTTAACCCCCACCCACAGGTTAACAAATTTTTGAGAGTTATGAGTTAACTACAGAGATCAAATCTGCCATCTAAGGGAATATTAAATCCATTTACCATTTTTCCTAATCAAACTTAGTTAGTCAGGTATAAACATTGAAAATTTCAGAGAAAAAAAGATAAAAAACCAAAAAAATTTCAAACACAAAAATTAATTGAAATTTTATTCTTGCATATTTACACAAGGTAAACTGTTAAATTCAAACTTAAAATAATATTTTTATTAAAAACCGATATTATATCGTGTCGTGTTTAAGTTTGGACGCGAAATATGCCGATGTAAGAGCTTGATATATTAATAAAATTTTATTTTCCATTATTTGTGATTAAAAATATAAGTTACAAAGAAATTTTATATGCAATGTAGATTTTTATATTTTTTCTTCTCAGGTATATTTAGATCTGTCAATTTGGTCAAAAAAGGCAATTTTTCGTTATAGACGGATCTAAGGAGCCAAAGGCGGAAGAAACTAAGAAAAACGAAAAGTATATATGAATTAGGGCATCATGGGGTTGCATTCTTTTATGTTCTCATAACAATCTCGTTTCTGACATTGATATTTGTTGACCTGTGGTATATTAGGGTTGTTTAAGATATAACAAATGCCGGGCCTAGGTATGTAGGTTGGCTCACGGAAGAGAAAGCATTTTGGTGTTCTTGATCAAAATCTTTCAAATAATTTATAGTCGGCTTAGATAACTCAGTGGCAAACGCTCTGTCCTATTTCGGTTGTGAATCCAAATCCGTGCAGAGTAGCTTTTTTCTTTGGAAAAATTGTATACTACACTTACAACCATTTTGAAGCTTCTGAATGGTCTGCTTATGCAATTAGTCCTAAACGATCTAAAGGTAAGGGCTAAAAACCTAGGTCCGGATGCGAGAAAATCATACTATATAACCAGCCGGTATTAATTGCTTTGCTCGGTATTTGCCCTAACGGGTATGACGCCACTAAAGAAAGGTATGGGCGAAACCTCAAACCAATTGTCTTTTTTTTCTTTGATATGAAAAATCAACAGGGAGTGAATATTTTGCCTTTATATTATTATGCTAGTATTATATGAACAAGTATATGGTAATTGGTAGTTTAACCTTAGGAAGCTTAACACTATGTTTTAAATAATTCAGCCTCTAAATTATAATCAGGCCCAATGGTACTTAATTTGATTACAATGGACAACAACAACAAAAAAAACAACATAAATGATTTTTTAAGGGTTTTTGTAGAGAATTTTCTTTGAATAACAATCCCGGATTTAATCTTTTTTTCGGATGCCCATAATTTTTTTTAAACGGCGTCCAAAGTTGTAATATTTACAAAATTTTTTTAAACTACCAATTTTCCAAATTTTTTTTGGCATATTCAGATACTTTACAAACATATCTAAAATAGGTTATAGTTTAAAATTATTTTCAATTTACTTTCAAGTTTTTAGGATCAAAACACGGATATGACGAAAACCACTAATTTTATAAATTAAAAAATTAATTATCATAAAAAAAATTTAAATATCTTACGTTAATAATGAATGTTTTTGTAATCTAAATATATTTTAAAACTTTTGTTAGTACCCATAAGTTTTATGATGTAAAGGCCCAAAATACCCCAAAAATAGATAAATCTCAACTTTGACACTGAATAACTAAAAATCTGAGGCAATTGCTAAAATTCTGATTTCATATTCATAATTAGCACCCAAAACTTGACCAAAAACTATAGTTGCCATGAAAGAGGCTTAGGGTCGTCTAAATTTTGTTGTGCAGTGTTATTGGGCAGAATATAAGCTCACAACCGTTAAAGATCGTCCGATCTTGCCCATGAATGAATGATAAGATATAAGTATATTTTCAAAATTTTTTTCCAATCTTCCCTATATCACTGCACAGACAATTATCTTTTACATTATTCCTGATTCAAAATAAGGATATTTACCAGTTATAACCTATCACGTATTCATGTATTAACAGGTGGCATCGCAGTCAATATTGTTGAATTTAATGATTTGTTATTAATGTACAGACGCTATTTATAATTTAAAATCACTTTCTCATTCGCTATTTTTTCCATTACGGATCGATGTTAATTTAAAAAATGGCTCAATTTTGGAGCATATTTAAATTTTCAATAAACATTTTATTCTAACTATAGATCAATGCACCTTATTTTCGCTCTCCCACCTGCAGATTCGAGTAGGCTTGTTTTAACAGATGGGTATGCAACAAACAACTTTACATGGTGTATACATGGGGCATCTGAGCAGATTTAGAACCAAATATATATCAACAGACAATATATTCCTTAGGCCCAATGATTCTTCAAAAAGCAGCCTACACTCAAACTCAAATCTCGCTTTTTCGCCAAGAACAATATTTGATTTTTCTATGCAAATAAGAGGACAATGCTTGCTCAAAACCGTTTTAAACTTCGACAAAACGCCTTTTTAATAAAAGTGATCTAAATAAATTGATTAATTCATATTTCTTCTTCAAAAAGGTCAATTTTATATCCGCTTACCGTTATCAAACTTAGTTAATCAACTATAAACGTTATAAATTTTGAAGAAAATTGTCAAAAAAAAATTAATTTAAAAACAAAAATAGATATTAAATTCATGTTGTCATATTCAAATTTAAAATTTTTATAAAAAATTAATAAAATAACGTGTCGTATTTAAGTTTGAGGCGCAAATATTCTGTCTTATTAAATGATATAAAAGCTTGGTATACAAAAAATATTTCTCATTAGATGACTAATAATTTTCAAGAGATTTTATTGAAAAATTCCATTTCTCGAGGTCGCAAAATTTGCTACAAAAGCCATTTTATATTATTATGCAAGGATCTAAGGAGCCGAAGGTGGACAAAATTAAGAAAAACATTAAATAATATTTGAAACAAGGTAATCAAGGGTGCATGTTTTCATGTTAAACTTATTTATTTTTGTTACACTGATATATGTTGACCTGTGTAATTTTATAAAATTTTTATCTTAGTAAATTATATTTTATGTACGAATATATAGGGTACGCTCAGGGCTAATTATTTGGGAAATTTTTTAAAGATTTAAAATGTATAAAAAAAAATTCAATTGAAAATTTTTATTAGCGTTTAAATATTTATAGGGTTGATTTATGAATGTTAGCTAGATATGTGTCGTAGCCCGTAACACTAATGGATTATACCACAAGAAAATTGATTGATTGATGTGTTTAATTCAGCTGTGTCATCACGACTTGCAGAAATATATTTTGTATTAAAAGTTTTAGTTTTTAAATAGATCATAACAAGGGCGTAGCAAGTTGTAAAGCTTAGGGGGGGGGGGGGGGGTTCAAAAAAAAATTTTTGCCAAATATTAATGGAATTTTAAATGTAATTTAATTTTATATTTAATTGGTATTTAGTTTTGGGAGGGGGGGAGGGGATATGCACTAAAAATTTTTAATTTGGGTGGGGATATGGCATGCTTGGAAGGGGTTTCATCCCCAACCCCCCCCCCCCCCCCCCCCCTCCCTCTCCTACGCCAATGGATCATAATACAATTTTTAAATATAGATTATATTAATATCATTTTTATTCAATAAAATGTTTATAAACCCAAATACCAAACCTTTTTTATACCTATATTCACACAGGATAAAAAGTCCCTAAATTATCATATTAAAATCAAACCAACCATATATTTTTTTATATCCTAAAACAATATGTAACTCTAGCTACATAATAGTCTTAATTATAATAGTTTGCTACCAAAGATCAAACCCGGTTTTTTCAAAATTGGTGCGCATCTGGAAAATTCGTAAGAAAAAATCGATTGAAGCTTTAATTTATTTTTAATAATGAGAAGATTTTAAATTATTAGTCAATTTCCAGCTTCAACATTTACCTTTTATCCTAGTTTATAATTATAGATTGAATTAATGATATGTCCTAACAAATATCTATGCAAGGAAGCAAAAAATAACTTATAAATCAAAATAACAATATCTAAGGTCACGCGCCATAATTTATGATACAATTATGTTACACCTTATTTATAACTGGTTCATAATAAAAATATTAAAGCTTAAATTAAATAGTTTAGCTGTGTCTAATACTTAAACATATTTTATTATATTTAATATTTGTCAAATAGTTTGCACTCCTTTCTAATGGCACAATTTTAGCCAAGTCTAAACAATTAACCTTTTGAAGTTAACACTTCATACCAAAATAGGTACATTTAATACCAGTATGTGTTTAAATAGATGGTTGAGTGGCACAAATAAATCTAAATACTACAAAAACCAAAAAATTATTATATGGTTGTTTGAAATACTAAAAAAATTTAAATATAGTAAACAATATTAAGGTTGGAGCATTCAAAAGTACAAAAATTGTCAACTTTTTTATTTCCTTATTTCTTAACTTCCATTCTCTCATACCTTATGTCGTGCGCGTAGACGCGCCTTACGCTCGTGCCGCGCACAAAACCTAAAAGGATACTAATATTTTTAGTTTTTTAGTTGAAGTATTTTCGTGGTAAAAAAGTTATTATTCTCGCTGGTTTGGTGCCGGTAGGAATCGTGAGGAAGATTTAATATTTGATGCTATAAAAATAATTAATTGTTTGAAATGAATATATGAGTTTATAAGTATTTCTTTATTTTTAATGCCCCAAAAGAATGTTAACAAATGGCTTCCTCCCCAAATGTTTAACTCCCGAGTAATAATAATAACCCCTCCATTATGTTTAACTAATTAACACATCGAGTGACAATAATAACCGTACCCTTGGCCCCATATTTTATAGCTCAGACATCGTCAATAATAATAATTTCCGCTTTCAAATTTCGTCACCTTACATTTATTCAAAAACTAAATTACAATGCTAAAAAAGTTGTTTGAAAGCAGGCACAATTCTAGACCCCTTTTGAAGGGACATTGCTTACCCCCCTCCCCCGCCCCCAAAAAACTTATTTGCCTTTTTAAAAATACATACCCATAAAATTAAATTTGCCCCCCCCCCCCTCCCCAAATACGTATAAATGCTCCCCCAAAAACAACTAAAAAATTATTATTTTTAAATATTTACATTTTTTAAAAGGTGTTTTCATTCATATCAACCATTGGCGTAGGAGAGGGGAGTTTTGGGGATAAACCCCCCCCCCCCCCCCCCCCCCCAAGCATGCCATATACCCACCCAAATTAAAAATTTTTAGTGCATACCCCCATCCCCCCCCCAAACTAAAATACCAATTATATATTAAATTAAATTACATTTAATATATTCTTAAATGTCTAATTTTAAAATCTCCCTTCCCCTCAAATTAAAATACTAGTTAAATATTTTTATTATATAATTGCATAAACCATAAATATAAAAATTTATTGCATATAATATATCAATAACATAATTTTCTTAATACCATATATGTTTGTTTATATAAACATTATTTATAAAATTCCTTAATAATTACTCAAATTTTAAAAGCAAAATTAAGTAACAATCATAAGAATTAGTAGGCAAAAATTTTTTTTTGAAACCCCTTCCAAGCTTTACAACTTGCTACGCCCTTGATATCAACACTTCTAAAAGAAATCTAACTAATACAAACTTCCTGTTGTTATTAGATATAGAGAAAAATATGATGTTACAGAAAGTTGTATATTTGTGAAAGCAATTCATAAATCTGATGTCAAAGAAATTTGTTCGTTGCACAACCTGTTGTTACAATATAATCCAGAACCAAAGAACCTGATCGCACGATGCTACGATTAAGCGAACGTAATATCCGGGGAAAAAGGTGGTGTTCAAGTATTTCTAAGCAAAATGGCTGGATACCATGTCCTGTATATTTACTGCTTTAACCACCGATTGCATCTTATTGTAAAAGATTGTTTTAAATTTAGAAGTGAAGGAAAAGATTTTTTTGATATTTTTTTTTTCATACATTTTTTTAACATGATGCAATCAAGAGTAAGTGAATGCAGGACCATACCCCGGCTGTTGCCCCATCGGTAATTTGGTCAATACGACACCATTGTTTTTTTTAAATTACATAAAAATTGTAAATACTCTTTTATATATAAATTTTTTATATCTTCGGGGCCACAGGGCAGCGTCGGGGTATATTGACCATATTTATAATCATCAATTTATTTTTTTTTGTTTAAAAATTAATCAATTAAAAAATACAAATACTACAGATTTATATAAAAATGTTTGATATATATAATAAGTTGATGGCAATAATTTATTTATAGAAATAAGAAAAAACTAAACCAAGCTTTTTTTGATTTTTTATTTTCTAATCATAAGTTTGAGAATAATTTAGATATTAATGATATATTAAAAAGTATTTATTTTAATATTATTGATCTATTCATTGATTCTTTCAATAATACATTTTTTATCAATAATATTTATTTAGAATCTTAAGATTTCCTTTATAAAATTGATTATCCTTTTTTAGGGCACTTGCAAAGTGCGTTTTTATTTTTGTGAAATCAAAATTTTGAAAAATTTTTGTATTAAAAGCAAATTTTTAGAAAGTTGTAAAATTGAATATATGCACATAAAATGCTTTTTCTGAAAAAAAAAATTTTTGAAAAAAAATTGAAAAAAACGAATTCTTAAAATTTTTAGAATTTTTGAAATTTTACAAAATAAAAACTCACTTTGCACGTGCCCTTAGATATAAATAAATTCAAGCCTTTTTTAAAAATATGTAATATTTATAAAAATTTATTATCTAAATAAATTGACAGCAAAAAATGTTTTAATAAAAAAACTTAATATTTAAAAGGAATGTGATACTAATGATTTTGTAAGAATTTTATATGATTACAAAAATGCGTTTCCTAATCTTAACATTTTTTCTATAAAGCTGTTATTTGGCTTTGAAATGTCGAGTTGTAAGGACACATTTTTAATAATAAAAAGTTTGACGTGGATTTAATTGGTGTAAATATTTTGCAAAGGCGGCAAAAAAAATTTTTCTGTCCCCCGCCCCCCTCTCTTTATATAGGAAAAGCTCAATTCGAGCCTGTTTAAAAGTTTATAGGGCAAGTTTAAACAATTTTTAAATTCAAATTAACTGGTAAATACCCTTTTTTAAAACATAACTAATAATATAAACAATGAAAATATAAGTTTGCGCTAGGAATAAATCTTTTATAACAAATAACTGCCATCACCACAACTTCAATATTTTTAAAATATCATTTTTTGTGTCTGACGTTTAAAAGAAACAACACTGATTTTTATATTATTAAACTATATTTTCAGTCGATTTGTAATATACCATTTGCTTCAGATTTAATAATTTATAAATAAATTAATTAAACCAAATTAGGTAAGTTATAATTATTCCTGTAATTTTTTCTCTCTAGTTTGTAAGATAAAAATGTTAGAGTTTAGCTAAGTATATCTGTTTTAAAGAAGAAGAACATAAGCAGGTATGTTTTCGGCAAGCGTTTTCTACCCTGCTTCAATTAAATGTCAGAAATACGAGCATCAGTGCGGACTATTAATATCTTATATTGTTTTAAATATTTTTTTAACTATTTAAAATTTTATCTATTTACTTAAAACTGATCTACAATTAATATAAACAAACTTCAAAATTTTTGGTAAAACTATTCTACCTGTGCAAAGAAAAGATTTTGATAACTAAAAATTTTGTAAATTTTACGGAAAATTTTTTTAATGTAAATTAAAAATCTTATATATATTTATTTAGTATACATATGGGTACAAGCTTATACATAATACGTATAACAAGTGAATTTCAGCTACGAGTCATTTATCCAATATTTTGAATTTTCAATTTTTTACAAGTTTTACTTAAATCACCATGTCTTTTTTCGTTAACGTGCCTTCTGGAAACATTGTAACTTCCTCACTAAAAGAAATACTGCATATAAGACTGCATTTTTTATCCACATTTAATGACACTTTAATTGCAAAATATGATGATACCTTTACCAATTATTCAAATTTAGAATGTCTTATCCCTAATTCCCCCCAGAATATTATATCTCATCATATATTAAGGTAAATTCTTTTTAATATTTGATTTTCTTAGGTTAAACATTTGTATATGAATATATTGTTTTTTTTTTGTATAAAAAAATTTTTTTTATATATTAAATTTTTAAAACTAGACACTATATTTTTAGATTAATGTGTTCTTTAAAATCTAATTATTGGAATCATTTTATCAGTATTGAATTAAAATGGTTTAAATATTGTTTGAACCAAATGAACACAGAAGAATTTTGGATTTTCTGGAAAAAATTGTTGAGAAATTATACATCTTTGGATCAGCATCCTTGTAAATATTTTATACATTTATTTTTTAAGTATTTAAGACTTTTAGAAACACATTTATACATATTATTCAAACAATTGATCACAGATTTAAAAAGTATTTAAAGTTTGGAAGGAAACCAGAAGATAAGATAGAAAATAGAATAGCTTTTAGACTTCCATTTATGCTATCATTAAAACTTTTGGCAAAAAGAAAAATCTTAGTTGTTGGTGGACAAGCTCATATTCCCTACAAATATATTAAAACCGTGTTGGCAGAATTATTTGTACACTTGCTAAATCAATCTCAGCCAACATATGCAATGTTGGCTACTTTCTTAATTAAACATGACAAAAGATTGCAAGATATATACAACTTTTTTAGGGTATTTTATTCATATCTTTTTTTATATGCTAAAGTATTGAGGTTGAAGTCGCTTAGATTTATTTAAAAACTATTTTGTGTATTTATTAAACAAGCCTATCAAATAATGTTATAATTAGTAAAATTAAAATATTGTTTTTTTGTCAATTTTTATGTGATTAAACAACTTAATAAAATATTATATTTGATAGTTCTTATATCATTACTTTTACAAAGCAGAAAATAATAGACCAAGAGCTACATTTTACCATACCCCATGCAAGAACTTACAATGATAAAACAGGTGTTTTGAAGGCTGAAGATTTAGATTGTTTGGTACAGAACAATAATTTTCCTCCTTGCATGGAATATTTGCATTTAAAGCTACGATTTATCCATAGATTGGATCACCATAGCAGGGTAGGGTAATTAATTTAATTTAGAGTTGTATTTGGATGATTTTTTAAAATAATTATTATTTATACCTTTATTGTTTAATTTCCAAAAATTAATTTTGAAATGACAAATCATACAAAACATGACTAGGCTTATTAATTTTTATATTTAGACAATTTATTGAATGTAAAATATTTAATTTCTTGTTTGTTAAAATTTATTTAGATTCGTTATACTTTGTTTCTCAAAAACATTGGATTGCCTCACCAAGAGGCCCATAAATTTTGGAAAGACGAATACAGCAAAACCAAAAAGTGCGCAATTCATGGTTGTAGCTGTACTCACCTATGGGGGCCTCCTTGTCTTACTCATACAAGATATGGGGCCTATCAATCAGATGGTATAGAATGATATCTTTATTTTATTTTTAAATATCGCTTTCAAAGTTCATTATTTTTTTCTAAAAATAATTAAAAATTTTTGATGTTTGATTATACTAGAAAAAAAAATATTTCTTTTAATATGAAACTATAAATAAAAATTATATTAAATTTTTAATCTAAAGCCATATATGATAAGTAAGTTATCAATTCAATATTAATTTAAATAAATTTTTTTAGTTCCAATATTGATTTAATATTAAAAAATCTTGAAAAAACATAAACTTAGATTGTGCTGTTAATCAACTACAATCTTTAACTTTAAATTGCTAAGGCCTTATGATTTTGACTTCGTTTTCAAATTTAATGTAAAATCTAACCAATTTAAATATTTTAAATAAACTTGCAAATTTGTTTAAGTATATATTTTAATATCCTTAAATGGCCCACACTTATGTCTATAAACTTACTTAGATTCAAATCACTTAAAAACAGGTACATGT
Organism: Acutogordius australiensis; assembly: GCA_030555515.1. Lineage (NCBI taxonomy): Eukaryota > Metazoa > Nematomorpha > Gordioida > Gordea > Gordiidae > Acutogordius > Acutogordius australiensis. The sequence goes on along the minus strand of JAUIRJ010000005.1, from coordinate 1,355,354 downwards.
ATGAATGTCAGAAAAATTAAGTTTATGAAAACATAAAAGCATACATCCCTATGACGACATTATCTCATATATATCTTCTGTTTTTACTATTTTCATCCGCCTTCCCCCTTAGATCTATCCATATTGAAAAATGGCTCTTGACCAAATTGACTGATTTTGTGACCTCCAGAATACCCTAAAAGGAATAAATTCAAGAATTGTTTAAAAAACCCTTGTAACTTATTTTTATATCGGAAATAATTAGAGATAAAATTAGTATGACAAGCTCTTGCATTAGCATTTAATTAATATAGAATATTTCGTCTGAAATACGAAAATATATTATAAGTTTTAAAATATTATTTCAAATTTAATTTTAACAATTTAGCCATTGTGAATGCAAAATTATAATATCTTTTAGTTTTTTAATCTTTTTTAATTTTTTCTAAATATTTTAATGTTTACAGCTGACTTACTAAGTTGGTTAAAAAACAGCAAAGGGATTTAAAAATCCGTTAAATGGCAGGTTTTATCTATGCGTTTAGCTCATAAATATTAAAAAAATTTTAACCTGTGCTCTAAAATTATTTTTTTTTCGATTTAAATCTTAGATCAAAATAAACAAAACTGCCTATTAAAAATTAACCGACTACAATTATTCCAAAATAAGTTGAAAAACTTTATCTCCAAAATTATAACTTAAAAATAACTTACATTTGATAGCGAGTGATGAGAGTTAATTTGAGGATCAACAAAAAACGGCTAATTTTTCCAATACAGTGATGCGCTGACGGGTACAGTCTTTTAAAAGATTTAGGGCAATGGTGGCATGTAATGGGTAATATCCATTGTCCCAATAACTTTGATGAATGTTTTAAAGCCCTAAAAAATGTGGCGGCCTCAAAAAAAGAAGAGATACTGCTAACTCTGCATGAATCGGTTGAATTTTAAAAAGAATTACGGTCATCAGTTTGAACAATTTAAATTTTCATATCAATAACACACCTTTTTCTAAATTACGCACTGAACCAGTTAATTACTGGTTTTGATTTTAATCCCAGCCTATTCATATAATAGCTATTATCAAACGAACAAATTTTTTTACCCCCTTATCAAAAAATCTTGTCAGGTTATAGAGCCTGCGTTGTATTTATCCGGAAAATGTGGCATTATTCAAATGCATTGCTTTGGAAGTTGGATCTTATAATCCGAGCAATTAGTTTTGCAGTCTGTGCTCTTACGCCTGATACCTAGTTTTTTACACCCTCGCTTTCCATTTAGCAGCTTCAAAGTGGTTGTGCATGTTTTAACTAATCTTTGGGATCACCTGTTTTGCAAAGAATTGAACAGTGAATGTTAAATGTTGAGTTACATACAGTTTTGAAAGATTATTTAGTTGATTACAAAAACAACATAAACGATTTTTTGAGGGTTTTGTAGAAAATTTTCTTGCGATAACGATCCCGGTTTTAGTTTTTTTTAATGCCTCCAATTTTTTTTGAACCGCGTCCAAATTTCAGAAAAAAATCACAAAATTTCTTTTACTATTAATTTTACAAAAAAATCTATTGGCAAATTCAGATTCCTTTTAAAAAACTTTTCTAAATTAGGTTACTACATAAAATTTTTAGCAATGTTATTTAGGACCAAAAAACGGAGTTTATGACGATGACCACTAATTATACAAAAATGAAAAAATAAAAAAAAATAAAACATATAAAAAAAATTTAAACCCTTTGCGTTAATAATAAATGTTTTTGTTATCTAAATATAATTTTAAACTGTTACTACCCATAGGTTTTATAAGATAGAAGCCCAAAATACCCCAAAAATTAAAAAATCTTGACTTTGACACCGAAAACTAAAAATCTGAGGCATTGGCTAAAATTCTGATTTCATATTCGTGTACAGCGCCAAAAACTTGACCGAAAACCATAGTTGCCATAGATGATGCTTAGGGTTGTCCAAATTTTGTTGTCCAGTGTTATCATTGCATATTCAATACTTAGTATTAGAATTTGGCTATTTTTTACAAATTTAGGGGAAAGATATATGTTATGGTTGTATCTTGATTTCAAATATTTATTGCCTGTGACGATTTTTTCAGGCAGCTAAGGCTATTTTTTGAAGTTGGTCACATTTTTAAATTTATGTATGTTATTTATCTTTATTAATATTATTATATATACATAGTAGCTATTATTATGACTATTAGAAGGCAGGCGATATACCTACAACCTACGGCACCTGTACGGTCTTGAAGGGTCTCGTAAAAATTATTCTTGTCACTCCTGTTCTCGAATTCAGGTAAATATCTCTGACTACTATTTGCCAATTTAACGGTTCATGTTTTAAAAATAATTCAAAATTTAATTAACTGCTACTAAAGTTGTGAGAAAATGCCCACATTTTGCGATATATATATATCGAATAGTAAGTGTCGAATTAACAACAATTATTTGGTGGAAATGCAATATTTTAACTTAATTTTTTCAGTGTAGACTCTTGATACATTTTTCCCTAAAAATCTGAATCAAATTTTGATTATTTTACCAAAATGTCGATAATTTTATAAATTTGTTTTTACCCCTCTTTCTTTAGTCCAAACTAATAAAAGACAATGAATCTACCGGGTGTCCATTCAAACATTTTGATGATCGAAATTTGCTTAAATTTCTCGGGAGCCGACTTCAATTGACCCAGCAATCAGGTCTTGCAGAAAATAAGGGTAAATGAATTGCCTTAGCACATTTTTTTTTGGTAAGGAGGTGGAAAAATTTGCTCGTTTGATTCTAAAGCTAGCCAATAAATTAACTGGGATTGGGATCATCAATTACACCAGTAATTAGAAAAACAGATTGATCAGTGAGTAAATGAAGTAAATGTATTGATATGTTGAATAAAATTAACCGCACTGATGTCCGTATTTCACTAAAAATTGACCGGTGCATGCAGAGTTAGGAGTACCTGCTAAAAAGCCACCTCCTCACAGCCTCTTCTTTATTGAGGCCGCCGTACCCGTTAGGGCTTTGGCACTTCCTTAATTCATTTACATTATAGGCTTAAATGCCGAAAATTTGCCTTAAACGCACAAGTTTTTAGAAAAAAGGTTGTGTGAGTATGTTTTTAATTTAAGCGAACTAATCTAAATTATTGATTAATTTTAAAATGCTTTTCTCTATTAAATTGAACTTTGGTTGCTCTGCCAATGGAAAATGGCATACTTTTATGTGAACTTGAATTAAAAAATTGATTTACAATTTTTTTTGATAAAAATCTTTGAAGTTTAACCAAACATAAACTGCCTTTAGGTGTAAATAAAATTTCATATAAAAATAAAGATCTTATTATTTTTATTTCTTAATTGTCATATTATCCTACTTTAAAGTCATTACAAGATAGTTATCTTGAAATGAAAAAATTGTAACTATGAATCAATAATTATTAAAAGTTTATTTTATATATATAGATTTAATATAAAATTTTTAAAAATTTTTTGAAATCAAATGTTTTTAAATTAATTTACTATGAAGAACTTTTTTATAACATCTTTGATTTAATTTTACCTTTTTATTCTTAAACTTCAATTTTAACTCATCTAATATGATATTATATACCTAAAAGTAGTTGTAATTTTTTAATACAATGCCATGTTGCAAGTTAACCAAAATATTGACTCAGCTATTCAGTAGCATAATATTTTATACATAACATATTATGTATATTCAAAATTTCTGGGTAAAAAATTAATTTTGTATATTTAACGCAAAAAATTGAGCCATTCTTGCTCGGCCCATAAACTTGTTTTAATAATTAAATAACTTGTGCGTAATGTTATGTTTGTATTGAATATTTTAGGTGCTTAGTTGATAAAGTCTCTTTACCAGTAAAAAATAAATTACTTAAGTTTAAACTAAGTTAATATTCTTATTCCATGCTAAAAAGTGGTCTGAGTTAACTGTATGAATAATTTAGAGTCTGGCTTACGGAAAATTTGGGTCTGAAGAAAGGTGTGTTAAAAAAATGAGGAAATTTAAAATTAAAAAATAAAAAATATTTATTCTATTAAAAATTAAAATACCTTGAGTTGTTAATGAAGGTTTTCTCAATTTTTTTGCTTTTTGTTCGTTATCAAGTTATTAAAGCTCAAAATACCCTTAGAATGACCAAAATGGCGTTTTTGACCCTAAATAACAAAAATTTTGAGGCATTGGGAAAAAGATTTCATACTCGTAATCAGCAAAAACTTGACAAAGGTCAATGGTTGCCATAAAATGCTTAAGACCATATTTTGTTGTTTAGTGTTAAATTCATTAAATCAATTTTTCTATATCCAAGAAAATATTTTTGGGTTTGTTGTTTTAAATATTTTTTACTTGCCCTCTGTTATTGTCTGGAGCCCCAATAATAAAAATTATCAAAATATTAACCTTACTGTTCACAATAACAAAAATGATGAGACCCAAAATTAAAAAAAGTTAAATTTTGCTCCAAAATCTAAGTTAAAACAAATTACAGTTTAAATTATACTCCTTT
>JAUIRJ010000005.1:1329066-1350639 GCA_030555515.1 Acutogordius australiensis | reverse complement strand
AGATCAGGCACGATTCTAGACCCCTTTTGGGGGGGCAGTGCCCCCCCCCCTCCCAAAAATAATTGAATTTGCCCCCCCAAAAATACATAGTAATTTTATGTTTGCCCCCCCCCCCCAAAAAAATTGAATTTGCCCCCCCCCAAAAATACATAGTAATTTTATTTCTTCCACATAATATAATTAAATTTGCTCCGTCAAAAATATCTAAAAAATATTATCTCTAAAATATTTACTTGTTTTATTGTTTTTATTCATTAATACTTCTCATCCGCAAGAGAGATCAAACTAACAGAAATATATAGAAAAATTTGATTTTACAGGAAGCTATATATTTGTGAAACCAATTCATAAATCTGATGCCTAAGAAATTTTCTCAGTTAACAACAATCTTTTGTTAGAATATAATCTAGAACAAAAGAACCTGATCAATGCTACGATGGGGCGAACGTAATGCCCAGGGAAAAAATGGTGTTCAAGTATTTCTAAGGCAAAATAGCTGGACACCATGTCCCGTATATTCACTTAACCACCGATTACATTGCATCTTGTTGTAAAAGATTGTCTTATTTTAAGTGAAGGGAAAGATTTTTTTGATAATTTTTATTCCCTTCATAAATTTTTTCAATATGATGCAATCAAGGTAGTTAGTGTATGCGAGACCATACCGGCTGTTGCCCCATTGGTGGTGTGGTCACTACCTGCCCATAGTTTTTTTTTAAAAATTGCACAAAAATATTTAATACTCTTTTAAAAATTAAAAATAAAAAAACTTTCATATCTTCAGGTCAGGGCCGAATCGGGGTTTTTTGACCATATTTATAATCATCTATTTATTTTTTTGTATTTAATTGAAAATTTATTTTATTTATTAAAAATAATTATAGATCAATTTCAATGCAGAACTATTTATGTTTCTAAAACTTCTGATTTTATACACCATTGTTTGTTAGAAATTAAACAATTAAGAAATAAAAATACATTTGAAGATTTATTCAAAAATTGTTTTGATATTAATATTTTTTTAAATGACAATAATTTATCTATGGATAAAAGAAAAACTAAACCTAAAGATTTTTCTGATTTTTATTTATTTTTTTACTTATAAGTTTGAAAATATTTTAAATATTAATGATGAAGTAAAAAGTATTTCTTTTAATATTATTGATTTATTTATATTTTGATAATAGATTTTTTACCAATGATAGTTGTTTAAAATCTTTAGATTCCCTTTATAAATGTGATTAATATTTATTTTAGATATAAATAAATTAGAGCCTTTTTTTAAAATAAGTAATATTGATAAAAATTTATTATCTAAAGAAATTGACGTAGCCAAAAATTTTTTAAATAAGAAACTTAATAATTACAAAGAATGTGTTACTATTGATTTTGTTAAATTTTTATATGATTACAATGATGCGTTTTCTAATCTATTTATCATTTTTTCCTATAAGTTTGTTAATTGGCTCTTCAACGTCGAGTTGTGAGGCCACATTTTCTTCTTTAAGAAGGATAATAACGGCTGACAAGTAGTGACCTGCTTAAAGGTAATTTGGTTCTTTTAGAACACAAAAAATCATTAACTAGGGGCGTTGAATTTTCATGAATATTGTAATTTAATTAAAATCCTTAAGATAAAATAGTTTGATCAATACAATACACTGCTCATAATCAGCTAATTATTGCTTACTATTTTAACATGGTTGCAAACTTTTTTTATGCGCATTTAACGTTTATGTCCATGTTTTATTTAATTTTTTACCCTAATATTAATAACTAGTTATATATAACCAGTGTTTTTTCATATATATTCTTCCAAATTAGCATACTTATACATTTTGTTTTCATGATAATCAATCTTATTTCACTTTTCATAAATCCAAAGTTTTATATAATTCATTTTTATTATTCATATATATCATATTTTTAATTTGCGCAATGATGCCAAATGATAAAATTATACTTACAATTAATTCAAATCTCATATCTTTTTAAGGTTTAAGCAATTAATTTTAGTGAAAACAACTAATTTTAATTCACATATTCAATTTATAAAGTCATTTTTTTAATATAATAAATTACTATTAATTTGTTAAAAAATTTTGAACATGGATTCTATTGTTGTACATGTATTTTTTTGCCGTGACCGAAGGTCACGGCTAATTTTGCCGCCGAAGGCGGCAAAAAAATTTTTTCTGCCCCCCCACGAGTTTTTTTTGCCCCCCTTAAATGGAAAAGCTAGAATCGGACCTGGGGTAGATGTTAGAATTAAATTAGGGTTAAAGCAAAATTAGGGTTAGTGTTGCGTTTAAATTTTGATTAGGTTTAGGGCCGGCTGGTTTTATGGGCTAGTTAAGTTTTAGTGTGAAGGCTAAAGAATTTTTTACGTATGACAAATTTTTGATTTATGAGCTAACTACAGAAATCACCTGCCATCTTAGGAATTTTCAAATCCGTTTACCGTTTTTAAATCAAAATCAGCCAGTTAGAAATATTAAAAATTTTGAATTAATGTCAAAAAATAAAAAACATTTAAAAACGAAATAAACTAATTGTTTATAAGAGTATTATGCCAATTGTTTCATTTTTGTTATCGAGTTATTAAAGCTCAAAATACCCTTAAAATAACCAAAATGGCGTTTTTGACCCAATAACAAAAATTCTGAGGCATTGGTCGAAATTCTAACTTAATAGTAATAAGCACAAAAACTTGATCGAGATCAATGTGCCCAAAATAATTCTTGAGGTCGTCCAAAATTTATTATCTAGTGTAATTTTCTTATGTCTACATATATTTTAATAAATTTCTAAGCAAATTTATGATTTTAAATAATTTTTTGTTAGTCCTTATTGTGATACTAAGATTTGAGATAAAAGTCGAGAGTGAAAGCAGTTCCAAAAGAGCCCTGGTCGAAATTTATCGGGTCGGACAATCAAGGCCTATATTTTAAAATAATGACTTAAGGACTGGGATTAAATATTATTGCCTTATTTTTTAATTTCTACACAGGTCGCAAAATCAGTGGTGACAAAAAGATAGTTTTATTATTGTGGAAATGGTCCTGATGGTCTTGTCTCATATATTTTTTTGTTTTCTAATTACCCACTTTAATTTTAGATAAAAAAAATTGGTTAACTTTGACCAAATTGAGAAATTTTGCGACCTCTTAAATACGCTTATAAGAATATTATCTAGCTTTTTCAACCAACATTTAGATCAGGAATTTAGCTGAAGTTTATTTTTCACCATATTTCTTTTTGCAACTATAAATTGTTCACAGCTGACATACAATGCCTGCTTTGGAATAACGTGTCGGATAAAATCTGAGTTGGCAATGGTGTTTAAAGCTAGCTCATAACTTTCAAAAATTCACTGCATTAACAGGATATAAAATCGATGATTGCACAGGTCAACAATTTTTTAAGAGTTAGGAGTTAACTACAGAAATCAAACCCGCCCTTTCAAGGAATATCAAATCCGTTTACCGTTTTTCCTAATTTAACTTTATTAGTCAGTTTTAAACATTAAGGTCAAAAAATTCAAAAAAACTTTCAAAAACAAAAATAAAATAAAATTTAGTTAAACTGTTAAATTCAAACTTCAAAAATATTCATTAAATATTTAAGTTTAGACGCGAAATATTTGTATTATTTATCTAATTGCCGAAATAAGAGGTGAATTATGAATAAAATTTATTTTTTATTATTTGTGATAAAAATTATAATTTAATAAAAATTATAAATGCAAAATTTAAATTTTTTAGGAAAAATTTAGATCTGTGAATTCGGTCAAAAAAGGATATTTGGCTAGAGCCGGATCTAAGGAGCCAAAGACGAAAGAAACTACGAAAAATAAAAAATATATATGAGATTAGGCCATGATGTGGGTGCATTATTTTTATGTTTTTATAAAATTCACGCTTCTGACATTAATATTTGTTAACCTTTGTTGTATCATCACATGATGAAGGGTATAATTCCTACGGTCTATGTTTTATTGACAACTATAAAAAAATTTAGCTTTTATTAATATTTCAGGGGGTATATTCGAGCCGAGGCGGTCCTTAAATAGAAAAATGTTAGGGTCACAGTTTTTGGAATTGAGATAAATTGAAAAATTCTTTAGATTAGCTGAAGATAGGGAATGTTTTGCCTTTATAGGCTATAACAATATAAGTGTCGCCTTTTATTAATAATTTGGTTGTATCACAATAGTTCAAAAAGAGGCGTTTTGTTAAAAATTTTAAAAGAATATTCCCTATTTTAATTCCGTTTTAAACTCTTGCTAAATAAATAAAAACAGAATTATTTTTTAATGTGGTCGTACTTATGATTTAATACATTTTTCCTTATTAATTTTTTTAATATCGAAAATTAGAAAAATATGTGAAACATTAATTTGTTTTAAAAAAAAATAATTGGAATAAATTCCTGTAAAAACATTATGTGTATAGTGTTAATCAACATAGCCCAAAATTCATAATTATATACGAAATCGGACTTTAAATTAAAAGATTGAGTTGTAATTGATCTTCTTCGGGTCAAACCACCATTTTTTTTATCTTCTGATTTTTTTAGTTTAAACGAGCTCAAACTTAAACTAGACCCAAACAAATTAATTTTCTTTTTACATCCCGGTCAAATACACTTATATGTTTAAAGACTGAATGAAATCTAAAACTCAAAAGTTAAGATACTATTCGTTAAAAAGAAGAAATGTCATTACTTGACAACATTAGGCAAATTTTGGAAATAAAAATATAGGATTTTTTTCATATCTAATTTATTGGATTTCAGATATAAACTTGGGTGACCGAAAAAAGTGTTTTAATTAGAAAATGAAAAATTAATAAAGTTTATGCCAATAAATAAATAAAAATGATATAAATATACGGTGGAATATTAAAAATTCGTTAGAATGGAGCTTTAACTGTTCATTATCTTAGGGGTCGGGCAATATATAAAGAGTAAAAGTCTTTGGCAAGAGATAAGAATATAACTCTTTTCTTTATTTTTGAATCGTTATTATAATTGCTCTCGTAAAAATGCTTAAATTAATATTTAAACATTTTTTGGCCAAGAATAATATTTTTTTCAATATAAATACGAGGTAATGATCCTAAACAATTGGGGAAATGATAGCTGCTGCTTTAAGTGAGATAAGACAGCATGGCTATTGCTATCTTAACATCGTACATTCATTCCTCTAGATAACCATTTAAAAAGAATGCTTCACCTGAAGCAAAACACGTACCTAGCTACATGGAGGCGAAAGCTCACAACTTGAAACTGCCCCCCAACCCCAATATTTAGCCGTGATCTTGACAGTCAACACTCCCTTAGGTTCCTGTCACCAAAGTATGAGTTGTATAGAAGTATTCTTTGGTAAGCCGGAAAGAAATGACAGTTTTGTTGCTTCAAGTGGCCCATCATTTATTTTGTTTTCAAACAATTTCTGGAATACCAAGATAGATGTATGAAATGAGGCATGGCATGCGTAAGGCATTAATCACAAGATTTAAGGCCATGAGTAGGGCATGTCAAAACTCCGAAGTCGGGAAGGAGTCCACAACCTTCGGAGTTTTTTTTTTAATTTGTTAATGTGATTTTTACATAATTTGCTGCTCGAACAATTTTTTACTTTCATTAAACAAATATGCATTTGGACAACAGAAATATAAATTTTAATATTTACAGTAAGCTAATTTTAACTATAAATCCAAAAAAAATAAAATTTTAAAACTTTGGAGTTGATAATCTAATTTCCGACTCCAGAGTTTTGACTGCCCTTTTCATGAGTACCAAAGGGTTTAAAATGACTCTGCTGTGAACTTGCCGGGGTTTTCGCATTATGCTGCTAAAAAAGCCAGCGGGTTGTTGTTAATCACTTATTGAACTCGGCAAGGCTGTTTTTTGGGTAAGGAAGATTTATACCTGGTTTCCCTTGATTTTAATAATTAACAGTGAATATTTATAAAATGGTTTCGGGAAACGGACGTAAAAAATAAAAATATTATTCAATTTCCACTTTGATGATTACTAAATATATATTGCTTGAAAAACCTAGGAGTGATTTTGTTAAATGGCCCGTTACCTCGTTTCATTTTTCGCATTTTAATTATTGATATATAAAGATATGTCTTGGTTGCTCTAAATCATTAAATCATTAAATACAATGAGAAAAGGTCTGGCAATTTTGGGCTCACGTTAATTTTAGCAAAGTTTAGAAGACGCCTTCTATTTTCGGAGAACCTGGGCCTTAAAATCCTAGGTCACCGGTGAGTATTGAATCAGTGTTTATGCGAGGCCTGTTGTTAAATTATGGCAAAGCCCTAACGGGTACAGTGTTCTTTACTAGGGTAAAACAGGCCTTTTTTTAATAAGGTGTTGACAACTTACCATACCCCAAATCTGAGGACCGTTAGAACTTTAATCCTTTAGTTCGACTATAATATTTACTTAAATAGTTAGCCAGCTAAATTTGTTGAACTTTCCTTATGATGCATCATTTCTGGAGCAAAATGTCTGAGCAGGCCATTCAATAGATTTAAGTGTTTGTAATTATGTAGCATTGCCAAGGAAATTAAGGTTGCAGATCTTGTAAAGCTAGGATGTTTCCGTTAAATTATAAATGCATTTTCATAAAAGATAACAACGAATCTGTACCGAGATTCCAAAAACCGCAGGGGTCAATATATAAGTGCGATTTTTCGCTCCTTGATTTATATTACAAAAATAGTTGTTACATGTTAATAAAAGAGTTCTATAGGAGTTTGAATTGCATTGTTAATTTAAATGTTGAAAACCATTATAAAGTCTCAGTATAAATTCATATTTAAAATTACAATTTACTTAATATGTTTTATCTAATATATGATATATAAAATGTCTGGTTAAATTCTCTCATATATATTAATTCTTTTCCCTATTGAAACTAATTTTTGAGGTATTTATTAAATAGCCATGAATATTATTCTTCTAATATGATTAAATTAATCCTTCTTAAGATGTTATTTAATATCTAAAAACACAAATTATTGAGTGATTGATTTTTTCTGAGAAGATTTATTTAATTTAAAGTATAAAATATTAAAATCTTTTAAAGAATTTACAAAAATTTATGCAAAGTAACTTATATTATTTTACAATTACTCTCGTATTTCTTTAGTAATAAAGCAAAAACTCTAGCTATAAAATTTTTAGTTTAAGACGTTGTTGAGTTTTATACTAATAAACAAATTTTGTTATTTAATAGTTGGCCATACGTTAAAAACCTCTTTATATTGTATTTAGTTGATTTGATTTCATATGCTGTGTTATTTCCAAACTAAGTCTTATAATCTCTAGACAAAATTTTATAATATTAATTCGCTCTATTACCGTGCTAGTCTCATACTGGCCATATATTTTTTTTAAACGAGTTTAAAAACACATAAATCATGGTAATTTAAGGTATTATTGCAAAATTGCCTCGGGGCCATTGATAAAAGACATTATGGATAAATAATTTCAATGTATTAAAATTCAGGAGATAAAAACCAACATTTACAAGATGCGGCCTTTTATTAAATGACTAAAAGTATTTCCAAAGTTGTCTGGTGAGTGCAAAAAGTATTTTGTCCAGGCCCGATTCTAGCTTACTCCATTTGGGGTGGCAAAAAAAAACGTTTGGGGTGGCAGTAAAAAAATTTTTTGCCGCCTTCGGCGGCAACAACTTCGGTCACGGCATAATTATAATTTTGAAATACATGATTTTTTTTTTATTGTTATCAATTAATTATTGTAATTATAGAGAATTGCCTTTTATTAAATTATTATTTGCACACTAATATCATTTGCATATAAAAGAGATATGACAAAAATTAAATGTGTTATTTAATGCACCAACTAAAATATTTTTTGGGGTGGCAAAAAAAAAATATATTTAATGCATTTTTGGGGTGGATCAAATTTTTTTGGGGGTGGCAATGAATATCATTGGTGGCAATACCACCCCAAAAGGGGTCAAGCGTCGTGCCTATCTACAGCTGTTTGCTTAAGACATAAAATATATTTTGTAGCTTTCTTAACAAAGAATTAAGGTCGCTAAATTTGTCAGCCATGGAAAAATTAATAAATTGTATTCTGACGCAGGTTTATAAATTATTAAAATCTACATGTAATCTATACATATTTGCGTGAATTTTATGGTCTAAGGTGACGCGCTAAAGCTATTGATCTTTAAGGTTATGGGAGGACAGAGCAATTAATCTTCAGAAAAATAAATTTATTTAAAACGTAGCATCCATGATGAGCTTTTGCATATTAAAATAACTTGTAATGCATTTTTTTTTACAAATATAATGAGAAATTAGTATATCAAGCTTTATATCAACATTTAGATGGCAATGCAACCTAAACGGCACTATGTTTAATTTAACCTGGCTGTTATGATTATGCAAATAAAAAATAATGTGTTTATATTAATTGCTTTTTTAACCTTTTTTTAAAAATTTAAAGTTTATATAGAGCTGATTTACTAACTGTTAATAAAAATGACATGTATATATTTTATTAACAATTGCATATATATCAATAATATATTTCTCTTGATAATACTTTTACAAAGTTCATTCTAAACGTTTAAATACGGTAGAAATAAAAAGATATTATTAAATATTAATACAATGTGTCTGATGAGCTAATAATCAGTTGCCAAATGATGATGGTTAGTTTATATTGGTTACGTCTAAAAAAATTTTTGACATTCTCTCATAAATATACTAGTTTGGCTAAGGGTTCAAATAAAATACCTTGTATTTTATACACGATAGCTCAAACATTTTATGTCTTAAAATTTATTTTGGATTTTTATTTTCGTATCGCGTGGGTGTAGTGTGATCAAAAACCTCCTAACATACCTTTAAAGTATACAGGTTGGATCACATTTAGAATTTATTTTTTAAGTAATTATTAACATGACCCAAAATAATATATATATATATGTATTATCACGTAATCTGCACAATTTTATTAATAATAATTCAAAAACAAAAATATTATATTAAAAATATCCGGGTCACATTGGAAAGATTCAAACAAGAATGGGCCTAAAATGCAAAACAACATTGTGAGCAAAGAAAGGCGGGAGGGGGGGGGGGCAGGGGCGAGAGAATTTACATTTAATATACGCTAAAAAAAAGCTATTTTATACTTTCAATAATTATTTTAAGATCATCCTGGTGATTGCCACTTGAGTCTTGGCATTTACAGATTTTTTATTTTTTTTTTAATTTATATAAAATTGTGTTTTTCATTTTAGAAACTCTAAACTTATATTCACTTTCTAAGTGCAAAACATTATATTTTTTTAATTTGAAAATGTAGTAAAATACAATAAAAACACCGAAACATGAAAATTACATTAAATTAGCGAATAATATAATCTAACTCTCGCGCCATTTTGTATATTGCTTAATTGTGTTAATCTTAATATTTCCTTTCTGTTTTCCCGATTATTAGCTTGATAAAAAAATTAAATAAATAGAAGAGAAAACTTTAAAGAATATATGTTTCAAAAATCGATATATTAACATTGCTTTAAAAAAATTGGTATTAATGGCCGAAAAATTATATAATATTTCACAAAAATTACATAAAATCTTTAAGAGGACGATCATTAATTTAGCAAAATTAACAACGATCATTTCTACTGTAACCCATCATTTTGAGAGCTAATTTGACCGTTAATTCTAGGAGAATGCTGTCACACAATACATAAACCACATTGTAAACTGAATAAGGGAGCAAGCTAAAGAAGAGTGCCCATTTTTGAAAGACCGTGAAAAAATTACATTTTTGCCGCTGCATATTCAATGCCATCGTTTTCATGCAATTCCAGGAATACCAGGTGAGATGGATGAAGTGTGGCCAGTGCAAAACATTGCTTACCAGAATTACAACCAATAAAATAATGGTGTTCGTAACGGCTTTGCTATGCAATTCCTGTTTTCCGTAATACTTTTTGAATACCCAGAAAGGATTGAATGATTTTGGGATTCGCGACTCTGCGTAATGATTCATGGGTCGATTCATACGCATATTTCTTGGTGGAAACCAATTATTATGGGCATGACGCACCTGCATAAACATAGATTAATATAATTGGCATCAAGTATTGATTATCAACTGCCAAATGAAAACAAAACTAATAATTTAAGAGCATATAAACTAAATTTGGTGATATCACTCAGTTATACCAAAATGTTAAAACAATTTAACTCCTCGAATACATACAGCTTACATCCAAAGTCGTAGTTAGGATCCAAAGGGTGCACCACCAAAAAAATTTTGACGTTCGGCGCCAAATAATTGTGAACTTTGTTTAATATAATAAAAAAAATTATTTAGATAAACTAATTTGCATGTGAAAAGACCTTTTTTGGATTTTTTTTATGCTAAATATACTGTATTTATTAACTTATAGTTAAAAGTCTACGTATTCTTTTTCATTTATTAAAATAAAGTGTTTACTTTAAAATTTTCAAAATTATAGAAATTTGAAGTTATGGTTTGTATAGACCCCACTGCTTCGTGTTACAAATTTCTCACTATAGCATTGTATAGAAATTCATAGCTAAACTCGGCCATATTTGACCTGCCCGATACATATTTTAAAATTGGCCCCTTCAGAATTACTGTTTAGCCGGGCCCTTTTTTCGGTTCGATCCGTAAAATTTCAAATAGATCGGTAATTAAATATTTAAACAATAAAATTGTGCAATATAATTCAAACATACGTCATTGTGAAAATAAAACCTTCTCTTTAAGTCTATATGAAAAGCTAGTTCATTATAGCTCATATTTTGATTAATTAATATTAAGTGCTAAGAGATTGGAATAATGCCATTATAAATTCATGGGCACAATCTCCTGTATTAAGGTACCAGATACTTTTCTATAGACTCACTAAGTCTAATTACATTTGAAATCAAAGTAGTGCGCCAGACAATATCTAACAAAATAACAAGTATACATGAAGCCTGTCGGATAAGGGCCACCGATGCTCCCACCCCCACTAAATGTAAGCAGCACTATTTTGGATATTAACATTGTTAAAACTTTCTCCCACCGCCTATAATTAAAGCAAGTCATAGATAAATCGCCTTATAAAAATTCGTAATTTTTCTTACGATATTTTAAGTGGCCATTACTACACCCGTTGAAAGATTACCCGGCAATATTAATTAGTTCAGGTCTTTTTTTTGCAAATGGCGAGTATGTGGGTCATGACTTTTATTCGATAATTTTCGTAAGCATCGGATTTGTTTATGAAAGCTAATATATCATTTATCGCCCAGATTTATTATTTTTAGAAAAAAAAATGCATAAAAAATTGAAATTCTAAAAAAAACTAAGAGGACAAGACATGAAAAATAAACAAAAAAGATTGGAGTGTAAATTGGCCATTGGAAAAAAATGATGAAGCTAATAAAAACAAGCAGTAGGTAAAATGTGGAAAATAACTTGTGCATGCAAATAATAAAAAATTTGAAACATAACACTGGACAACAAAAAAAAACAACATAAACGATTTTTGAGGGTTTTGTAGAAACTTTTCTTGCGATAACGATCCCGGGTTTAGTTAAGGCCTCCAAATTTTTTTAAATCGGGTCCAAAGTTCAGAAAAAAATTCAATAAATTTTTTTTACTATTAATTCTACAAAAAATCTATCGGCATATTCAGATTCCTTATAAAAAAACATATCTAAAAAAAGTTATTACATAAATTTTTAGAAATTTACTTTCAAGTTATTTAAGATCAAAAAACGGAGTTTATGGCAAAAACGACTAATTTTACAAAAATAAAAAAATAAAAAAAAATTAAATATTAAAAAAAAATTCAAACCCCCCCCCCCCCCCCTTACGTTAATAATGAATGTTTTTGTTATCTAAATATATTTTTAAACTTTTGTTACTACCCATAGGTTTTATGATATAGAAGCCCAAAATACCCCAAAAATTGTAAAATCTCAACTTTGACATCGAATAACTAAAAATCTGAGGCCTTGGCTAAAATTCTGATTTCATATTCGTGATCAGCGCCAAAAACATGACCAAAAACCATAGTTGCCTAAAATGTTGCTTAGGGTCGTCCAAATTTTGTTGTCCAGTGTAATTTAATAAAATTTGTTTATCAAAAAAAGTAAAACTAAAGTTGGGAGTTCCTGTATATAAGGTCAATATCAATATCATAAAAAATAAGTTTATATCCCTTTATGAGCCTTTTCAAATATATATCTTCCGTTTTTCTTGGTTTCTCGCCATGGGCTCCCTAGAAATAGGCTTTTTTCACCAAGTAGCATATCTTATTATATAAAAGAAAAAATTTAAGGATGTTATTTATATAAAAAACCACTTATAATTATCATCACATATAATGTGAAATTAATTTTAAAATATATCAAGCTCTTACATTAGCATTTAGATAATACATAATATTTCGCATCCTAAAATAAGACATGATGTATTATCGGTTTTTGATAAAATATTTTTTGATGTTAACAGGCTGATGTAAATATGGAAAAAAAATTACAATTTTTTGTTTTTAAATCTTTTTAACCTTTTTATTCACAGGTTTATTAATATAATAGCTTAATAACAATAATTAAAAAATGGTAAACGATTTTGAAAATACAAATTGCAGTTTTAATTTCTAAGTTTACTTATATATCTTAAAAATTTGTTGACCTGTGTAATTAAATTGAAAGAGAATCCAAATTTTCGGCCCAACGCCCGACTCATTTTTTTTCATACCTTCAAGTCGGCCGGGTTGATTATTTTAAACATTTTTGACCCGACTCAGTTTTAAATTTCACATAGAGTCCGAAAATTCAAATCAACGTTTTGTGCTAAACTTATATTACAATGCAGTGCCAAAATATTAAACTTGACAATGTAAGAATAAAATTGTTTTATTCTATTCAAAAATCTGACGACCTGGACCGCATGAAAATTTGGTTGTGATGTTCTACACTTATTAATCAGCGTTAAGTCTGAAATAAAGTTAAATTCGTGACCGCCAACAAACACCAAAACCCATTTTTTTGAGTATCTAGGTAGCCCTAGGTCACCGGCGCCCATTAAATGTTGCAATCAGCTGTTTCTGCTGCTCAATAAAAGTATCAAATAGAAAAAAAGTCTGGAGGAATTTACCTTACCACAAAATTTTTTTTTTCAAAGTCCTTTTAAATGCCTATAGAAAAAATTAATGGCCTTTGATTTTTAGTTAATTAGGATCCTTAGAGTAAGGGTCAGTTACAGAACTTGTCGATCTGTAAGGTAAATCCAAACAATGCTGTGCATAAAGTTAATTTTTCTAAATACTCATATTTTAAAGTAAAGTACGCCTACTTAGAGCATAGAAAAAGCTGGCTTAGGGGTGCCAATGGAGAAATCGTCCAAGTAATCTACATAATGTTAGCTTATATGCATGCGCAAATTTTTTTGAATTTAAGGCCTCAGCTGTCTTATGAATAAAGTAGCTTAAATGATGAGCTATCTTCTGGATTAGGAGAACGCGGCAGGTAATTTCTGTAAAAACTACCAGTATATAGATGAAAAGGGGGGGAGGGGGGGGGGGGGGGGGCAAGCCAGGTTTGACCCCCTCCCCCCATTCTCACGGCTACGACTCTGCTAACATCAGGATAAAAAGATATGGGTAACATAATTATTTACCCTAAAGGGTAGCCCATGGTGCCGTTGCGAGTGTCGACAATCATTTGGTGCCTCAGTCGGTGCAGTTATCGATTTTGAACTAACCCTCGTAGTCCTATATCGCTCGATGTATTTGATCATCAAACATGCTAATACCAAAGTTAGAACAAATTGAGAACCCACGAAAATGGCGATGTAAATAAACTCCCTAATAAAAACCGATTTAGTCTCATAATATTTAAGGTCACATTGTGGTTTACTAAGACTGTATATTTCGTTTTTCACAGAAGTAAAATGCGTACCATTCGTTATGGCATTTTGACTATTTTTCTCCAATACCGTAATATTGTCAGATGAAAAAGAGGTTAAAGCAGTTGCTGGCACGTATACCATTCCAATTTTCCTCACGTTATATGAGTAGAAAGTCATCAGCAATGCACCCAAAATCCAGGGTAGGCTTCTATAAATCCACGTTTCGCGAATAACGACGATCCGTGAATACATTTTCAAACACAGGAAGCGATCACCGAAAAAGCAGTTTGTCAGGCAAAACACCAGGATGCCAAAACTTTTACGGCAAAAGATATTGATCCGGACCAGGATGTTTAGGGCTTGGCATTGACCCAAACTCAAGGGCGCCACAAAGGCCGCCTGGCGTCGAAGTAAGTGTTCAACCATGGTTATTCCATAGGTCATGCACCTAAAAATATTTATTGCGAGCACGCATTGCATGAAATAGTACGACGCTCTAACGCTTTTAGGACCAGATTGGATTGCCCCGATAATGTACGCGTTAATGGCTATACCCAAGATAGCAATCGCAAATATGGACGAGATAAAGGGCACGTCGTAAAAGTCGCTAGTCGAAGATTCTCGAATACCCTCTGTTGTTGCCCAAACATCAGTTGGAATTTGTTCCCTAACCATAGAGGTGCCTTTTAATTGTAATGAAGTATATAAATTTTTTAATATTTCCTACTGAAAATACACAAACTCTTCACAAATACTTGGTCCGATCTTTGTTTTATATTAGTTTCAGGATAAATATAACCTTAAATAGTTTCCAATATAACTATATAGTCTAGGTAAGTAATTTCTAAAAAAAGGTTCTTTTTTTAGCATAAGGATGGCCGAAGAAAACGATTAATATTTTAATATAAATTCCTAAACTAAGAACTAAGTAATCTATGAGTCTGAAATAAAAAGATTCTGGTGTTACAACGATGATATTGATTGAAAAGTATGTTTAAAAAAAGAGTAAGGTTTGATTTAGAAGCCCAAGATGTTTGTGGAGATTAAAATCTTTTGATTCTAGTTTACCTTTAAAAAAGCGTGCCTATTATTTTAATGGCATAAATAATTTATTATTTTGGACATTGAAAACAATTATCTAATCGATCACATGCAGCCCATGGAGTTTCTTATTTTTAAATTCTCCAGATCTTTTTTGGAAATGTTTACACGATTGAAAGCTCAGTAACTCATGATACAGCAAAACAAATTAAAATTTATAAGCTTTTATGGTGTTGGACAGAGGGCAGTGTTTTGGGGTTCCCTGGAGTACAATTGGAAAGAGTTGTTTTTAAAACTATTGAAAATTTTTTTAACAAAAATACGAATACATGCAAGATTCCGATGGTTGCGAAGGGGAAAAAATTCAAATTAGTGCAACTTTAACTCATTGTTTTTGTTTTTTATTAAAAAGGAGGATTAATTATATTATGTTGTTTTAATGAACATAACTTTTTATAGCTTTAATTTATTAATGTCACCAAATTGGCGTAAATACATACACTTAACTATTTAGTTTGTACTCATTTTTGTTATTATACCTGCTCGGGTAAATGTCACCAATTATAGCAAATGGAAATAATATGTGCCAATTTCCTTTTTTGGTTGTGATGCCTACAATTGCCTACAACAACTGTTTATTAATCAAATGGGATGATGATTAAGCCTATACGCAACTTAAACATGTTTCTTCTTTAATTCGGTCAATTCCCAGATCTAGTGTATAATACAGGCACGATTCTAGACCCCTTTTGGGGGGGGGGGGGGGGGGGGCAGTGCCCCCCCCCCAAAGTTTTTGATTGCCCCCCCCCCCAAAAAAAAAATACATAGTAATTTTATGTTTGCCCCCCCCCCCCCCCCAAATACATGGTAATTTTATTTATTCCATATAATATAATTAAATTTGCTCCGTCAAAAATATTTAAAAATTATTATCCTAAAAATATTTACTTTTTTTGAAAGTGTTTTTATTCATAAATACTTCTCATCCGCAAGAGAGATCAAACTAGCAGAAATATATAGAAAAATTTGATTTTACAGAAAGCTTTATATTTGTGAAACCAATTCATAAATCGGATGCCTAAGAAATTTTCTTAGTTAACAACAATCTTTTGTTAGAATATAATCTAGAACCAAAGAACCTGATCGCACAATGCTACGATGGGGCGAACGTAATGCCCGGGAAAAAAATGGTGTTCAAGTATTTCTAAGCAAAATAGCTGGACACCATGTCCCGTATATTGACTGCTTTAACCACCGATTGCATCTTGTTGTAAAAGATTGTCCTATTTTAAGTGAAGGGAAAGATTTTTTTGATAATTTTTCTTCCCTTTATAAATTTTTTCAACATGATGCAATCAAGGTAGTTAGTGAATGCGGGACCATACCCCGGCTGTTGCCCCATTGGTGGTGTGGTCACTACCTGCCCATTGTTTTTTTTTAAATTACACAGATATATTTTACTTTTAAAAATTAAAAATAAAAAAAAATATATCTTCAGGTCACAGGGCCGAATCGGGGTTTTTTGACCATATTTATAATCATCTATTTATTTTTTTGTATTTAATGGAAAAATTATTTTATTTATTAAAAATAATTATAGATTAGTTTCAATGCAGAACGATTTATATTTTTATAACTTCTGATTTAATACACCATTGTTTGTTAGAAATTAAACAATTAAGAAATAAAAATACATTTGAAGATTTATTTAAAAATTGTTTTGATATTAATAATTTTTTAAATGACAATAATTTATCTATGAGTAAAAGAAAAACTAAATCTAAAGATTTTCTGATCATTTATTTTCTACTAGTGAAAATATTTTAAATATTAATGATGAAAAAAGTATTTATTTTAATATTATTGATTTATTTATATTTTAATAATAGATTTATTACTGATAATAGTTATTTAAAATCTTTAGATTCCCTTTATAAATTTGATTTACCTTTTTTTAGATATAAATAAATTAGAACCTCTTTTAAAAATAAGTAATGTTGATAAAAATTTATTATCTAAAGAAATTGACGTAGCCAAAATTTGTTTAATAAGAAACTTAATAATTACAAAAAATGTGTTATAATTAATTTTGTTAAATTTTTATATAATTACAATGATGCGTTTTTTAATCTATTTAACATTTTTCCTATAAGTTTGTTAATTGGCTTTTCAACGTCGAGTTGTGAGGCCACGTTTTCTTCTTTAAGAAGGATAATAACGGCTGGCAAGTAGCGACCTGCTTAAAGGGGATTTGGTTCTTTTAGAATACGAAAATTCATTAACTAGGGGCCTTAATTTTGATGAATATTGTAATTTAATTAAAATCCTCTAAGATAAAATAGTTTGATCAATACAATACACTGCTCATAATCAGCTAATTATTGCTTACTATTTTAACATGGTTGCAAACTTTTTTTATGTGCATTTAACGTTTACGTTCATGTTTTATTTAATTTTTTACCCTAATATTAATAACTAGTTATATATAACCAATGTTTTTTCATATAAATTCTTCCAAATTAGCATACTTATACATTTTGTTTTCATGATAATCAATTTTATTTCACTTTTCATTTTTTATAATCCAAATTTTTATATAATTCATTTTTATCATTCATATATATCATATTTTTAATTTTCATGCGCAATGATACCAAATGATAAAATTATACTTACAATTAATTCAAATCTCATATCTTTTTAAGCAATTGATAGTGAAAACAATTAATTTTAATTCACATATTCAATTTATAAACTCATTTTATTTAATTTAAGAAAACACTAAATTAC
Source organism: Acutogordius australiensis (assembly GCA_030555515.1). NCBI lineage: Eukaryota > Metazoa > Nematomorpha > Gordioida > Gordea > Gordiidae > Acutogordius > Acutogordius australiensis. The sequence goes on along the minus strand of JAUIRJ010000005.1, from coordinate 1,332,861 downwards.
TATTAATTTGTTAAAAATTTTGAACATGGATTCTAATGTTGTACATGTATATTTTTTGCCGTGACCGAAGGTCACGGTCAATTTTGCCGCCGAAGGCGGCAAATTTTTCCTGCCCCCACGAGTTTTTTTTGCCCCCCTAAAATGGAAAAGCTAGAATCGGGCCTGGTATAATATTAAATTTGCAGTATTTTATTTATTGATTGCCTAAACTGAAGTTTTTGATATTGCAAAATTTTCATCTAGCCCAAAATAATTAGTCCACACGTTCAAATTTTATCATCCATTAAAATAATTTTTCTTTCTCATTGTAATTTATAAAACTATTAATTTGTCATGCATTGGGTTTGTAAACTTCTTCCAAAAATCTTATCGCCCGACGCAACGCTTTTTAGAACGTCATTGGCTAAAAAAAAACTGGAAATTTGCCAAACCTAGTTGTTTGGTTATAATTTAATTGTAAAATAACAATTGTGAAAATTTTCTCCATGTGGTTTATATATCTTTCTTTAGTTCGTACCATCACGATATTACATTTATGGGTGTTCGAATTAGACGATTTTTCGAAAATATGGTAAACTTTGTAAAGTGTATCTGAATAATTATTCCTACTGTAAACTTTGAACAGTGTGACTGAGTAATTAGTTGATGTATGCTTTAAATCGGGCTGGGAAAACAATGAGCCAAAAAACTTTGGCTCATTTTTTCCCCTAAAACATAAAAAAAAGAAAGGAGGCTACAAATAAAGGGCCAAAATAAAAATTTAAAAAAAGCCCTTTCTAAGAAAAGGGGCAAAAAAAACCCACAAAAAGTGGCTCTTAAAAAAAGCCCCAAAAAACCTATTTATGTTTTCTATATAATACTTTCAAAAACTTTTGATTTTTAATTGTTTATAATGATGGGTGGGTTATTTCATATAGCTCCTAGGAGTTTTTTTTTTGACGAAAAGGGGCTTTTTTTAAACATGCCCCTTTTCTTTAAGCAAGAAAAGGGGCTTTTTTTGCCATGCCCACGAGTGTGTGGGCAATTGGGGAAAAAAACTCAAAAACTTGTTAAAAAAAACCCTTTAGTTTTTTTCCCCAGCCCTGGCTTTAAACAATGCGACTGAACATTTAATTTTATCCAAAAGAAAAACTAAATAATTTCACCTTAGGCTTATTAAATTTGTCAACATGATGCAGAAAATTTTAAAGAAAAAGCAACGACTACATCCTCATTTTATAAATATCACCTTGAAAAAAGACGTAAAAGAATTAAAAAGAAAGAAATGATTCGAGGCTTACTAAAATTATTTTGTCCCAATAAATTCTTTAAAATAAACTTAAACTAATAATTTTTTTTTCTAAATTATTTTAACTTGTTTAATAAAATTTTATATACCTTAAACGAATACATCATATACAATACCAATATCTTTCATATTGCATGCCCTTGATTGGTCCCATGATATTCGATTTCATAGTGTGGTAACACGAAATTTTTAGAGTCAGCAAGATATATTTTTTGTGAGTATTAATAAACATTAGGGCCATAATGTGTAATATTTCATCTTAAAAGTCATAAATCAAATAGTATAAAATTACAATTCAGGATGGAGGCGGAGTCATTAATAAAAGAATATATTGACGTATTTTAACGATGAAAGATCAAAGGATTTATAAGTAATGAGGTTGTAAATCAATTATTAATTAGTGAGTAACTTTAATAAAAAATCAATCTCATTTTTTTCTAAGACAGAGCAACATAAATATTGCGGCATCGTTTATGGTTTTAATAATTGTATCTATGTAATGCATCTAGTGTTAAAAAGTGGATACTTCTATAGATTAACAATCTTTTGTGTGCCCAAATATATCTTAAAACAGAAATATAATGTGAAGTTGATTACCAACTAAGGTAATAATGGTGCATTAAAATACACAGACAAATTTTTTTCCGTACTAATTTATCAAATATTATCTAAAAAATTTTGGGTAACCTACTGTGAGAATAATTAAAATCTAGACACAAAAATGAGTCTAGTACACATTTTTTTAAATGAATCAATAACTACTGCGCTTCAACCTGTGTCTTCAGTGAAGGTCCATATTAGCAGCATAAGGAATGCTTGTTGGAGCACCAAGCTAAATAATCAACAATCAGTTTATCTAGATACAGTTATAGGTTTGCGCATGAATCAAGGACATAAGATATTGCCACAATTACATTTTATAACGGGTGATATTTTTATTAAAATTGAGAATAATGTGCTAACTACAGGGATCAAATCTGTCATTGTTTATATTCGTTTCTAATGAAACTTAATAAATCTTCTATAAACATTATAAACTTTAGTAGATATGTCAAAAAAATAAAAAAGATTCAAAAACAAAAAGAAATTGAAGTTTTGGCATATTAAAAACGGCTATACATATAAATACAAATTTTAATTAATATTTTAATTAACCCTTAAATTGTGTCTTAAATTTGGACGCAAGATATTCTGTATCTAAATGCTATAGCATGAATATACTAATATATTTTATTTCTTATTGTTCGAGATGATTAATAAAAGTTACAAGGAATATATATTTAAAACTTAAATTTTTTATTGAGTCTTCTCTAACCAAATCTTTCAATTTGGAAAAGCCACTTTTGATATGGATGGATGGATCTAAAGAGCAGGTGGGAAGAAAAAAAGGAAAAGATATATGAGATAAGGCCATCAAGGGGATGTATACATTTTTTCGTGAACCTATTTTTACTGACCAATATTTATTGACCTGCGTTATTGATAAACCCTCGAAAATGATTGTATAACATATAGCATTTAATATCATATTAAACCAAAATTAAAAAATTTTTAATTAAGATTATAATCTTTAGGTATTACTTATAAAACAGGTCGATAAATTTCATTGGGACAACCATTTCTGAAAACATAAACGAATATATCCCCATAATGACCTAATCTCAAATATATATTTAATTTTATAGTTCCTTCAGGCTTCGGTTCCACCCGTCCATATTGATACATGGCCTTAAGAACTTGACAAATCGAGCATAGCCCGAAAGAAGAAATTGAAGAATATGTTTCATATAAAAATTCCTCGTAATTTATCATCTCAAGAATGAGAAATATTTTATAGTATATCAAGCTCTTAATCAGCATTTAGATAATACAAAATATTTCACCAAACATAAATACGACACGATGTATTATTGTTTTTTAATAAAATTTTTATTTTAAGTTTGAATTTAAACTGTTGTTAATATGCAAAATTTCAATCTATTTTTATTTTGAAATATTTTTTTTGTTTCACGGGCATTTTTACTAAAATTTTTAATGTTTTTAGCTGAAGAACTAAGTTTGATTAGAAGAAAGGGTAAACGGATTTCAAAATCCCTGATGGAAGGTTTAATCTAAGTTAGCTCACAACTCTCAAAATTTGCTAACCTATGCAATATAAAGTGGGTTTATTGGTTGTAAAAAAACACTTATTACTTTTTAGGATGGTCAAATCGGACTTAAGGTAAATAAAATTTAGTGATTTTTAGGGCGAAATTTTACCCCAATAAACCCTCATAGCATTTGAGGTTGTTTTGCTTTTCAAAAAAGTTTGAATATCTTTAGCAGTAAATTTTCCTAGTATAGGTTGTAATATCTAATGCTCAGCATGGCTAAATATGGAAATGCCCTGGGTATGCAATCTCTTAAAAAAGGGGAAAAGGAAAGTAAGCAGGTTGCAAATAGCTAGCACGCCGGCGACCTAGGTTTTTAGCCTAGGCTCTTAATTTAGCCATCATATCCTCAAGGCC
>JAUIRJ010000005.1:932907-1328866 GCA_030555515.1 Acutogordius australiensis | reverse complement strand
ATATTTCAAACGCGGGAATATGTATTTATTTGATTTATAAAATATGTAGGACAGAAAAATTTAATTATGAATATTTTGCCTTTTAACGCCCTATTTATAGGGCAGCAGCTAAATACTTGGAAAAGTAAAAAAAAGGAAAAAGGAAAAGAGACCTCCTATAAAGGTCATAAATCAATTATTTTCAAAAACAAAAAAATCACTTTAATTTTACAAGAGCGCTTCCTGGGCCAAATAGTTCCAGGAAGCGTCAAAATTAATTAAACGAAAACTTTATTATGATTAATTTATTTTTTTAACTATACTCTGCTTCCTGGGCCAGAATGCTCCAGGAAGTGTCAATAAATTCTAAAAATTTTATTTTTTGCTTAAACACCTACCCCTCTAAAATAAAGGGATAAGCGCACCAACCTAAATTCTTAGGTTGGCGAGATCCCGGCAGATGTTAGGCTCATGCCATCGCCGGCACGTGTCGCATCTCCTTCTCAAGGAGTGCCGCTGTCTTAGGCTCCTACACGAGTTGTTACTTCGGTGGCGCCTCCGGAAAACTAGGAATTCCTCCCAGGCAATCTCTCCTTTTGAAGAAATTTTCACCCGAAGTTCGATCTGGCGTCCCGTGTTTCTCCGTCTTGCCTCCACACGTATAATCGCATCCTGCAATCTGATGCATGCTTGAGCTTAAATATTAAATAGGAAAATTATGTAGATATTATGTTGCTCGTGTTTATTTTTACATATATAAAAAAAAATATTCTATATAATAGTTACAAATTTTATTTTGCTAAGGACCCTTTGTTGTATTATTTGCATTCATTTAAAGCCTAATTACGGCGGGGCTATTGGACGATACCTATGAAAGGTGTGTAGCCGCAGTATATTTAAAAGTTTGTGTTTATTATTGAACAACCTTGTTTAAGGACCGAAAAAAATTATTTTACGTTCCACAGGGACCTCACTGCGGCCTCAATAGCTTTTTCGTTTAAGGTGGGCCTTAATTTCTTTTTAACAGCAGGTCCTCATTGATAAAAATTAAATTTATAAAATTTTTTTTTTAATTTCAAATTTAAATCATAAGATTTTATTAAAATTTCAAAAGTAGATCATAAGATCTTATTTAAATTATATTTACAATACCTGTTTTGCCTCAACTTACTCTACCCTGGGTCGTAACTGTTCTTGATGTCTTTTTTGAGTTTGTCCCGTTTCGTCTTTTACCATGGCAATATTGTTACCTTCCCAACGAATTATTTTCCCAGGTGCCCATTTCCCACTGTTATCGTAAACAGCGTACCATACTAAATCTTCGCAGGCGTCCTCATCGGTGTTTTCTAGTAATTCGTATCTTCTATCATCTGGAAGTTTTAGCTCTCTATTCAAGAACATTTGTCCTATTGATTCTCGATTTTGTCTAGGGGCCGTATTATGGTATAGTCTGTATAACCAAGTTCCATTCTTTTCCTTTTCCGTCAGCTTGAGCCATCGTTTGACTGTGCCGACTGCAATTTCAGCACTTCCATTGCTGCTAGGATGGTATGGAGGTGTGAATATTTGTCTTATGTTTAACCTCTCACAAAAGTCTTTTAAATCCTTAGCAACAAATGCTTTTCCATTATCCGACACTAACTTTTGTGGAACTCCATAATGTGCTATTAGTTCTTTAATCATTTCAATGACCACTCCTGCCGTCATCTTTTGTGTCTTTTTGTATTCTATCCAACTGGAGTATGCGTCCACAATTAGCAAAAACGTTTGTCCTTTCCATTCTAAGAAGTCCATGTGTATTCTTTCCCATGCTGCCTTTTCTTTGGGCCATTGCTTTTCCAAGTTAAGTCTTGGCATTTTTGCTAACTGCGCGCATTCTTTACATTTGTCCCATGTTTCTTGAATTGACTGATTCATGTGTGGCCAATAATATCTCACTCTTGCTAGGGTCTTCATTTTTACTACTCCTTGATGTCCTGAGTGTAACTCATCGCATATTTGGGGTATCAACTTTTTGGGTACAATTGCTCGTGAGCTTCTTTTTATTAAACCTTCTTCCATATATAATTCTCCTATAAATTTTGCATATTTTGATTTGTTGTCTAGTTGTTCGCAATTTCCTTGTAAGTAGTCTGTAATGGCTATCATTTCTTCATCTTCTTCCATTGCTTTAATCCAGTCTTTATGTTTACTAAATCCTGTTTTGCTTACATTATACACTTGAACTGATTCTTCTTGTTCTGCATTTGATTGTCCTAATGCCATTCTTGAAAGCATGTCTGGCAAGTGGTTTTGTTTACCTGGTCGATATTCTATGTCTACGTCAAAACTGCCTAATAAAATTTGCCATCTTAATAGTCTAGGTGACAATAGAAAATCTCTACTGTCTTTTACTAACAATTTTACCAGCGGTGTGTGGTCCGTAATTAAGGTATCCTTCCGACTAGATATTGATAGCATTTTTCTAACTCCTTTTACCATTGCCAGGGCTTCTTTTTCTATGGTTGAATATCTTATTTCCGGACCTCTATATTTTCTTGAAAAATACATAATTGGCCGGTCAATATTATCATATTTTTGTAGCAAGACACCTCCTATCCCGTATTGTGAAGCATCTGTTGAAAGAGTAGTCTCTAGGTCTTCATTAAAACATGCTAAAATAGGTGCTGTAGCTAAACGTTGTTTTATGTTGTAAAAATTGTTTTGATGCTGTTCCTCCCATTGAAAAATAGTATTTTTCCTTATTAAATCATATAAATTGCTAGTTAGATCGGTGAAATTGTTGACAAATCTTCTGTAATATCCAATGGAACCAAGGAACGAGTGGAGTTCCGCTTTATTTTTTGGAGCGCGCATTTCTAATATAGCTTTTACCTTATTTTCTATGGGTGTAACCCCGTTTTCTGAAATTGTATGCCCTAGGTACTCTTATTTGTATTAAAAATGCTGTTTTGGCTTACCTTAAGGCCTTTTTCCCTAATCCTTTTAAGAACTTCAAACAACCTTAGGTCATGTTGTTCTTTGGATGCGCCAAAATCGTTTAAATAATAAAAAATACCTGTCAAGTCCCCAAATATACCAGCCATAACCTTTTAGAACAAGGGGGCTGAGACACTTAGTCCGAATGGGAGCCTGTTAAAAGTAAATAGACCCATGGGCGTCGTAATAGTAAGTAAATGTTTGCATTCTTCTTCCACTTCTACTTGTAAATAAGCATTTTTAAAATCTATTTTTGAAAAAAATTTTGCGTTTTTTAGGTTAGCTAAAATTTTTACTGGTTGGACTTCTTTATTTAGGGTGAAACGGAAATCTGCACATAATCGTATTTTTTTATCCTCCTTTTGAACCGGAACTAAAGGGGTAGCCCAATCTCCCCAATCTACTTGTTGTATTATGCCCTGCTCTTCCCAATCTAATAATTTTGTTTTATATCTTGGTAATAGGCGAATGGCACTCTGCGCATGGGCAAAACTTGGGTGTTGCATTAGGCTTTAGTTTTATATTTACTTTTATACCTTTAATTTTTCCTATCTTATCTTCGAATATTTCTGGGAACAATGTGCACCAATAAGTTTTATTTTCTAGTTTTACCATGTGTAGGGATTTAAAGTTACCTCCCAGATATTTCCGTTATATCTTGCTATGATCGGCCATAAAGTTTTTATCCATTCCCAACCGATTAAGGGTTCGGCCGGAACGTCAATATTGGCAAACTTATTTTTTCCCCATTTATTTTAATTTTAAAATCAAATTTACCTATTATTATTATTTTATCCCCATTAAATTGCGCAAGCCCTAAAGATGTTTTTTGTAATTCTGCTAGAGGCCATATTATAAAATTGTTTGTGGTACATTAATGAAATTGCTGCACCAGTATCTATTATCCATCTGACTCTTTGGTTTTTTATATTCAGTGTAAAATAAGGTAAAGGCTGTTTAAATAAATTATATATCAAATTATAATTAAAATGAAATATTTTTGGGCAAAATAATATTGTTTGAGTCTTTTTTTGGTCTAGTTCTAGTCATATTGGGTAATTGTTTATAAAAGGTCGGTCCTGTGTCTCCTCTCCTCTATCTCGGGTACCTTCTCGCCTCGGCGTATTTGGTCGAAAATTAAAATTGGCTCTCGGTCCTTCTTGCGCTAGGTTAGAATTGTTTTTAAAACCTTCTCTTCTATATCGGTGGTCGGTAAAATTATTGTTTTTGTCCCGATTAAAATTTTTTTTCCAATAATCCCAAAATTCTCTGGTCGCCTTAATATTCTACCTACTCTTTAAACTTCACTGTTTATTCTATAAATTTTGTACAATAATATGACTATTCACAAAATTAAAGTTATAAATTTTATTTCCAATATGTTTAATAAAGGAGTTAAATCTATTAGTATTCTGTCGTCCGTAAACATTTAAATTTTGAATATATAAATATTTTTTTGTCTTATTAATTATGACAATTTTTTAAATGTTTATGTAAAATTATGAGGAATAACCTCGGCTACATTTAGCATCAAACCCAATATAATTTTTTTTTAAGATTTTAGCTATTAACGGAAGACGTTAGGCCCAATCTTACAGCCTTAATGATTCCAATTTTTTTTCGTTAATAAATGTATAAATTAATTTTAAAAATATACGTTTTGTCACTCAAAAATTCTTAATAAACATTTAGACTTTTTAAACTCCTGTAAAAGGCCATTTTGTGTTTACCTGTAAAAGTCTTCAAAAAAAATTTTTTATATAGTATAGATTAGTAAATAAAAGGATTCTGCATTCCCTAAAATACAAGGCTATAAAAAAAGTAATTATAACAAATTTACAATAAGATTCGAATGACATTTAGGCCGTATGCACCATTTTATCAAACAAGATATGGAATATTTCAAACGCGGGAATATATATTTATTTGATGTATAAAATATGTAGGACAGAAAAATTTAATAATGAATATTTTGCTTCTAAACGCCCTATTTATAGGGCAGTAAAGCAGCCAAATACTTGGAAAAGTAAAAAAAGGAAAAAGAAAAAGAGACCTCCTATGAAGGTCATAAATCAATTATTTTTAAAAAAAAAAAATCACTTTAATTTTACAAGAGCGCTTCCTGGGCCAAATAGTTCCAGGAAGCGTCAAAATTTATTAAACGAAAACTTTATTATGATTAATTTATTTTATTAACTATACTCTGCTTCCTGGGCCAGATGGCTCCAGGAAGTGTCAATAAATTCTAAGAATTTTATTTTTTGCTTAAACAATATTATTTTTAATTATAATTTATATCTTGTAGACGTATGCTGTAGGGCGCGTTCAGAATCCATTCAGAAAGAATCATTATTTAAAAATTTTTGCTTTTTGTAAAAGCATTTTAATTGTCGCCACTCTTTCTTTATCTTAGAAAAAAAGTTTTAAACAAATTTTAAAAATTTAATTTATAAATTTTTTAAATTAAAAAAAAAATAAAAGAAGTTTGAACCCGTCAAAAACATCTTTTTTCTCTGCGAATCTTCTATGCTATTATTTTTGCATATGTTTTAATGGAAACAAAGTGTGATAAAAATTTTTTTATTTTTAAAGAATTTAAAATTAAACATGGTTTTTAAAATTTCTTTTAATTTTTTTAAAATTTATTTACAAAAAAATATTATCGATTGCTAATAATAAAATTGTCACTTTGCAATAAATGTGTTTTATGTCCGAAAAATAATTTTAATTTGTAAAAATTTGAACTGTGAATCGCTTTTAAGAATTTTTAAAAATTACACACACGCTTACAGTCTTCGTTTAGTTTTTTAAAAAATTTACTCTCCATTTTTTTAAAAAAATTTACTCTCATTAAAACCATTTTAATACACAGTCACTAATATTTTTATTAGCATTCAAAACATATTTTTAAAAAAAAATTTAAAATTTTTAAAAAAAATATTTAAATTTATAAATATTCTAAATTTCAAAAAAAAAATACTAAAATTTATAAAAATTCTAAATTTTTATTATTATAAAATTTTATAAATATGAAATAAGTCTAAACTCGCTCTTAGATTTTTTTCACAGCTAGTCATAAACACGAGCATCACATTATAAAAATATTTTATCCGGTCCAAGTGGGTTTTTTAAATTTAGACAATGTGTATAAATAAGTTTTCATTTGAATTACCCATTTTTTTAAAGAAATTTTACTTTAATACGTATATATAAATTTTATTGCAGAGTGTGTCTTCGCAATTTAAAAAATATTTTTGAGCTTACGTTTAACTTATTTTTAATCTAGCATTTTATATTTTAACGCGTCGGATTAACGACTAATAAAGTTAGATTTAACATGCCAACATATATTAATGTGACTAAAAATAAATTTATGAAAACAAAAAAGAAAATATATATGATGGCCCTATCTCATAGAAATATTTCGTTTTTCTAAATATCTTGTGACTTCGTCTCCTCACATCCATCCATATCGAAAAAATGGCCTTTTTTGACCAAACTAGCAGATTGAGGATACTGAATTTTTTTTTCGTATTAAAATCCCTTTTAACTTATATTTATCATATCAAATAATGAGAAATAAAATTTTTTAGTATATCAAGCTCTTGCATCAGCATTTAGATAATACAAAATATTTCGTGTACTTAAATAATGATATATTATCGCTTTTCAAAAAAAGTTTTATTTGACGTTAACATTTTAGTTGTTGTAAATATGAAAAAAAATTTTAGCTTGCCTGAAATAAGTACTTTTTACTAACTAAGCCGATTTTAAATGCTAATAACAAATATTGTTGATTTTTTTACACGAGTTCAAAAAGTAAAAAGATGAAAAAAATCAAAGCTGTCTGAACCCGCCTTAATAGCTTTTCCTAAATTAGTTGTCAATTTTATACTTTTAAAACTTAAATGGACAAAACAATAAAAAAGTAAACACATTTACTTGATCAATGTTTACGCATTACAAGCGTATATAATATCATGATATCAAAAATCTAAGAAATCATATAAAAATATTTTAAATTATTCTTGAAAAATTTAACGAGGACCTGCAAAAAACAATATATTTTTTATTTTTATTTTTCAGATCATACACCAATTAACACTGAAGAAAAAAATTTACCAAGCGCACATGTGGTCTCACAACCTGAAAGGAGTAAGTTCATAAAATTTGTTTTCAAAGCTAGTTTTCCATTTTATAAGAAAAACATAAAAAAAAAATAAAAAAACCACAATTTATAATTTTGCAATAATTTTTCTAATTACAATTCTTTTGGCCGTATACAACTATGTTTGCAACTTGTATAGTAGAAATATGAAGACGAATATGATTAAAACATTTATATAATTACATCAGAAAAATTACTGTTTAAATGTATATGAAAGAGCCAAAACAAAAAATTACTTATTTTTTTAATTACACAGTTGGCCGTCAGCCAGAAGGACATATATGAGCCGTGTCAGAATTTGATATTCCTCAACCTGAATTAAGTGTTATCGTTTTGCCTCAATGTCTTACTTTAAAAATTATTTTTAATAACTCTTTTCTTTCCTACATTACATAACAAAGGTCAACAGTTTTTTGAGAGTTGTGAGTTAACTAAAGAAATCAAAAATGCCATCTTAGGGAATATCATATACGTTTACCGTTTTTTCTAATTAAATTTAATTAGTCAGCTATAAACATTAATTTAGAAAAAAAGTCAAAAAATCAAAAAAGATTAAAAAACAGAAAAAATTTGTAATTTTTTTTTACATATTTACAACGGCTAAACTGTTAAATTCAAACTTCAAATAAAACTTATATCAAAAACCGATAATATATGTCTTATTTAAGCTTGAACCAGAAGGGAAAATTTTAGTTCTCATTATTTGATGTGATAAATATAAGTTACAATTGATTTTTATATGAAAAATAGATTTTTATATTTTTTCTTTTTAGGGTATATTATATCTGTCACTTTTATCAAAAAAGGCCATTTTTCTTTACGGACGATCTAAAAAGCCAAAGACGAAAAAAACTAAGGTAAATATATATGAGATTAGGCCATCATGGGGATGCATTTTTTTATGTTTTAAAAAAATTAGTTTTCTAACATTAATATTTGTTGACCTGTGTAATAAATCTAATTATTAGAGATAAATTACATTGGAAATCGAAATTTGGATAACCTTAAACATCATTTATGGCAAACATTAATCTTGGTCACGTTATTGGTGCTGATAACGATTATAAAAGATTGCCAATACCTCAAATTTCTATTAATTTGATGTTTTTGGGGCATTTAGGGCTTCTATATTATAAAAGTATAAACAAAAGTTTTATAAATAAGAATTATTTATTGTTAACGCAAGACGTTCAAGTTTTTTATAATATTTAATTTATTTTTATTATCATGTTTTTTTAAAATTAGTGTTTCACCATAAATTTCGTCATTCTTTTTGTTGTCCAGTGTTAATATAATTTGATGTTTTATCCGCTGAACGTACTGATAAAATCGATAATGCCACTATATAAATTATATAATTTTAATTTATTATTTAAATACACAGTTATTCATGAACCACAAAGACACGAGCCAATAGGAAGTTTACAGTCAGGCCCAAATGCTGTAGTACAACCTGAAAAAGGTATAGGTATTAATAATATTTTTGTCATACATTTAAATTTCTTAGTTTTTTCTCTTTTTCTCTAGCATTTAATTTTTTTTTATTTTTTTTGTTTATTTAAATTAGTGGTTTTGTCATTAAATTTGTTTTTTGATCCTAACTTGAAAGTAAATTCCTTATACTTTCGAATACAACCTTTTTTTGATAAAAATATACTAATCAACATTTTATGAAAATTAAAGTTCAAATAACTTTGTAGAATTTTTTCTAAACTTTAGACACAGTTAAAAAAAATTAAATGCATTGAGAGAAAAACCAAACCTAGCATTGTTATCGCAAGAAAATTCTCTACAAAAACATGTAATAATTGTTTATATTGTTTTTTTTTGGTGTCCAATATTTTATATTTCTAAAGGAAAAAAATTATAACCTGCTCTAAAAATTTCGATTGTATTTTTATTTGGGGCCTGGTGATAAATGAAAAGCCAGCTTATGTTGAAAAATGTCGGGTGGCGAGGCCGTGGCATCATGGTACCGTTTAAACCCTGGCAAAAAATTTAAGCAGCATTTATTTATAATCTGGGCAAAAGTTCGAGCTTTGCCAATATGATCCTCTAAAACCTTATTTGGTTTGTAAGCTAAAATAAAATTTGACCAAATTTTAGGTAAGAGCTAGTTTTTGGTTAGATATATGATCATAATAACTAAGTTATTATAATTATCCGACCGACAACATTTTTTTCATACTTATTTGATGTCATCAAAAAATGAGCCAAAGTTTTATTGCTCTTACCAGCAGTGGAAATTACATAAATTTACAGTTCTCTAACCTACGGTTACATACATCAATTGTCTATGACGGTCAAAACGGAAATTTGCACCTTAGCGAATCTACTAAGATTATCAAGGCTCTGCGAGTCATTATAACAAAGCTAAATTAAATCGTAAATCAATCACTTTTATAGCATCAATTATTAGTATCATACTCTACGACATCCCTTTTTCGGAGGCTTTATTAGCCTCTTTAATTATTACGGGTTGGTTCATTATTTAATTTGTGCCGAAACTCGGGACATTTTAGGTAATATTCAATTAAAAACTTCTTAAATTATCAATATTACAAAAAATAAGTGCTTTAAATGCATGTTGTAAAAAACATCAAAAATTACAAAAAATAAGTTCATGAAAACAAAGGGTGCCGTGATGGCCATACCTCATATTTTCCCTTTTTCTCAGTATATCCAGCCTTCTTCTTACATCCGTCAATATCGCAAAATGGCCTTTTTAATAGATTCTTAGACTCGAAAATACATTAAAAAGAAAATGTTAAACTTTTATTTATTTAAAAATTCCTTGTAACTTATTATCAAAATAATAAAAAAAACTTATTAGTATGTCATGCTCTTACATCAGTATTTAGATAATACAGAAAATTTCGAGCTTAACATATACATGTTTTAAATAAAATATTTCAAGTTTGAATTTGACATTTTAATTGTTGAACTGTTGTGGATCTGCAAAAAAAAAAATTTTTGTTTATTTTTGCTTTGATTTTTTTGGGGTTAAATGACATTTTTTTTTTAAATTTCTAATGTTTATAGCTTACTAGTCAATAGAAAAAACGGTAAACGGATTTGGAAAGGCCTAAGATGGCAGGTTTGATCTCTGTTGTTAGCTCACAACTCTATTATCTAGTTCACAGCCAATAATTTTATCGAATGGGTATTGTTATTACCGGGTGAAGCGTCTAAACAAAAATTATCGGTTATTATCTTTTTGAAATTAATTAATTCATCAACTCGTTAATAAAAATTGTTACAAAATATTAAAAATAAATGATAAATAAAAATAGGTCGGTAACATGTGGGCCTTCTTCAGTTTCCAATTTTAAGGAATATTTGATGTATGAATTTCTTAAAATTGTATTATCCTGAATTTAAAAAATATTGATGTTATTTAGCGACTGTGTTACCCTATACAGGATGTCTGTTAAAATTCGAAGGGCATTGATTTAATTATTTAAGGTGTATCCGCTTTCAACCCAAATGTTTTTACGGGGTTCTCAAAAAAAACTATAATATGTGTCCTAATATCAAATTTCAAAAATGTAATTTATAATTAATACATTTTTAGATGTATTACCAATAGAAAAAGAAGATGCAAATTTCCCAAGTTTTAGTTTGCCTTAAATATAATTTTTTCTTATACAAATACACCAGTTTAAATGAGTGAGCTTTTATAGAAAAATTAAATAGGTTTTAAAAGATGATAGGCTTACAAATTAAAATGGATAATACTTATAAATATTAATTTTAGGTTGAAATTTATTTCTTTATAAAATCATTTTAAATTTTTCTTACCCAACTGAAAAAATTTACTTTTTATCTTTCTTTAATATGAAATAAAATGATGGGCTTAGTCTCCTATGAAATTTCTAAACATTGGCTTTTCAAATCCTCCATACTTGATGCTTTATTTTTGAGCGAATATACGGTTTGCAAAGTGCCATTTGAAAATCATTTTTATATTCATTTTTAGAGTTAAATCGGAATAAAACATGGTCTTATGCATATTCATTCTAAATATAAAAAATTTGGAAGCAATTTACTTTCAGTATTTAGACTTTATTTTAGAATATTATTTTTAAGTTTTTTTTGACATATAAAAAATTATAACAAAAATTCACATCTTTCCCATTAAAATTTAGAATATTTTTTGTTAAATAATTGTTCTTGAAATATTTTAAAATTAGTTATTTTTTTAATATTTTTAAGAATAAATAAAGCGGCCAAACAAAAAAAATTGTTTTTTGTTCAAAAATTTCTCTTTTACCCTTTTTATTTTCAGGAAAATTTTCCGTGTATTTTTTAAGAAATGTAAAATTACCTCAATTATTTTTTTTTAATTTTTGGACTAATAAAGGTCTCACCTTAAAATACAAAATAATTTTTTTTCCACTAGAAAATCTACCTAAATAATCCTGAATGACAAACTTTTTAGGCCTTTCACCGTATAATAAATGTTTAAGAAATTTTAAACATTAATTTTATAATTATACATTTTATTTCATCTTTGGCGTATTTTATCTTTGATAAACAGACGCATGAACAACCCTTCTTTTTTTTTGGGTGTGAAGCATTTAAATTGCTATGCGGCGTGGTTTATAACCCCTAAGATCAATAGGATTAAGCGCGTCTCTCCGCCAATACCACAATATCCATCGAAATGACTCCGCACTCTCCGGAATATTATAGCATGCAGGCTTTACAACGCTGGCAAAAGTCGAAGGCCAGAGTCATTCACCTGCTTAAACAATGCTCCCCTTGCCCTACATCTCTAGAAAGAGATGGCTTACCCGTCAGGGCATATCTCCTTTTAACCCTATCGGGTACCTCTAAAAATGCTGACTGGCATCCAGTAGGTCCTATGTCTAAAAATGAAGGCCTAAATTTAAAATCTAGATCGTCGGCGTGCGACAAATCTTACTAGAAATCAAAGCCCAACACGGATATGGTGCTCCTATATGGGAAAAGTATGGGTGAAAATCCAATGACAACCATTTACGTTTAATTAATTAAATATTTGTTGGATATCACTATTTAATAATGGCCAATGGATAATGCAAACAACGTTTAAAAGTTTTTCATATAAAACAATTTAAAAAATATGTGAGATATTTTTGTAAAAAAAATGTAATACAGGAATTTCCTTCAATTTTGGCCCAAATATTTACTCTAAACCAAACTCCACAGAATGAATTTCAGCACATGGACTGGTAATCTACGTTTTTGGCGCATATAACTCTCATAGAAAAAAATTTTTTTAGATCCCGACCAACTATACTAACCAGGCTCAACGTAGTTTAATTTAAAATGGCGAGCAAAACATAGATGCGTTCAAAAACGTGCGATCCGAGATATTTAGTAAAATAAAATTAGTAGGAAGAACATTTAACTTTTAAAAAAACAATGTAACAGGAAAAGTCCATATTTGGTTCAAGAACCAAAAACAGTGTTACCCACTAAATAAATAAATATCCCAAGATATAACTAACATTTTGTAGCCGTAAAAATATTTGCTCAGCAAATCCCATGACTTGAAGTTATTTGAGTTCATGGGGACGGCAAGACATTTTATGTCCACTGGAAAACTTATGTCAATATTTTTAAGCTCAGTGAACGACCGGATAAAGACTTCTTCAACATTCAAATAAAATAATTTTTTTTTCTTCATCTTTTTTTATATAAAATTTCTGTTTTTTTTTAATTTTTTTTTACAAAATTTAACATTTAAATTAATATATAAGATGAATGGCTTTCAGTATACATCGGTTGCTGCGATTGCAATTTTTGGTGTTTTGAGTTTTTACATTAGAATTACAAGTAAATCTGCTATATTATACATATAATGCAATGAATGTTAACCATCGATTGCATTTTACGTGCAAAGTGAGTTTTGTTTTCGTAAAATTTTAAAAATTCTGAAAATTTCAAAAATTTAATTTTTTTTTTAATTTTTTGAGAAATGTTTTATTTCAGAAAAAGCATTTTATGTGCATATACTAAATTTGGCAATTTAAAAATTTGCTTTTTATTTCAAAATTTTTTTTCTTCACAATTTTTAAAATTTCACGAAAATAAAAACTCACTTTGCACGTGCCCTTAAGAAAACTTTAAAAGTGTAATCATTTCCCTAAATTATAAAGTTACAAATTTCTTCATTTATACATTACATATGGGTGGGCATATTTTTTTGATTAACTAACTTAATGTAAGGCACATATAACCTTCTAAATTGTTTAAGAAATTGTCTTAAATATATACATAAATTAAATGCCCGAAAATTAAAATTATAATTTAAATTTTAAAAAACTTTAAAATAAATTTCTATTTTTTAAAAAATTAAACTCCAAACTTTTTGACTAACAAATTATTTAGACATTGCTAGTCGACATACATGGATGATTAATTAAAACTGTAAATTTTGTATTCAATTTATCCAATAAAGCTCAAACTTATTTTGTTAACCTTTTAAAATGTTTGCACTATTTCTGAGGCAAAAAATCTTATTTAGTTTTATACGGGAGTTTAATTTAGGCTAATAATTAGTGGTAACATTATAGGAGTTAAATAAATCAGGCCATCATCAACATTTATATTTAAATATTAGACCTATATATTGGTACTTTAGAGGTACATCAAAATCCGTAAGTTTCAAACCCAGTATAGTTAAAGATTTATAAAAAAAATTTGGTGCAAATCTTGACAAAGCTAACCTTAGTGAAATTTTTTAAAATTCTTAAATAAATCTTAAAGCAGCTCTGTTCATTTAAAAATCAATAGGTTTCGATTCAGAGTGGCTGCACTTCAATTTTTCTTAAAATAGTTAATTGGTGGAATAAAAAAAGCAAGACTAATTTAGTTAAAAGCTTCGACTAACTTTGTTGTAACAGTAATTTATGATGACCCAGTTGCTTATATATCTTTCTTATGCTTTACTCTGCATGAATTTAAATGCTTATACTTTAATAATCTTTAAATATGTGATAATATATTGTTAACTTAAATTCGACTTTCTGATCAGTTTCAACTTTTGAATTTAATTAAATATTTTGAGCTCTGGGTATAGGTTGACTAAATGCCTACTACCCTAAAGGGGAGCTGCCGTCCAAGAAATGATAAGCAAGGGGGGTATTGTTTTAGCAGGTAAATGACTTTAGCCGGGACCTCGCTAATCCCTCTTTCGCCTACCCCATAAAATTATTTTCAGTCCCCGGCGCTGTGCCCCTAGCCCCAAGGGAAGAGCCTAGGGAGGTACTGGCCGAAACTAGAAAAAGGGATTAAACACAAGACTATCTATACACAGAGTTTACCTGCGAATAGTCATTCGTTTTCTTTTTACTTGGTAATACTATTAATTGTTTTATACAATTATTATTATTATCATATGACTTGTTTACCTTTTTGATTGATTTAAATGAAAAAGAAGCCCATAAAAGGCGGAAAAGCATGTATGCTGCATTATTTAGAATGCGTGGCCATTTAAATAGACTTTTATGATATTAGTGGAGACGCACTTAATGATTCTATTGACCCTAAAGCTTATGAACGTGGCCACATAGCAATTTTAATGATGCTCTTCGACTAAAAAAAATTTTGCTAAGTTTTTTTTATGTTTCGACAGAAAAAGTTTAATTTTCATACTTATCGAGCATTTCGCTTTTTTAATGTAAATAAACTAAAGATGGGACCTTTTGTCAGTCAATCCTCTTAATTCTCTGTTTTTGCCAGTCTTGCAAATTGCATTTACAAACTTATGGGAATCTATTGTAAAATGAATTTTATATTAAGGATATGCAATTGTGATTCTAGGAATTATTATAGACGTCACCACATACTTATATTACTTTTAGATAAACAATAAAATGTTTAAAAATCAGCCGAAGAAGATTATTTAAAAAGGACAGATAGAAGTTTTTACCTTCTGTTACCTGAGTATATGTGTTAATAATAAGCCAACCAATTAAATTGTATTACATCAATATATACGATCTATTTTAGATGCTATCCCAATCAATTCGGACGGTAAAAATTTTTCAAATTCATGTTATTTGCATAATTTTTAAAAATATTTTGAAAACTTTGGTATATGTACAATTACATGCAATTTTAAAAACTTTGGCTCAATATATTTACAATTACATGCAAAACCCGTTTTATCGAAAATCAGAAACTTATAGGTTAGATGAAACTATTTATTCCTTAACTACCCAACCCTTTTTGTGTGTATACCTAAAATCAGAGCTGGGAAAAAGCCCATTTTTTGACTAAGCTCAAAACTGTTCAAAAATTATATGACAGATTAAAAAAATCAACTATAATTAGATACACAATTTAAGCAGAAAATCCTAAATCTTATAAAAAAAATTTTTGATTAAAGCTAACACCCTAATTTCAAAAAAAATGTGAGTTTAACTCAAAAATAAGCTTTTTTCCAGCTTTGCCTAAAATATGTTTTCTCATTTTATTAATGTTAATATTATATGGGCTTAGAAATGCCAACTATAGCTATAATTGTTATATAGATGACTCACTAAGCGAATTAATGGAAATTGAACGTAAATTTTTGTATACTTAAATTGTATTAGTAGATAATATTTTTACGCGTGTAACTAAATGTTAAATTATTTTTTTATATAGAAAAATTTGTTTAAATTGTAAAGTTTTAATTTTTAGCTAAAAAAGACACGCTCAAAATATATTCAAACTATGTCAAAAAATATTTTAAGATTAGAATTCCCAGAGTTGTTGCAAAATTTTTTTTAAAAAAAACAATGGCTAATAACGATTTAAATACTCAAATTTTAGAAATTTTGAAAATTTTGTATTGAAATAAATGAAGCTTAAACGAACCCTTTGCAATTTAACTAAATTATTCACCTAAAATCAAAAAAAGGGTTTTTATCTAAATTTGTTTTTTGTGATGCATTTATCAAAACGCTCTAGTGCCCCCTTTGAACAATATATCGCGATGGCTGTTAAATGTTTAAAATCATATATATTTGTCTTTTCTCCAATTTTTAGCTTTTCCAGTGTTCGGTAAATTATGGAAAAATTTTGTTGCTTTCAGTGGATATTTATATATGGATAATAATTATATTTTTTAAGACAAGAGGCTGTACGGACGGAGGTGCTCAATACGTTTAGGCACGTAGATGAAAAGTTTAAATGATACATAGTGTAATATCATAAATTTTGGCTCAAAATCGGCTGTGCAAAAAATATTTTAATCTTCTAGTATAAAATTACTCGGGCAGTATCGCACAAAAACATCCGTATTCGGTTTTCCAACTGGTTAGGCCCCGTGCAAAGTGAGTTTTTATTTTTAAAATAAAAACATTTTATGTGCATAAACTAAATTGGGAATCTTTTTAAAAATTAGCGTTTTATTACAAAATAAAATTTTTCAAAATTTTGAAAATTATGCGAAAATTAAAACTTACTTTGCACGTCGCCTTAACAAAAAATCCAAAAAAAAAAGTTTGCTTCAATCTTGCTTGGGGAGCATATTAGTTCTTTTTTTAGGAAAAAAGGACATAACCAGAGAGGGCACCTTAAACCCAATTGTTAGGGCATTATGCTCTCTTTTATACCTCTCTATTTATTATTATATAAAAACGGTGGTTTGTCTTTTATTGCTCGCTAATACATACATAGTGTTTGTAGCAAAATTTTTTCACCCGCTTTGTTGACAAATGTGAGTTCGTATTAAGCCAATCGCCATAAGGTTATGTTGGTAATTCCTACGCTGAGATATTATTATTTTTGTACTGATTAGTGCATTACCTAACATATCATACAATTAGTTTTTTAATAGTTAATTATTAACATTCGTTATGTAAACTTGAAAATCACAAAAAAAAAATAAATTTTATAAATAAATGTTTTAATTTCATATGATTTGTAGATGAGTCCCTATCGGATTTAATGGAAAACTTATCTGATAATCATGGTAATATTATTCTTTTAAATAAATAGTTTAGTTTTTTTTATATCAAAAAGTCTTTTAGTAAAAAATTATGCTTCAATTGCTTATTGTTCTCTTTATAAATTTGCACAATACTCATAGGCTAATTGGTTTAAACCTTAACATATTATAATTAATCTATGGTTTTTAGAATTGCATCGTCCATTACCACAGCATCGTAACAATTTATTATTTAAAGAGATAAATATTGTAACATTAAGTTGGATCATGATGCTATTTCAGTTTAAACTTCTAAAATCAAATTGTAATCATCTGATTTTTATATATTTCTTAATTGAATATGTTGTTAACTCAAATAAAAAATTGTTGACCATATAATTAAGCAGGGCTTAAATTAAAAAAGCTAAGTAGGTCACCAATTTATTTTTTATGGCATTTTTCATATGTGTGTAACAAGAATTACTTTTGATAAAATTCATTACTCGATAAAAGATATTTGCTTTTAATGTATATGATAAGTCCATATCAAAAATCTCAAACTTGCACACTAATATAAATCCAAAATTGATAATTTTGGCGGGTGGCCAGGACCAAATTATTAATTTGGTTTTTTAATACTTTTTCAATAAGGATGAGATATTGACTTTTTTAATAACTGAATGTAATATAAAAATATCTTACTGTAACTGTCACACTTAAAACTATAACTTTAGGTTTAAATAACCCAACGTTCTGTTTTATTTGTTAGAGGAAATGTCACTTGCAGGTAATTTATAAAATTAAAGATCATTTTTATGGCTAGAATTATTTTGAATTAGCAAAAAATGGTTACCAGTCATACGCCTTTGTTTTATATATACAAATTTTTTTATAAGCTTTTTAATTCGTTGGCTTGTGGTCTCGTCTGGATTAAATGACAGCAGACGGCTAGAAGATGCAAATCAGCATCGGGCGACATAAAACACTAGCTCTTTTGCCCCAACCGCGGGTCTCCCATCTCTCCTATAGATCTTTAGGTATCATCCCTAGCTGCCCTTAAGAGCTCATTCTTACTACCAACTTCGGGCAAAAAACAAAAACAACATGCCATTTTTTAAAAGATGTAAGGCAAAGTGGACATTGTTTTAGCATTAGTCTTCGACTCCCAGGATTATAAAGCCCGAATGCTGCGATTAGAGAATGAGGCGTTATTATTGGCAATTAAATGTCCTCACATAACTAAGTGTCGCGACATAATTATATTTATGCTATTTTCTTAAAGTAACAAAAATATGACCAAACATATTTTTTATTTTTAGAGGAGATTGATAGCATACTGAACGAACGTAATTTTTTATTCATATTTATTTTATTTGTATGATTTGTGAAATAAAAATTTTATGGCTCATTTTTGAACTCTATCAAAGTAAAAAATTAGTTTGTTTTGAATTCGTCTAACTAATGATTTTCTAGAAGTGGTAATGTTGACTATCCTTGAATAAACTTTTTATATGGCAAATTATTCAAATAATAACTAAATTTTTAAAATTTTTACTTTTTTTGCGTGAAATAATATAAAAAAACTTTCTCACATATATAATCCGCTTTTAAATTAATTTAAATTAGCAAAACCAGCAGACTATGGTAAAATAATAAATATATAATCGAATTTATTATCTAATTAAATAAATTTGAAAAATTTAATTATTTAGGAAAAAATGGAATATTATATATATATTTAAGATGATTTTTTTTTCGCTTTACTCGTAATGCATTTATTCATTATATTTAGTTTAAATTAAATTATATACTAATGTAATAGATGGCTTATAATAGGGTTTTAATATTTAAGTATTCAAAACACAATTTAATTAAAATAAAGATAATTTGGCCTAAATCCCACACAATTAAGATTTTGGAATAAAGATATTAAAAAAATAAACGTGACTCTATAACATATTTAATGTTTAAATTTTACATTTAAAAAAAAACTCACCAAACTAATGATTATAAAAAAAAACAAAATTGAATTTTTTACTTTAATAAGAATATATGTGTATAGGACAATATGGGAAAATTAATTTTAAAATTATTCTTTTGAATGTGTTGCAATGTTCCTATTATAAAAATTTTTGGGCATGACATTAAAATTAAATTAAGCAGGATTTATTAACATACTACAGTTTTTGTATTGCCACTTTTAAAGTGCAAACTTAGAAATCGTGTAATTATGTTTAAAAACATAAAGGAAATTGGAAGCACATTGTTAAAAGAATTTTTTTTAGAGATGTTTATTAAAAGATCCTAAGTAGCAAATTAATATATTCCATAGTTCAGTAAATATATAAGTCCTCTATCTTCCAATTCAAAATACAAGTAATTTTGCGAAATTATATATAAAAAAGTGATTCTTCACAAAAATTAAAAAGTGATAATTAAAAAATAAAAAATTGCAATTATACATGTGCATCCGATTTCGAGGGAGAGGGAAGTAGTGTTTTTTTTTATTGTTATTATTTTAGGTTAACAGGGAAGAGAGAGTAGCGTAAAAAACTAGTGTTTTCAATACTTTAACCTTTAGGCAATATCCTTAAGTTATATTTAAAATTTACGTTATTCTAAGGGAGAGAAGTATATAGATGGTACAAGTACTATGCTTCACTTATTTTTTTAAAGGAAATAAAAATTCTTAAAGATCAGCAATGCAAAGGGCGGTTGTTTTTTTTGTCAAATACATTTTTTTAAACTTAAATAATTTATTTTATTTTTTTTATGTGTTTAGACCAGGTCAAGGCCCACCTAGCTATGAGCTTGTCTGATATTCATCGTAAATTATTTTATTATGTCTTAAACAACTGTTCTAGCCATTCCTTATTACATACTAATATATAAATTTAGATCAAAATCAAGTTTAAAATAATTTTAAAAGAGTTTTTTTTCCCAATAGACTCTGAACAATTTTAATTTTTAAAAGTTTATTATTGAAACAATTATTTTTATTTGCAAAGATGTAATTTATTAAGTTTGCAGCTAATTATCATCAAGTTTCCATATATTACTTTTCTTTTTAAACTTGTGTTTTTTCGGCGTCAAATGTATATTTTCTAACTCAAGCAGGGCATATGGCATATATTAGAAATAAAACAAATTGAGTTGCCAAAATAATCGGTCTTAATTTTTCCACTGCAAATAACTTTAAGGTATGGTAATTATTAATTTTCTTTATTATTTATGATACAAAAGATTAGGCTGGCTTAAATTATATTGTTACAATTTTAATTAAAATTATAATTAAAAATTTTTTTATGGTTATACTATTTATAAATTAGATAGTATAAATTTAAAAAAATAAAACATTTTGTTTAAAATCATTTTTTTGTAATTTTAATATGTAATTCACCAACACCACACGGATTTATTTTTTACGTACAATCATTTTTTATTGGAAGTGTTATTTACCATATGGAATTCTGAATTACAAGATCATTAAATAGATATTTTTTATGTTTAGCACCAAATGTGCCAGGTGAGATATATATTTATGAAATTCAATTTGTTCTAGCTACACAGGTCAATAAATTGACTTATTTACCATATGGAATTCTTAATTACAAGATCATTAAATAGATATTTTTTATGTTTAGCACCAAATGTGCCAGGTGAGATATATATTTATGAAATTCAATTTGTTCTAGCTACACAGGTCAATAAATTGAGTTATTAACTAACTACAAAGGTCAAACCTGTCATCTTAGAAAATTTTTGATTCCGTAAACGTCTTTTCTAATCAAACTTAGTTATTCAGCTATAAACATTAAAAATTGTAGAAAAAATGTCAAAAAACAAAAAGATTAAGAAAACAAAAATCAAATTAAGTTTTTTTTTGCACATTTACATAAAACTCTAAATAATATTTTCATATTATTTATTTTGTCATATTTAAATTTGAACGCAAAATTTTTTGCATTTTCTAAATGTTGTTGTAAAAGCGTGCTGAAAAATTTTATCTTTCATTATTTGATATGACAAACATAAGTTACAATGAATTTTAATAAAAATATAAGATTCTTATTTTTTTTCTTTTTAGGGTATTCTCGAGGTCGCAAAATCTGTTATCCATTTTTCGAAATGGGGGATCTAAAGAGCCAAAAGTGTAAGAAACATAGAAAAACGAAAAATATAGATGAGATTAGGCTACTATGAGGATACATTCTTTTTTGTCTTCCTAAAGTTCACTTTTTTGACATTGATATTTAAATGAGCTCTTACTAAATATTTTTCCTTATTTTGTATGTTTTAATATTTTTACAAACGGAAACAATTTTGCCGGCGTTCAAGCCATTTCCAGTAATACTCATCATAGTTTTCATTTTCCGAAAATAATTTTAAAATCAACAAACATAACGCCGTTTAGAGTAGCCATTTATAAAGCATTTTTGTAGCTAATGCAAAATCTTACATTTGTTTTAAAAAAAATAATGTTCATTAGTAAAAACACGACCTTAATTAGAACATATATATTATTATAACCTTCAATGGTTCTTCTTTGCCGTAATAATTTGGCTCTTATTAATTCAATGATAAAAATGTTATCTTTTAATTGTGTTACATAAGGTGTTTTATATTTTTCCATTACTTCAAGACGAGGATACAATAATGAATGATTTGCTCGATATGGAAGGTATTTCATTCATTATTTATAAAAAAAATGTATTTTAATTTTTTTTTTCAAAAAAAAAAGAAAAAATTTATGTAATACTATTATAAATCAAAGATTTTTGCTATTTGCTTAAATATGTCTCTAAAATTACTTAATTGATAATACAATAAAAATTCAAATTATTTTTTAATATGCATAGAATGGCATTTTGACTTGTATTATAATATTACATAATATATAGAGGACTCACAACAAAAAAGTAAAATTATTATAAAATATATTATTTAATATTTGGCCATACAAAAAGTATTATTTTTTCTTAGCATTAAATTTAAAAACTCCTTTGCAATATTTTAAACTTAGAGTCTCAATTCGAGCCAGGTTAATTCAGAATTTTTTAGGAAAATTACATAATCAATAAAATTTTAATTAACTTAATATAATTTGAAAACATGTTTAAAATTCTTAATTTTAGCAAAAAGACATAATAGTTTGCATACTACATATAACCTGGGTAAAATAAAGGCTTACACCGCCTCTAAGGAAGCCGATTAATTTACAGAAAAAAAAATCTTTTTTTGGTTTTTAATTTAAAGAATTTCCAATCATTGTTTACTATCTTTTCAATTTAGGCAGTTACAATTTAAATATTTAAGCAATTTCCTTATTTTATCTTTCACTTGATTAGGCATAATCTTAAATAAATAACACTTTTGTAAACTAATTTTCTAAAAAATCCGAGATAAAATTGCAAAACTATTAAATTTTAATAACTCTTAATTTTCGACTTATTTCCAA
This sequence comes from Acutogordius australiensis, assembly GCA_030555515.1. NCBI lineage: Eukaryota > Metazoa > Nematomorpha > Gordioida > Gordea > Gordiidae > Acutogordius > Acutogordius australiensis. Next base: position 1,306,375 of record JAUIRJ010000005.1, on the reverse strand, counting down.
TTTCATAAAAAAAGAACAAAAAATATGATTTCGTTGTTTTATATAAGGGCACGTTTAAATTTATGGTATTTAAAAAATTTAAAAATTTTAAATTTTTATTTTTTTACATAAAACCCTTTTAAAATTTAATTGCCATTTTTATTTGTAAACACACTTTTATTATAATAAGACAATATAAAAAAAATTTATTTAGACAGGGTTTAAAAGTTTATAATGAACTAAATTTTGAGACCAAACTTGGGATCTTATAAATTATAAAATTTATTTATCGTTTTTTAATAAAATTTAAGTCGTTCTAAATAATAAATTTTTTTCAAAATTGTGAAAAAGATTTAAAAACAATAAATTGTACTTTTATTAATTTACTACATTTAAATTGTTTCAAACTTTAAATTTTTTTTCATTAAGACCGATAATGTGTCATTTTTAATTAAAATGCCAAATATTTTGTAATAATTTTTCGTTATCGTAAGAGCTTGCTACACTTAACAATGTTTCTCATATAAAATAAATATTATTAGTAATTTTTGTATAAATTTTTTTTTTTTTACTTTTGGGTATTTTGAGATCTCAAAATCTGTCAATTAGGTAAAAAAAAAAGACCATGTTTTTTGATATTACGCAGAAAAATATCCGAGATTCAAGAAATTAAAAGAAACAAATTATTTATAATTGATAAGGCCATTGTAGGATCAATTCAGTTCAAATTTTCTTTTTATTTCTGACATTAATTTCTTTACCAGTAAAGCGTCTAAATTAACTTAGCAGTAATTCATTACCATGTTTATAAATGAACAATGCTTCGCTACCATTTAAACATTAGGTCTGAGGGTTTTCCCCTATTGGCGCCATACCGGGCTTTGACTCTTTTAACCCAAGCAAAGCAATTATGCCGATCGATGAAATGTAGGATTTGCTCGCATCGGCAAGGTTTTTTAGTCAAGGTTTTTACTTTAGGCACATCGTTTAGGGCCTACTGCCTAGTAGCTTCAAATTGGTTTCACATGTATACTATTTTTCAAAAAAAAAAGCTTCCAGTGCACGGATTCGAATTTGCAACCTCCTGCGTATAAGGAGCAGGAACGTTTGCCCCAGAGCCATCTAAGCCGACATTCACTACTATATAAGTTTTAAACAACAATTAAGCACTATGGTGCCAATTGATAAGAAGAGGTTGACAAGCACGTTATTTATTTTGTTCTTTTTTGAAGTATCAAAGCATAGGTTATTTTAAATTAAATATCATTCAGCTTAATAAAGGTGAAATTATCATTTATCAGGTCTATCTGGGCTTGTCCCAAACCTTTTTCAGTGGCGTTTTATATAATTTTTTCTTTTACACTAATGAGTTTTTGAGAACCTATAAGACTATATGAAATTTAAAAAATGCTACCTCAACATCAAAAGTCTAGTCTTTAAAACTACGATAATGCTCAGGTAAATAATCTTATGCGCATGTAAAATTTGTGTTTTACATAGAAATTAAGCACCGGAGCCTCCCATGAGTGACGACGACGTCCATTTTTTGAGAACCTAGACACAAAAACCTAAGTCGCTAAAATGTGTTCAGTCTTATTTAATTCTGCGGGGCCTATCCCTATTGAGTTTAAAGAAGACAAAGTTTTAATGTTCAGTCGAATATTTTTTTAACCCAAGTTTTATGTTCTCTTTATCTATTCAAAAAACATTTAGCTCCTTTCAACTTTTGATCGGTGAAAAGTAAAAGCACATTTATGGGGCACTTCGAGGCCTTCTGAACTTTTAATAATTTTTAAAAGAACTGGGCAGGTTCAAATAAAATATCTTGTTTTTTTTTTTCAAAGCTTTTTTATTGTGGAGAAAAACGGGTATATTCAAACAACTGCCATATTGTCATAGGCATAGTCAATAATATTTTGACTGAAACTAATTATAAAAAAAAACGATTTTATATTTGACAAGCTTTTAATTTTTTCTAAATATTAACTTTAAACGTGTCCTATTTCACAGTTGTATTAAAGTCAAACTCAAAGTCCAATGTGTCGCCCAAAGGGCATGGCATTAGCGATGATCAGGTACGTAAACTTGAAGAAGCTTTTCAGCGAAATTCCCAAATGACGGACAATAGAAAACGGAGAGTAGCTGCTCGTATAGGACTTTCTGAAAAGGAGGTTCTTTTAATTCCCTAATTAGATTTATTGTTTTAATAAACATAAGTATGCCTTCTTTTTAAAGGAATTTCTTGGCTTTGTGGTAAAATTCATAAATTTATCCATTTTGCAATTTAAAGATTTATGTTTTTTGAATGTTTCATTAATAAGGCGTTTTGTGCGAAATGCATTCAAACGACTGTTATTCATAAAATATTATGATCGGCTGCAATAATTTTTAACACCTTATTTACGGTCCTTTACCCAGGGTTGTAAAGCATTGATGCTCTAATATTTTAAAAATGCGGCGTCACTCTAATGGATAAAATATTACACAGGTCAGCGAAAATGCCAGAGAAAATAAGTTAATTAAAATATAAAAGCATACATCCCCATGATGCTACTTCTTATTTTTTGTTGTTTCTTCGGCCTAGCTCCTTACATCCGTCCATATCAAAAAAAATGCCTTACTTGTCCAAATTGACAGATTTTGCGACCTTAAGTTTTGCCTTAAAATGCAAATATTCAAGAATTTTTTCATATAAAAATCCCTTTTAACCTATATCATTTAAAATAATAAAAAATATAATTTTTTAGTATATCGAGCTCTTACATGAGCATTTAGGTGATACAAAATAATTTGCCTCCTAACCTATGACACGGTATATTATCGTATTAATAAAAATTTTATTTGAAGTATAAATTAAACACAAGTGCTAAAAATATGCAAAAAAAAATAAATTAAATTTTTGCTCTAATTTTTTTTATATTTTTAATTTTTAGAGCTGACTCACTAAAAAAATGGCAAACGTTAAAATTCCTAAGGTGGCAGGTTTAATCAATGTACTCATAATTCTCTTATCTTTTTGACATCACTAAGGAATATGAACGTCGCCCCAAAGCAATTTAAATGCAACCCAAAAAAATTATTACGACCTTGGAAAGAAAATTATGAAAAACAAAAGTAATTTTTTTTAAAAAATTTTGCATATAAAGTCCCATGTTATTAACACAACAACATAATATTAATTGTAAATTTAGGTCTGGACATCGAAAAATTAGCCACGCAATGCTAAATAATTAACATTATATTTCAGGCCCATTGTCTAAGCAAAAAGTAAAGATTCAACTTATATATTAAAATCGATGTAATTTATTTTCTTAGATATGTAAAATTGAATTGTCAAAATTCCCTACCCCTCATCCTTGCACACAAAAAGTTTGATGTTTCAATTTTGCCCATCAAATTTTTTTTAGAACATGTGCATGCAATTATTATTACTTTTCTGATGAGCGGACTTTTTAGGGGGTATAGGACCTAAACGATAGCAAAAAATACATAAATTAAAGACTGGGATGGATTGTTTATTAAAGAACAAAAAATAATTTAAATATCATCAAAATTCGGAATAATGAATCCCTTCTTCATAAGAGGGAAAAAAATAGAATGAAATGTTATGTTCCAAATATTTTATAATTTGATATGGTGAAAAGGTAAATTTATAAGTAATAATCACATAGATATTATTTACAAAAATAATGTACGAAAAATATAAAAGCATACAAATTTGTTTTTAATTAAATTGCCTAATCTTTTTTTAAAAAAAAATATTTATTTAAATAGCAAATGGTGATAACCTCTAAAAATACAAATAATAGGCGAATTAATTAAAGCCAAATTTGTACGCATTTATTTTGTTCATTAATTTTGTAAATAATACGATTGTGTTTATCTAAAACATTTTACATCATTAATACCAACAAATTTACCTTTTGGCCATATCAAAAAATATTTTTTAGAGCACAACATTTCATTTTATTTTATAATTTCTTTACATGAAGAAAATTTTCATTTCCCCAAAATATGGATTATATTAAAATTCTAATTTTTATTTATATTGTTCCGAATAAAACATATATATTCTTTTTTTCTTCATTTTAGCTTTTTGCCTTTTTGGAGGCAGTGAGCTCCTTTATTCTAATTTTTCAATTGGGTCTATTCATGCACTTATGATTGATTGATGATAAAATTTTTGTGGGTGTTGGGGGCATTTGTAATTGAATAAAATTATTTTAAAAAAATTTTGTAAGGCCTTATATGTTGATAGTATTATTATTTGATTGACTATCATAAAGAAAAATTGATTAAATATTAATAATACCCCTTAAATATAGAATTTCAAAATGGCAAACGAAAATTACTAACATTTATACTAAATAAATTTGTATTTTAAAAGCTTTTCTATGTTTTTGCAAAGGTTAAAGATTGGTTCATCAAACGACAACTCGATTGGTTTTTTCAAAATGTTGATCCTCAACCTGTCCATGAAACTTCAAATTCACTTAATAAATTACCTGCTGGAATATTCACACAGAAATATGAAAGGCAAATTAAACACATAAATAATGATTTAAGAATCTAAAAAACAAATCAATGCCATAGCCCAGGCCCTATTGAAAATAAAATAAAATTCAAAAATTTTTTTAATACATTTTCCTTAATTTGTAGGGACTGTATGTTTCGCTTTCACAATCACGGTACATGGCAAACTAAAAATATATCCACATTGTGATTTATTTATTGTAGCTTCCAAAACTTTATAAAACTTAATAAATTTTTGTAGACCTGCATGTTTATAAAAAAAATTAAAATAATCATTACATCTGCAAGTTAATTAGAATTTGTAAGAAGAAAAGAATATAGCAAGCCTACCATCAATCTAGATTTACATTTTTTGGTTTTTGATAAAAAATGCTAAATATTCTAATCCGACAATTGACATACGCTTTAATAATTTATTTACTAAACCGTTTCTACCCATTTTATAAAAATAAAGAAACAGAGTGGACATAAATATATGGCACATACGCGCATCAGGGCGGAGAGTCTCAAAAACACAACAAAACAAAATTTAAACTTTATTATAAAATGGCTATCTTATTATTTTGAAAATCAAATAATCATGTTTCAATTAATTCTTTTATATGTATGAAATTGTCTCAAACGGCATATGAGTTAATATTTGTAAATAATATATGAAACAGAAAATATATATTCATCTACCATTTGCAATACTAAAGACAAAGTCATTGTTTTTTAAAAACGCGAAAAAAAGTGGTAAATATTATCTGTTTCTCAAATGTTTAATAAATATATAATTATTATTTGTATATATAAACAATAATTATTTTGAGGGAACATCTAATTTTAAAGGTTTATGTAAAAGTTATTATCTTACAATCTGCACCTAATTAAAAACTTTGATCAAAAACGAAAATTTATGATTTAAGCCGTGTATCTTGTAAATGGTTTGTTTTTCATTAAAATTTATAATGGGATTTCATATCTAAAATGGCGTTTTCGCGTTATGAAATGGCGCTTAGGAAATAAAATTAAGAAATAAAATTTGTCGTATATCATTTTAAATCAAGTTCTTTACTCAAATTTTAAAAAAACACATGGCCTTACTTGAAATTTATTAATTATATAAAATTTGGTACTATTAATTCATGATACTTAACAAATTTCCCAAAAAATTTAAATTTTCAAAATGATTCTTCAAAAAATCTTCCTGCAAAATTTTTCTGCCTAAATTAAATTTTAACAATATATTCCACTTTTAAAAATTTTTATCACATTAATTTTTTTCAATATTTATCGATAATTTGACCTGACTTAGGTAATTTATCAGCTAATCATAATTCAAAAAATGATTTTTTCCAAACGCATTTAAATTGCCATTAAAAGTAAAGTTTTTAGTGATGTGTTGAGGCAGCTAAAATAATAATCTTCTATATTAATATCACTAGTGCCAATGGATGATACCTGAACAAACACGAATTTTTTTATGAATAATATTTATTTAAATGGTAGAAATAATAATTAAAATTAAAAAATATTGCCCTATTTATATGGTAACATTAACAAAGAATAATTTTTTTTAATTGATTTAGGAAGAAATAAATGGGTGGCCCTTTAATCATAATGAAATTGTTTCTATATTTTACAAGAAAACGCTTTCCTGGGCCAGCCGGCTCCACTGAAGCAAATTAACAAAATTTATTTATAGAAAAAAAAATATCAAAAAAGGTTTTTAGTGAAGGTCTATTAATAAAGAATAATTTATATTAGAAGAACGGTTAACATAAAAGCTTCCTGGGCCAGACGGTTTCAGGAAGGTATAAGGCACCATTTAGATTTAAGCAAGGCCAAATTTATTTATTTAAATAGTTACACAATACTTAAAATAAAAATATGCGCAAATACCCTATAATAAAACTCTAATTTTAGCCCATTATATTAAATATTTTACCTACGAGGAGAGCTTAATTTACCAACGATGTTAAAATGTAAATAATGATATTTTTTTATAACAATTCAATATATATGCATATGTAAAAACAGATTGATAGTATATTAATTGATTACGCCGCACATAGTAGATAGACACTAAGTTAATGGATTGTGCTTAAAGTAGCATGGTAAACATATCAACAAAAGTACTTAAAGAAAATTTAAATGGTATTTAAAATTGAAAATTTTAATTTTGTCAAAATTACTTTCTTGCTCTCTAAATAATTTCGGGCTCGAAAGAAGTGTGATCTTAGATTAGTGCAGCAGTTTAAAACCTTTTTTTAATTCTTATTTTGCAAAATTTATTCAGGTATAAATTAATAAAAGCAATAAAGGTGAGACTGTTTGAGAGCTCAAGGCTTAAAAACCAAAAATATCGAAGGGCATTTATTCAATTTATATTTTTTAATTTATGGATTTTAAATGTAAAGAAAAATAATTTATCATATAAGTGAACAAAATTTAAGTAGGGCTTTTAATATCTAAAATTTTGTGAATTTTAAAATTTTCGGTAATTGCCAATAGATAGATAATATTGACACAAGTCTACCATAACATAATATTTTGCGTTTTGCAGGCCTACACAATCTATGTTAACCTAAACTAAAATTGATGCATCGGATTAGCTTAATAAATATTTTTGATAAAAGTTTTTAAATCTTTGAAACAATATATTTTAACCAACTTGGCATATATTAGCGGCCCATTTTGGTAATAGACAAAATTTGGTTTCCACAGTTTTGGGAGGCAATAAGTTAACATCTTTAAAGATCACGCTTAGAAAATTGTGCTTTTCTTATTTTAAAAAACACCTAGGGCTAATTTTTTTATTATATCAAGGTCAATAAATATTATTGTCGGAGAAAAAATATATTTATAAAAAGATAAATGCTTATGACCCCCTTCTCCTAGGTATGTTTTCCGTTTTTCGTTGCTTCTTCCGCCTTAGGCCCCTTACGTCCATTTTAAAAAAGATCTTTTTTGACCAATTTGCCATATTTTAAGAGCTCAAGACCCAACACTTGTAAACCATCTCTTAAATGGTAAAAAATAAAATTTTGAATATATCAAGCTCTTACATCAGCAATTAAATAAAACACAGAATATTTCGCATCCAAACTTAAATACCACACTATGTATTATCGGCTTTCAATAAAAATATTATTTTAAGTTTGAGTTTAGTTAGCTGTTGTGAATATGCAAAAAAATTCAATTAATTTATGTTTTTGAATTATTATGTTTTTTAAAAAAAAATTTTTTTAAATTTGAAATGTATATAGTTAACTTACTAAGTTTAATTAGAAAAAGCGGTAAACGGGTTTGAAGATTTAAAAGATGAGGTTTTTAATTCTTTAGCTCATAATTAAAATTTGCTGACTGTGTTATAAAAAAAACTCCTTGTTGTTAACAATTTTTAAAAAGTTTTTAGGAGTTTTTCTTATATTTTTTTTTTGAGTGAGGAGCATTTGATAAATAAAAGACATAATTCTACCTCATACTTAAATAACCATGAATATTTTTTTTAAATCTTTTTGCTGATCGTAGGCCTTCGTCCAAATATTGGAGAGTGTTTAGACAGTGACACCATCACAGATACTAATGTTAGTCTTTTCTCACTACACAATAATTTATTTTATAAACTTCAACTTTGCTCATGGTCAGGGTTGGATAAAAATTATTTTTACTTTCGTATGTACGAAGTTTAAAATAAAATATACACTATGCTAACTTAATAGACATAAAATTACTAATATCGCATTAAATAAGAATAAGTTATAATAATGTAAATAAAACAGTTCAACAAATGTAAAGGTTGCAAAACTTTTAAGAAAGCATAAATGCCCGCATCCCCAAGGTCTTATCCTATACATTTCCAGTTTTTCTTAGTTTCTTCCTTCTTCGGCTCTTTGGATCCGTCTCTATCAAAAAATGGTCTTTTTAACATATTTGCAACTTCACAAAACCTTAGAATAAAAAAATTTAAGATTTTTTTTCCATATAAAAATCCCTTGTAACTGTTTATTATCTCAAATAATAAAAAATCAAATTTTTTAGTATCTTAAGCCCCTATTTAAGCATTTAGATAATACAGAACATTTTGTGTTTAAAACTAAATACGACACGATCGGTTTCTTATAAAAATATTATTTGAAGTGAAGTTTAAACAATTTAATACCTGTGAATATGCAAAAAAAAATTTTCATTTATACATTTTTTTCAAAATTTATTTGTAGCAAACTAAGTTTGATTCAAACTGTAAACGTATTTGAAAATCCCTAAGATGGCAAGTTTGAAATTCTTAGTTAGCTTATACTTAAAAATGCTATGTGTAATTAAATATAAAATATATTGTTTATGCAAAATTTTTAAATTCAATAGTTTAAAATTTGCCTTAAAGGAGATATAGTTTTATTTTTAAATTAAATTATATTATTATAAAAGTGCATAATTCATGTCTTAATTAAATTTTTACAAAAATAATAAAATTTGTTTAAGCTAAATAATTTCAAAATGAACTTTTTAGTCAAACAATTTTTTTAATTCATAAATATCCTTCTGTAAACATCAATGGTTTTGATTGCAACTCTTAAAATTCTATTTCACTTAGAAACTAAAAGTGATTTGATAACGTTCCTAATAATTATCAATTATAGAAACGGAAAAAGTTTAACAAAGAGCTAAAATATATGAAGAAAATTTATAACAAAGAAAAAAAAGCTGAATGATTTAACAGAGTATAAGCAATTGAATTTTATCATTAATTGATTTATTTAAATTAAGCAATCATAGCAGCACTTTTTAAAATACTGTACCCCTTATACGATGTAATTAAATAAATATTTATAACAGACACTTAAAAGTGTTAGGCAATTTTTAGTGTTTTGACAACGCTATGTTATTTGAAGTTTTGAAAAAATATTAGCACCATATATAAGAAACTAAACATTGAAAGTAATTTGCAACATAAGGATTTATTTACCAAAAGATTTTATATTCAGTAATGTTTTTAGCCATCTTAGACATTTTTAAATCCGTTTGCCTTTTTTCTAATCAAATTTAGTAAGTTAGTCAGCTATGAACATTAAAAATTTAAAAAATAATGCCAAAAGAAAAATTCAAAAACAAAAATAAATTGAAATATTTTTTTGCATATTTACAACAGCTGAACTTTAAAATTTAAAAATTAAAGTAAAACTTTTATAAAAATATATTGTGTCGTATTTAAGTTTACACATGAAAAATTTTGTATTATCTAAATGATAATCTAAGAGCTATACTAAAAAAATTCTATTTATTTGATATGATAAATATAAGTTACAAGGGATTTATTTATGAAAAAATGATTCTTAATTCGTTTCTTTTTATGGTATTCTCGATCTGTCAATTTAGTCAAAGTCATCTTTTAAATATGAACGGAATCGAAACCCGAAGAATCTACGAAAAACGATATATGGTCAATTCCACCTCAACCCAACAAGTCCGAGAAGGGTACCCCTTTTGATTTGGCTGAAATTTTGCATGGAGGTAGTATCTAAGAGTATCTTATAATCTGGAAATTTTTTTTGACCGGAAGTGATTTTTGACGGAGATAGGGGCAAAAGAAAAAAAAATTGCAAGGTGAATTTTCACATTTGATGCAACTTTGGAAGGTTGTAAGTCAAAAAGTATTATAGCTAGAGACTTAATTTTTTTTATTTTGAAGAGGACAATAAGGGCTATCTTTCATGTGTTTATTGTTTAAAAAAATTTATTTTAAATTTTTAAAATTTTATGAAGAGTATTCAGTTTAAAATAACTAAAAAAGCGTTTTTTTAAATTTCTTGAAAATTTGCTAAAATATACTCCTTTATATTCTTTATAAATATTTGAACTCAAAAGTCTGGGACCCACATGACTTTTTTAAAAAATTAAAAAAAATAATTTTTTTTTTGATTTTCAGACAAAAATTTGCTCCCTGCACTATATTAAAATATTTAAAATTGCTAAATTTAATTATATATAAGAAGTTAGACATAGTGGCAATTTTGTTAGGCTATAACAGTTTTATTTATTTGATCATACTATTGTCAATTTTGGAAAGAAAAAGGGAACTTCAGATCAAAAAAATTCATAATTTTCAGTATTTTACTCTTATCTTCAAAGCCGACTTTCTGGGTCACTACCAAACCAATTTGAAATTTAAAATTGCATATTATACATAAAACATCGCTAAATAACATAAATTTCCCCCAACATTTTACAACGTACCCATAGCTTTTTATGAATTAAAAACAAAAGTTTGCCAAGTATTTTGAAATTTTAAGGTGTAAAAAATAAAAAGTTAAAATTTGTATGCTTATATTTGTTAACTTTTATTAGTCCTTTTTAGTTTGGTGAACAATATTAGAGATTGTACATAATATTCAATATTTATCCTCGGCAAAATTCAAAAAATTTGTTAAATTTATTGTATAAAAAAATTTTGGGAGGATTTTAGAAAAAATAATAAGGTTAAAAAATTTGTAAAAATTTATGTTTTTTCCTTTATTCAATTAGTTATTAAATTAAACAGCCTCAAAAACGTTAAATCTTACAAAAATAAGTAAAATAGAATATATTTGGCCTATTTAGAATATTATGATTCAACATATTTTTTTTTATGATTATTAACAAACTTAAAATAAACGTAAAAAGTCAATTATTTTATGAAACATAGTGATATGGTTTTTTGATATTATAAATACATAAAAGAAGTCAGTTTTAGGGTTAAACATCTAAATGATTATAACGGGCAGAATTAGCTTCAATGATGAATTTTAAGACTAAATATTAGACCCAATTTAATATAATAAAAATAGAGACATTTAGTCTTTTTTACTAATTTTTACAACTGCCCAATATGTTTTTGAAAGGCTCATTTAGAACAAGGCATACAATATATATCTATCTAACCGACCTTAATAAAGTTTAAAAACCAATAAGTTTAGTTCCAATTACATTTTAGTTTTATAATATAGACGCACTAGACCTATTAAAGAAAGAGAAAATATCACTGTTACTTGATTCTATAGGCATATGGGTTTGGGCATTAACTAAAGTTTTTAATAACTAAATGCGTTCCTAACGAATTTTAACACAAGAAGATGTTTTAATAAATATAACAAATTACAAATTTAATTAAAATAATGGAATGATTTCATAATCTCCTTTTTTTGTAATTTACCTATCTCGTTCTTTTAAGATTTTCTATACATAACATATCTACTATTTTTTTAACACTTAAACAAGCAAATTATGACTGATTAAGGTTCTAGATATTATTAGTTAATTATGCAAAAATAATAAAAAAAATAAGCTTGCACAGACGAATACAATCTGCGTTAATTTCTTGACACCTGAAAATTTGCTGTTTTTTGGCAAATTTAGGTATTTTTATTGTGGAAGCGTCAAAATCGAATGGAAAAAGCTGGGGCTATTATATGTTATTAAGCGATATTTTATCTATAAAATAAATGTTAAATATTAAAAAAAGGTTGGCTGGTTAACCAGAAAGTCGATTTTGAAAATTGGCAAAAATTTCACTTTTTTCGTTAAGGTTCACTTTTTCATTGAAAATTTAATAATAGTAATAATCAAATAAATCAAACTATTATGGTCTAACATAATTGCCCATATGTCCTGCTTATTAAATACTGTAAAATTTGGCACTTTGGCATATTCCAATATAGTGCAAAGGGCATAAATATGTCTCAAAATTAGGGCAAAAAATTGATTTTTTTAAATTTTGTATAAAGTCATGCCGGTCCCAAACTTTTGAAATCATATAGCTATTAACATTATTAAGGGCCATGTTTTATAAATATTTTAGAAAATTTATAGATACGTTTTTTGAGCTATTTGTGTCTAAACTTGACTTTAATTTTTTGGTAATTTAAAAAAATTTTTTTTTAATATTTTTTGCGTCTAAGGTAGCCCTTATTACGATCTTCAAAATAAAAAAAAAAAATTATGACTCTAGCTAAAATACATTTGATGATACAAGCGTGCAAAGTTGCCTCAAATTTTTTTTTGCAAAAATATGAAAAATATTTTTGCTCATATCTCGATCATCACTTCCGGCCAAAAAAAATTATGTTTTTATCAGCACCCAAGGACCCTACCAGTGTACCAATTTTCAGCCAAAACTGAGACTTGAAGGGAAAAAGTTTGTCGATTTGAGGTGGAATTGACCATATAGATAAGTGAATTATAGGTATATATTCTTTTAAGTTGTTATAAAATTCAATGTTGTGCCATTTATATTTGTTGATTTGTGTTATTATAAAATATAATTGGGAAATTTCTCTCTCTCCCAATAAGTTTACAAAAATATTGGGTTTATAAAAAGTGAATTTATTGGATGAGTAGTGCCAAAGTGTATACGTTTTTTTAATGCTACAAAATCTCAGCATATCTAAAATTTGCGAAAGTAATAAAAGTAAAACTTTTTGCGATTTAAAAGTTTTAAAAACTAGAAATATCAAAACAGGTATTTTAATGTAATTTATCTTTTGAATTTATTATAAATTTATAAAATATTGGGTTTATTATTCGATTTTATATTTGTTAATAAGTGGCCGATTCGTTTAACAAGATTATTAAGTTGATATAAATATTTATTATATAATATAGAATATATTTCCATTTAAGTATATATTTAGTCAAGGACATTGCCGCAGGACTAAATATATATAATAGACAATTAAAGTTACAACATGAAAGCTAAAACAATCAACATAGTAAAGCCGTTTCAACATCAATTATCAACAAGGTCAATTAGATCAATTACCAAAAAGGACTAAATATATATAATAGACAATTAAGGTTACAACATGAAATCTAAAACAATCAACAAAGTAAAGCCGTTGGCCATCAATTATCAACAAGGTCAATTAGATCAATTACCAACAATAATCAGCGCCTACAAGGATGACTTTAAAAATTAAAAATGCATTTTACAAGAAAAAATCAAATATTATTTACTCACATGTGTTTTATAATCATTTTTTGTGAAAATAAACATAATAATGATTAAAAAAGAAAAGTTCCATAAAAAAACAAAACTAAAATTTTATTGCCAAAATTTTTTAATGCTTTTTATAGATTTATGTTTAAAATCTATTTATACTAGAAAGAATTTATTTAAAAAATTCTATGCTCGACAGAAATCATTGATCTTGATAAATATTTTAACGTTTTGTTTTTCATTAAAATATTTAACGTATTTTAAATAAAAAAAAAATTTTTAACTTTTTAATTATCCTTAATTTTCTGTACATTAAATTGGCATAAATATTTAAATTTATTATAAAAAATTTTCATCGAAGTTATATATATTTTACAACCGTTTTGACCATAAGCGAGATTTGACAATTAAAAAGCTTTTAAGTGAAAAATGACTAGCATTAATATGTAACTGGTAGCACTGTAATATTTGTCGGCGTTATTGAGGCAAGGTACGTTAATATTTTCATCGCATTTTAGTGGAACATTTGTGATTATAAATTAAGAAATATGTTAAAAGTAAGTCCTTTGTTTATCAAACTTATTAAAAAAACTCCTAAAAAGTTTTCAAAAAATCGCTAACAATAAAAAATATTTTTTCATTCTGTAAAAAAATTGCTTTTGGTGTTTTTTTCAATGCAGAGCTATGTTACATTTTCCTGTACGTGATCTATAATGCTGTTATCGCATTGACTCGCAACTAAACCGTTGACAATTTAACAAAATGAGCAAATTTTGTTTATCACCAAAATGACCCCTTAAATAAACAAACTTAACCGATTTGGGTGAAAAAAAATTGGTCAAAAGTTTTTTTAACTCTGAAATACAAAATATTTACACAGTTAATCCAATGGCTTATAAATATTATGGATTAACATAGATGTCGAGCTGCAAAACACCAAAAATGTTACTGGGTGGCCTTGTGTCAATATTTTTGACCTCGGTGGCTATGGTCGAAAATTTTTATTTTCACATATAAATTCTTCCCTTTTTCCTATCGTCTTATTTCTAAATTTTTTTTTAAAAAACTCTCTTACAATTTAAAATGAACATTCTTCTGTATACATCGGTGCTTGTGATTACAATTTTTGGAATCCTTAGTAATAATCACATAAAAACTACATGTAATTTATCGTATTTTTTTTCTATTTAAAAAAAATAATATTTTAAAGAAAATCTAAAAAATCTGTGAATAAGGATATTTGACTGATTTAACAGAATATCTGTATTTTAAAAGTATTTAAAGAAATGATATTTGTGTTTTTTTGAATTACGCTATTATTTTAACATTTTTTTTTAAACTTATTTTTTCAATTTGTATAAACATCCTCTTAATTTAAAAATAAAAATTCACATTTTTGAAAGAGTCATGTAAATAGCATGAATAATTAAAATCTTATAATTTTTATTGTAAAACTAAAGACTCAATTAACAAAACTTGAAAGGAAGCTCTAAATTAAAATCAATATTTGGTTTTTAAGAAATAATAAAATCAGGCTGCTAAAAAATTGTTGTACTAAGTTCGTATCCGTTTTAATGGCGTGAGCTTTAACTACTTGTTTTGCAATATGTCAAGGCTAGGGGCAACAATATTTTGACGGGTATGCTGTCTTTTTAAAGTAAAATTCAAATAGGAAATATTTTAAATTAGTTTTCTATTCTTGCTATCGAAATAAAAAATTTAATTAGGATAATTGACTAAAAATCAAACGCCTTTTTTTTATCAATATGTTTTTGTTCTTTTTTTTTGTTGTTAATGCGTTCGGTAATTGAACTGTTTTATTTCTATACATATAAAAATAACCTTCTATTATAGACGGTGTTCCAATCGATTCTGAAGGTATTCAATTTTAGATTTTTTTCTGAAGAATACAATAGCACAGGTGAAAAAATCTCAGTAAGCCAATCCTGCTAATGTTATTAACTAAAATATCAGAGTCTCTTATAGGGTAAACCAAACCTTTAAGCTCAACCAAAATCTTAAAAATATGTAAATTTATATAACATTTTGCCATTTTGTTATTTATGTAGTTCATTTTAAATTGGATCCAGTATTACTTTTGTAATTAATTATAAAATAACGTTTTATTTAGATGAAGCCATAGAAGATTTTACAGATATTGAACGTAAATTTTTTATATATCACATAAATTAAATTAACAGATATAACATTTTACATGCCAAATTTAAATTTTGTGCGAAACATATTTGTGAGCTTGGATGAACAGTTTTCATAAAAAAAAATATCACCCAAAAATTTAACACATCATTTTACCCCTTTAAACATTTGTAATTAATTAATTGTTCCGAGTTGATTATATGCAAATAGGCATTTAATAAATAAATCAAATTTTGATAAATGTTTAAATTAAACCCCTTATTTTGTACATGTTCACCAATTTTTAGCTTTACCAGTGTTAGGTAAATTAAATAAATTTTGTATTTTATTTTCGTGGATTCAAAATAAAAATTTATAGTAAATACATTGCATAGCTCTAGGGTCTTTGGGACAAGGCTCACTGGAAACGTATTAATTTAGACTTAAAAAATTTCCCTTAATAAAATTTCTATATTTTGACTAAGAATTAGTCCAAGCAGCCTTAAGAAATATTAACATAAAAATGTTAAAAAATTTTTTTTCTCACAAAAAAAGGTCGGATACGATCTCGAACGCATGTAAATCTAGTTATGTTCTACACTTATGCGCCCATAAGCCTTTGATTTAGTTGAATTAAGTTTTGTCAATACCATCCTTGGAAGCAGGGCTGGGAAAAAATAATAAATGAGCTTTTTTTTAACAAGTTTTTGAATTTTTTTCCCCAAATCCCCACACACTCGTGGGCATGGCAAAAGAAAAGCCCCTTTTATTGCTTAAAGGAAAGGGGCATGTTTAAAAAAAGCCCCATTTTTTTAAAAAAAAACTCCTAGGAGCTTTAAGAAAAAATAACCCATCTATCATTATTATAAAGAAAAAATCAAAATTTTTTGAAATTATTATAAGGAAAACATAAAATGGGCTTTTTAGGGTTCTTTTTAAGAGCCACTTTTTGTGAGAGTTTTTTTTGCCCCTTTTCTTAGTAAGGGCTTTTTTTTAATGCTTATTTTGGCACTTTATTTGTAGCTCCCTTTTTTTATTTATGTTTTGGGGGAAAAAATGAGCCAAAGTTTGTTGGCTCATTGTTTTCCCAGCATTGCTGGAAGACCCCGCATTCTCTAGACAAAAAAATATTCAAAATATATAAATTTTTAAGACCTTTATTAACTTTCATTACCAGACGAAGCTATATTGGATCTGATGGGAAACTTACCTCAAAACCCTGGTAATTATTCTTGAACTTTTTAGATAAAAGTTTTCATTGAGGCGCTCAAAAAATAATCCCTAATTAATTACATTAAGAATTTTGTTTAAGTGTCTCTAAGGTTATAATCATCAAACTTAAAAAAAGGATACCAAATCTTTTATTTTTTAATTTGTATATTAATTGAATTTCTCGATATAAAATGAATTATAAAATATTAAATTTTATTATTTTATTTATTTCTATTGGATAAATGTTGCTTGAATATTTGCTATGGTCACAATTGTATTATTTTACTAATGTCATTAGTAATAGATCGTCCAATACCTCAAAATCGTAAGATCTCATTTTCTAATGATTATTTCGACTTTGAAAAACAAAGAAAATAAATTTAAATGCAAATTACAAAAAATGTTTAAAAAATGAGTTTTTATCTTTTTAGCATGAGTGTTTTTTAAACTTATATTAACAGTTTTCATAAAAAAAATTTATCACCCAATAATTTAACACATCATTTTACCCCTTTAAACATTTGTAATTAATTAATTGTTCCCAGTTGATTATATACAAATAATCATTTGCTTAATAAATCAATTTTTGGTAAATTTTTAAATCGAACACCTTTTTTTGTACATTTTTACCAAATTTTAGCTTTACCAGTGCTAGGTAAATTCATTAAATTTTGTTATTTTCGTGGATTCAAATAAAAGTTCATACTATAATATCCTTGGAAGCAGGGCTGGGAAAAAATAATAAATAAGCTTCTTTTTAACAAGTTTTTGAGTTTTTTTTCCCCAAATGCCCACAAACTCGTGGGCATGGCAAAAAAAACAAACAAATGGTCTGAGGTTTACCCCATACCTTCCCCACATAGGAGTGCCATACCCTTTAGGGCTTTGACCCTTTAACTCGAGCAAAGCAATTAATATTGCCGACGGGTTAAATGGTATAATTTTCACTCACGTCGGCGACCTAGGTTTTTAGCCTAGGCTCTTACTTTAAGACATATCGTTTAAGACCTAATGCCTAAGCAGGCCACTCAAAAGCTTTAAAGTGGTTGCACATGTATGCAACTTTTCCGAAGAAAAAAGCTACTGTGCACGGATTCGAACTCGCAACCTTCTGCGTCTAAGGCAGAAGGTTTGCCACTGAGCTATTGCTTAAAGGAAATGGGCATGTTTAAAAAAAGCAACATTTCTTAAAAAAAATTCCTAAGAGCTTTAAGAAAAAATAACCCATCTATCATTATTATAGAAAAAATCAAAATTTTTTTGAAAATATTATAAGGAAAACCTAAAATGGGCTTTTTGGGGCTCTTTTTAAGAGCCACTTTTGTTTTTTTTTGCCCCTTTTCTTAGTAAGGGCTTTTTTTAAATGCTTATTTTGGCACTTTATTTGTAGCTCTTTTTCTTTATTTATGTTTTAGGGGATAGGGGGAAAATGAGCCAAAGCTTGTTGGCTCATTGTTTTCCCAAAACTGCTTGGAAGGCCCTGCATTCTCTAGAATATTATGGCTAGCAAAAGGCTAGAGTCTTTTCCTGCTAAAACAATGTTTCACCTAATACTTTTTATACGGCTCAGGGCATAGCGCTTTTCCTAATTTTATTAATAAATAAAAATATTCAAAACAAATATGAATTTTTATGACCTTTTTTAACTTTTATTACCAGACGAAGAAGCTTTATTGGATCTGTTGGAAAACGTACCTCAAAACAATGGTAATCATTCTTAAACTTTTTAGATAAAAGTTTTCATTGAGGGGCTCAAAAATTAATCCCTTTAAGAATTTTGTTCAAGTGTCTCTAAGATTTTATAATTATCAAACTTAAAAAAAAGGATACCAAATCTTTTATTTTTTAATTTGTTTAATTGAATTTCTCGATATAAATTGAATTATAAAATATTAACTTTAATTATTTTTAGTTTTATTTCTATTGGACAAATGTTGCTTGAATATTTGCTATGGTCACAATTGTATTATTTTACTAATGTCATTAGAAATAGATCCAATACCTCAAAACCTTAAGATCTCATTTTCTAATAATTATTTCAATTTTGTAAAACAAAGAAAATAAATTAAAAATTGCAAATAACGAAAAATGTTTAAAAACATCAAATATTTCAAAAATTGTTATCTTTTTAATGTTTAATTAATGTGATTAGAGTTGGCACCTAATAACCAGGCCGCTTTACAAAGAATGACTGAAATAAAACGGCATTGCTTATTTATTTCCCTAGTACTGATTAACAGCCCATAAAAAAAATTTTCAGTGTTTTTTAAACTTAAAAAAATTAGTAATTAAATAAGTAGCTAACACCTATATTATTACATTTTTTCTGCGAATTGGAGTTAAGACAAAATAGGAGCTACTATATTTTTTAGAATATTTCCATTTTTTGGCTTGTTCAATTTTGTAGGCCATGTTTTGTCTATATTTAAAATAACCAAAAAAACATTAAGTATAAGGCTATATTGTGATTTATATCGCATTTAGCAACTTACATAAAATTTAAAGGGCTTGTAATTAAATTACACAACATTTAGACCAGGTAAAATCCACCTAAGTAGGAGTTTGTATGATATGTTAATATCCCATGAAAAAATATGTAGATTATTTTTATTTTTGAGAGGATAGGTTTAATGAATATAAAATTAATACAATTTTTTCAAATTTTTGTACATGACAACCTATTTAGGAAGAATTATACTTTTTGAGAGTAATGAGTTAACTACAGAGATTAAACTTACCATCTTAGGGAATATCAGAACCGTTTACCGTTTTTCCTAATCAAACTTAGTTAGTCAGGTATAAACATTAAAAATTTTAGAAAAGAAGGTCAAAAAACAAAAAGTTTCAAAAACATAAATAGATTGAAATTTTATTTTGCA
Organism: Acutogordius australiensis; assembly: GCA_030555515.1. Classification (NCBI taxonomy): domain Eukaryota; kingdom Metazoa; phylum Nematomorpha; class Gordioida; order Gordea; family Gordiidae; genus Acutogordius; species Acutogordius australiensis. The sequence goes on along the minus strand of JAUIRJ010000005.1, from coordinate 1,286,680 downwards.
AATTTACAATAGTTAAAATGTTAAATTTTTTCAAATAAATATTGCGTGTCGTTTTTAAGTTTGGGCGCGAAATATTTTGTATTATTTAAATGTCAATGTAAGAGCATAATTCTCATTATTTGTGATTTAAATATAAGTTACTAGAGATTTTTATACAGGCCCGATTCTAGCTTTTCCATTTTAGGGGGGCAAAACAAACTCGTGGGGAGGGGGGGCAGAAAAAAATTTTTTGCCGCCTTTGGCGGCAAAATTGGCCGTGACTTTCGGTCACGGCAAAAAATATACATGTACAACAATAGAATCCATGTTCAAAATTTTTTAACAAATTAATAGTAATTTATCATATTCTTAAATTTAAAAAAAAATGAGTTTATAAATTGAATATGTGAATTAAAATTAATTGTTTTCACTAAAATTTGCTTAAAAAGATATGAAATTTGAATCAAAGGTAAGTATAATTTTATCATTTGGCATCATTGCGCATGAAAATTAAAAATATGATATATATGAATAATAAAAATGAATTATATAAAACTTTGGATTTAATGAAAAGTGAAATAAGATTGATTATCATGAAAACAAAATGTATAAGTATGCTAATTTGGAAGAATATATATGAAAAAAAACACTGGTTATATATAACTAGTTATTAATATTAGGGTAAAAAATTAAATAAAATATGAACATAAACGTTAAATGCGCATAAAAAAAAGTTTGCAACCATGTTAAAATAGTAAGCAATGATTAGCTGATTATGAGTAGTGTATTGTATTGATCAAACTATTTTATCTTAGAGGATTTTAATTAAATTACTATATTCATCAAAATTCAACGCCCCTAGTTAATGATTTTTCGTGTTCTAAAAAAACCAAATCACCTTTAAGCAGGTCACTACTTGTCAGCCGTTATTATCCTTCTTAAAGAAGAAAATTTGGCCTCACAACTCGACGTTGAAGAGCCAATTAACAAACCTATTGGAAAAATGTTAAATAGATTAAATCATTATAATCATATAAAAGTTTAACAAAATCAATAGTAACTCCTTCTTTGTAATTATTAAGTTTCTTATTAAAAAATTTTTGGCTACGTCAATTTCTTTAGATAATGAATTTTTATTAATATTATTTTTAAAAGAGGCTCTAATTTATTTATATCTAAAATAAAGGTTAATCACATTTATAAAGGGAATCTAAAGATTTTAAACAACTATTATCGGTAAAGAATCTATTATCAAAATATAAATAAATCAATAATATTTAAAATACTTTTTACTTCATCATTAATATTTAAAATATTTTTAAACTTATGAGTAGAAAATAAATAAAAATCAGAAAAATCTTTAGGTTTAGCTCTTCTTTTATCCATAGATAATTTTTTGTCTAAAAAATATTAATATAAAAACAATTTTTGAATAAATCTTCAAATGTATTTTTATTTCTTAATTGTTTAATTTCTAACAAACAATGGTGTATTAAATCAGAAGTTTTAGAAATATAAATCGTTCTGCATTGAAATTGATCTATACTTATTTTTAATAAATAAAATAATTTTTCAATTAAATAAAAAATAAATAGATGATTATAAATATGGTCAAAAACCCCGATTCGGCCCTGTGACCTAAAGATTTTAAAGTTTTTTTATTTTTAATTTTTAAAAGAGTATTAAATATTTTTGTGTAATTTAAAAAAAAACAATGGGTAGGTAGTGACCACACTACCAATGAGGCAACAGCCGGGGTATGGTCCTGCAATAACTAACTACCTTGATTGCTTCATATTGAAAAAATTTATGAAGGGAAGAAAAATTATCAAAAAAATCTTTCCTTTCACTTAAAATAAGACAATCTTTTACAACAAGATGCGGTGGTTAAAGCAGCGAATATACGGGACATTGTGTCCAGCTATTTTGCTTAATACTTGAACACCATTTTTTCCCAGCCATTACGTTCGCCCTATCGTAGCATTGTGCGATCAGGTTCTTTGGTTTTAGATTATATTCTAACAAAAGATTGTTGTTAACTGAAAAAATTTCTTAGGCATCAGATTTATGAATTGCTTTCACAAATATAAAGCTTTCTGTAAAATCAAATTTTTCTATATATTTCTGTTAGTTTGATCTCTCTTGCGGATGAGAAGTATTAATAAATAAAAAACACTTTTAAAAAAAGTAAATATTTTCAAGATAATATTTTAGATATTTTTGACGGAGCAGATTTAATTATATTATGTGGAAGAAAAAATTACTATGTATTTGGGGGGGGGGGGGGGCAAATTCAATTTTTTTTTTGGGGGGGGGGGGGGCAAACATAAAATTACTATGAATTTTGGGGGGGGGGGGCAAATTCAATTATTTTTTGGGGGGGGGGGTAATCAAAAACTTTGGGGGGGGGGGCAAACATAAAATTACTATGAATTTGGGGGGGGGGCAAATTCAATTATTTTGGGGGGGGGGGTAATCAAAAACTTTGGGGGGGGGCAAACATAAAATTACTATGAATTGGGGGGGGGGGCAAATTCAATTATTGGGGGGGAAGGGGGGTAATCAAAAACTTTGGGGAGGCACTGCCCCCCCCCCCCCCAAAAAAGGGTCTAAAATCGTGCCTGTTTTTATATGCAAAAAAGATTTTTAAATTTTTCCTTTTTAGGGTATATTTAGATTTTTCAATTTTTTCAAAAAGGGCCATTTTTCGTTATAGACGGATCTATGGAGCCAAAGACAAAAGAAACAAAAAATATATATGAGATTAGGCCATCGTGGGGATGCATTTTTATGTTTTCATGAAAATCTCGTAACATTGATATTTGTTGACCTGTGTTATGAGTGAAAGGTTTGAACAAAATTGTAATAATAATTTTGTTTGCAAACCGTCATGTTATTAAAAATATATTACTAAATTGATATAAACACCGTTTGTTTCTAAAAAGGATAACGACGTATTACATATATTAAGAAAAAATTTAATGGGTAGTGTTCTTACCTTAACAAATCTTCCTTAAAATATAAAGTTGCAAATTTTAAAATTATCATCTTAATCGGACAACGTCATCTAATAATAAGTAGCGACCTAGCAATTCGTATTATCTGACTCCCTTTATTTTTGGCTCTGTGAATATTTTATTTTTATAAGAATTTGAAATTACAATTAATTATTTCTGAAATTATATAAATTTAGAGCCTCAAATCCAGCCAGGTTAATCAATAAAATTTTGTGTATCTTTTTTGCATTATTTAAGCATTAGGATGCATTCAGATTTTGTTTATTATAGCTTAGCTCGCGTTAAAAGTCCATTTATTTTAACGAAGAAATTAAAACAAATTTAAAAATTCAAAATTTTATTTATTTTATCAAAAAAAATTAATCAATTTTTTTACAAAAATTTTTTCAAAATCGTAATAAATACATATCTAAGTCTATATAGATATAGCTTTCATTTATGAATCTCAAAATAATTCAAACTCTCCATAACATTTTTAACATAAATTTTGGACGCATCTTAAGTAAGACTGGTAAAAATGCAAACTATACATTTTACGGATATTACATCTATCCATTGGGTAATTGGATAAATGTTAGTTTGAGGTTAAGTTAGAGCTAGACAAATGTTAGGCTAATGTAATTTTATAAATAGACTTTGTATAGTTTGGGTTATGATTAAGGTTAGAAATAATATATTACATTTTGCATTTAAGTATCATGGATGTATGTAAAAGAGAGAGCGATTGTAGAATTGTATGCAAAAAAATTTCTTCGGACATAAATTACTTTCTTTAAACTAAGGAAATGGCTGTTTTATTTAGCAAACCGCTCAATCATGTTTTTAATTGACATTTTAAAATCTAAAATAAAAGAAAAATATATGTAAATTATTTCCCCCAAATATAAATATCACATAAACTGTAGCCTAAACTAATTTTTACAATTGTAGAGATTATAAAAACCAAAATTTAAATTAAAAAATAAGAATAAATAGGTACATGCCTACCTAACAAAAAAAATTTGAAATTTTTCATAAAAATTTTAATTTATTAAATTTTTTTTTAACTTTAGCCCTTTTAAGGCTAATCATAATCAAATGCGTATAAAATTTTAATCGTAATTACCTCGAAATTCGACACATAAAAGATAAAAGAGATATAACGCTCGCTGGCCACGGCGGTTTTAAAATTTCGACCTTTTTATATAAAAACTAATGTGTGTATTATGACGTTTACCCATATAAGTATTGTTGTTGTTGTTTATTGCTTCATTTTGGAAATTGGTTGTAGGATTAAGCTTGAGGGCATATGGGGATGGATTGTTCCAAAGATCCAACGAAATTAGGGGAGAAAGAAAAGATAACATTTGTATTTCATACGGAATAATGACTCCACCGTAAACACGGTATCATTAAAGTCAATGAAGTACAAAACAAGCCTCAGCGCTGCTAAGCATGATTTTTTATTTATGAGCATACCTAGGCTAGCGCCTTAGGGTCTAATCTTTTATTAAATTTACACATAGCGATAAATTTTAACTCTAGTTATTAAATGTTTGTAACAAGATTACAATGAAACAAGTGCCCTCATTCATAAACTTTTGGCACTTATTTTCCTAAAATATAAATATAAACTTTTCAAAAAGGTTATAGCCCTGTCCTCTATGATAGATTAGATGTGATAACCAATAAATATTTTTAATATTCAGGTCCATCGACATCCAATGCAAGGCCCAACGTTAGATCGCCCATGAGACGTGTTCTTAGCGATGATCAGGTCCGGATACTTGAAAAGGCTTACCAGCGAAAATCCAAATTGTCCGATAACAGGAAAAAGAGAATTGCCGCCCGTTTAGGACTTTCCGAAAATGAGGTCTAGTTTTTCAAAATCATTTCTTAATGTTAATCGATCTTATGGGTGTACTGATATCTTAGGAGGCCAAAAAAAAGTAAAGCACTGGTGGGTATACCCTTAAAAAGGATAAGAAGGCAAGGAAAATGGAGAGCAATGTGTAAGCAGATAAATCTTAACCTTCCTTTTTTGTCAGGTTTTTAGGTCGGATGACGTTAAGCGCATGTAAACTTTGTAGTGTTATACACTTCAAGTTAAGCAACGTTGAGTCTGGTTAGTAATTGGATTGGTGACCGCCAACGAATTCCAAAGCCGACTTCCAATTTTCTGAGAACAACCTAGGCCTGAAATCTAGGTCACCGGGGCGTGTTAAATCTTATTTAACTTTGAGGGGCTGACCTGCCGTAGTAAAAGGGGCAAGGCCCTAACGGGTAAGCCGTCTTCTAATGGGGAAAAAGGTTTGGAGGAAACTCCTACACAGGTTTTTTGTCAGATTTTTGAAGCCTGAATAGGAGTCAATTTTTTTAATTGTATCTCATTAGATGAATGCATGACTATTAAGGATCACAAGCAAAATTTTTTTATGTTAATTTTATACTAGCCTTCTACCAAACGAAATTAACTTAACCCATATATTATTCCTCTCTAGCCCTAAAATTCCATTTGTGATTTTTTACTTTGTATAATATAACACTTACAATATACATCCACGACAACATATATTAATTCAAAAAGAAGGCTGATAATATTTTTTTTTAACATAATAGAAAAACAAATTAGGTTGAAAAAGTAGGGCGCCTACTTCTTACATTATACATTTTTTTTATTTTTTGATACCAAATAGTTAGTTAAATATGCATTATTAAAAAAATATTTTTCAATTTGAACTAAATGTAATTAATGAATGCTGCCCATTTATTATAAAATGATGTATCTCTATTTGCACCGTAAAATAAATTTTTTACAGGGGTCATTAAGGCACGTGCAAAGTGAGTTTTTATTTTCGTAAAATTGTCAAAATTTTAAAAAAATTTTATTTCCTATAAAAGGCAAAATTTCTAAAAAGTTGTCAAATTTAGTTTATGCACATAATATCTTTCCAAAAATAAAAATTATTTTAAAAATTTTTAGAATTTTTCAAATTTTGCGAAAAAAAAACTCACTTTGCACGTGCCCTTAAATGCAAATACTAATTTATTGAAAAATTTTAACTTTTAACAAAAGCGCCTTTTATTCATTTTCTTAAATTTTTTTATTAAAAATAAAAGATTTCAGTTGAAATTCTAAATTCTTACATTTTTTGAAGTTATTTAAAATAACAATTAGCTATAATAATATGAATTTAGCTAATTAATTTATATTTAATTAATATTATAAAAAATCGTCCAGGGTAAAAGAAAATAATGTAAATAAACAATGGAAAAGAATTATTAGAATAATTATTTTTAAAATTTAGATTTCAAAAATGTTAATTTTTGACGCCTTTTAATTTAAAAATTTAAAAAAAAATTTGCTAAATATATACATCCAGTAGTTTAATTTTCATGAATTACATATAGAAACAAACATTGAAAGAAACACATTAGACAGACAGATCAAATTTTTACTAGAAGATTCCCTAATTAATTTTCTGCCCAAAATACAATTTCATAAATCATTCAAATTTTATTATTTTATAAATTGCTATAATTGACAAAAACAAAAATATGCTTTTTTATTTAGTTCATTAATTAAGTCCTTTTTTGTCTTATATAAGCTATAAAATAACTTCAATCATTAATAAAATGTGAGCTATAAAAAAAATAAATTTCTCCCCTTAAAAATTAATAAAGGGCCGATGTTAAAATGGGTAAATAAAATATCTGTGATAGTCTTATTTCATATATATTTGCCGTTGTTTTCTTTCCTCTTCGGCTATTTTCTTTAAAGCTGATATTTAAATTTTTTTCCAGTTATATTTATTAAGTTGTTATTAAATTTTTAAAAATTTAGATTTTTATTTTTTTATGCATGTACACAGGTTATAGATTGGTTTATCCAGCGGCAATTTAATAAGCTGTTGCCAAACGTTGACCCGCAACAACCTCTTTAAAGACATAATCAAATTCTGACATCAATTTCACTTGACTTTTAAAAATATTTAATAATCTTTATTTTAAAACATATAAACTGCCGTTCAAATTTCATTTGCTAACATGTTTAAGTTTAAAACAAATATATTAAAGCAGTTTTTTTTGTTTGCATAAACATTGCAGATATTTTAAATTTTTATTTGCTTTGTCTATATGATTTTGGTTAGGGGTCTAAACATGCAGAATTTTGCACTCTAAAATTTCATGTAATCAATAATAATTTGTTTTATATTTTTTATATATTTCTTTTATGATATATTTTAGTTCAATATTGCATAAACTTTTTTTTTACAATAAATTATATATTCCACAAAAAAAAAGTAATTATAAATCTCTATCGTAAAAGGTCATAAAAGGCCTAAAAATTGTGATGAGCGTTTATTTGTAAAAATGCTTTCAAAACACAAATCATCAATTTTTGCAAATATATAAAACTAAAAAATTTTTTGTATAAGACAAAATAAACATATTAAATATAATTCAGTGATTCAAACCATTATATTAGATTCAGATTAAAAGAAATTACTAATTTTTTGATTTTAAAAAAAGACAAACGGTAATAATCGATAATTAAACACATCTCAGTCTTGTAGCACACCTTTAATTACGCCTAAAAAAATTAAAAGTATTATCATTTAAATATATTCACAATTTTTTTCTTTTATACGATAAGTTATACGTTGTCCTCATAATTTTTGGCAATATTTATTTTTTAACAAAACTCAGCCAAACATTTAAATTTGTTCTGCATATAAAATATAATAAATTAATTGATTTAAACAAAAATACTATAAGTATTAAAATTAAAAATATAGGTAGGGGTCTAATAATTTTTTTTGGTTTGACCTCGTTTCGCATCCTTAAAGATAACTCCAATGATAACATGATCTGAATTTTAAAACGTCAATTTAAAAGAAAATCATGGTCTGATGATGAGATATAAATACAAATTACATGATTTACAAAGTACAACTTTTTCCATTTGAGTGATATCAAATGTTTGAAAGCGCAAACCCTACGCATTAAAAATTTAATACTATAAATTCCCTAATATTCTGCTTGTAAAAATTTCAGTAAACACACCTTTAAAAATGCTGAAGTTTGCAAGATTAGCATATTTATAGCCTAAAACAGCTGATAATTACATTTTACAATATTTTTTGGAAAATAGTAAATGACAATATTTCTAAATAATAACCGGTTACTAAAGATTGAGCGGCAATCCATATCATCAATAATGATAGCTTCTTCAAAGGGATATTTTTTTTATTTTTTGTTTTATATTATTGAATATACTTTTCTAATTTTGCGTTCTTTTAAAAAGTATAAAATCTGTTAGCAATGTGGTTATAGTATTAGAAAAATTAAACAAAAAAAATAATACTCTGATCTCTAAAATCAATGTTTAATTATTTTTTGCCACCTTCCCATGAGGCAGTAGACACTTTCAAAATCATATTTTATGTTAATATCGCTCCTGTAAATGTTACCACATGTCCAACTTTTCGAATCGGGTGGGCAGGGTTTTGATTTGTATGATCAATTTTCTATATTCTATATATGTCAATATATTGACTTATTAATTCAGGTGTAATTCAGCCTAGGTGATAAGGTTTTTTAGTCTAGAAAAATCTTGTAAAATTAAAAGTAAAAATATGTCCTAGGCAATTTCAGTTTGCCCCGTGTTGTATAAAGTGCGAGTATGTGTTATTAAACGGTCACACCATCATATCAATCGTTTTTCTTCCACCTTTACAATGTCCAAATTTTTAGTTTTTTACAATCTTCATCATGACTTGGTTGATAGCGAACAACTAAATGAAAGTAATATTTCAAGGCTGGTTAAATAAAAAATTAATAAATTTTTATATACTCAAATGCTAAGCTATATGATTCTAAATATTTTAATTGTGCTTTTTCCGCTTTATAATTTAAATTTTATATATCTGATCAGACGTAGGATTCGTAAAAATGCCGGAGTTTAAACTGCAATCCACAGACTTAAAATAATAAAGATTGTATATAAATAAGTTTTTTATAAAAGTCATTATTAATATTTTAACTATTATATGTGGTTGGGTATACTTTAAACAACTATATTATTATGTTAAAAAACATGAATATTAAAAATAAGTTTTCATGCTAGATATTTGACTTTGATTTTTTAATTTAAGGTAACCACAGTTTTATTGAATTATGTCGTTTAACTAATCAAAAAACTTATTATTTATTAAAATCATTGCCCGTTTCATTTTTTTTCTCATATAAAAAGGTGTGTCCATTATCAATCAAACGTTTAAGGAGGTAGGTATCTTTGACACACAAGGCAACACCTAGTATCAAGTTACAAGGTAATTGACAGTCATTCGTCCGACATGTATTAAACAACTTTTAGGGACAGAAAGCTAACTTATTAATCAGAGCAAAGAAGCAAGAAACAAAGGCCTTATATTCATTCAATAATAGCACTGCAAGGCGGCCCTTAATCATCCGAAAACCAGATGATTCTATAAAGGTGCACTGTGTTAAGTTATAAACACTAGTTTAGGCAGCGTTCAGCCTGAATTGGATAATGGATTAGTGGCCGCTCATATCCTAAAAGCTTTTTATTAACTAATTCTGAGCGCGTCGTGCTAATTAACTGTTGCCCGCCGGCGATCTAAAAACGCACAGCCTTAATTTAAACCCTCTTAAGGCTGTAACTAGTGGAGAAAAAATTTTGTTTGAACTCATTTGATTAACATTAAGATAGCTTAAAAAAAAATTGCTATTTTAAGATTTTTGGTAGACATATCCTGAAACGGCAAACTCATTTTTGGATATAAACTATTTTTTTATTATAATATATATTTTTATTTAACCATATTAAGAAAAAGGGAAGAACCCCCCCTTTATTTATATTTCTCTCTTTATTTTGATTATTCAATTTTTTTTTTCAAAATTTTTTTAAAAGTCAACAATTTTTTCCTCAAACAATAAAAGGGGGGGGGAAAAAAACGAAAAGAGCAAGTTTAAAAATCGAAAGAGACCAAAAATTGATATTTTTGAAAATATTAATATTTTGATAGTTTTTCTAATTTGTAGTAAGTAACAGATAAAAATAACTTGATAGAAAAAAAAATAAAAAGATTACCTTAAATAAGAATGTACCTATAAGTGTATTGGCTATAAACAAAAAAATAACAAACTATTTTTGTATACCAGTCAGGCCATCGAATCCTTGAAGATAGTTTTGAACATTATTATCTTAATGATTTCGGGGGAAAAGGCTGAAGGCTGGAGGAGAAGAAGAATTAAAAATAAAAATAATGAAGAAAATTATAAGTAAGCTTCACGATAAAATGGATATGGCAAATGCTTGAAAAAGCAATTATTATTTTACCATCTATAATGCCACATATTACAAATGTGGTTACCAAAAGCCCATTTAGAAGCATCCACAAGAGGGTCGGTCAATAGTATTAGCTGGCTGCTCCATACTAAAAATAGGCTGATATAATAATTAGATTAAGTCGACCTGCGTTCTCACAAGTTTTAAACGCTCAAAAATAATGTACTTTTAACATTAACTTAGAGGGCAATAGTTAGTATGCACAGGTCGTAATAAAATTAATCTTCTGCATTTAAGAAGCCAGTTTTATTTAATTCATAAACTTTATAAACCAAGCCTTTCAAATGGTGGTTTTACGAGGTCATTTGTACCAAACTTTTAACTTTCAACATCAAGTTAAGTTGCTGGAAATATTCACCATCCAGAATTAGTACTAGCTAATCCTTATGACGCCTTACATGATATCGGTCAAATCTCATCTTTATTTGTTAAATATTCAGAGCTTTCCAAAATCCTATACATGAATTGTTGTTAATAAAGCGCTGATAGTAGATACCCCAAAATTTTACAAGATGAAAACAATAGATTTAGGCTATAAAAGTATGTAATATAACTTTTAATACAGATAAATATGATCCATCTGGAATGGCCAAATATCTGTTTTGTTTAAAATGAATAAAAATTACAAGGCTGATTGATTGAAGGACCTAGTTATTATATTATAGTTCTGAGAAATAAAGTTTTTTAGAGGGTTTACCTTGTTCAAAAGTCAAGAGGCTTTGTTCAAATACAATTATATTGTTTTTTATTTTAAGAACCCGGAGTTCAAAATAAGAAAAAAAAAGCCCAAATGTGCTCTGTTCTTGCTCTAACATCCCCTCTCACACGAAAAAATGCACGTACCTTAATTTTTTACTGATGTGTCATCTATCCATTTTGAAATTTTTTATACATTAGATTTTATAATTAAAACATTTTTTTTCAAATTATTTTGAAAGTTAAGAAAGAAAAAATCAAGAACTCTGTAATTTAAACCAAATAAGCACACATTCTATTAATTTAAAATCAAACAAAAATTGCTTATAATATTTAATAAAAAAAAATTTGCCCTAACTATTGCTCAAAAAGCAAAAAATTTTTTGGGCGTGTCTTTAATTGGTATAGATTAGAGCGGCAAATCTAAGCCCTTAGCGCCAAAAAGTTGGTCCTATAAAGTTTGATTATTTAATTAGTGTAACACACATTGGACTATATCTCATATATTTTTTTTCCGCTTTTCATAGTTTCTTTAGACAGAGCTGGCAATTTCCTCACATATAACAAAAAAGGGCTGAAAGAAATGACAGATTTAGCTACCTCACAAATACTTATTAAAATCAAGATTTTTTTATATTAAAATTATTTTTTATCTTAAAAAAAAATTTACAATTTTTAAGTATATTAAAGCTTCACATCAACATTTAAATTGACTACATAATTGACACCCTAATCTTATTAAGAAAAATGTTATAGGGATTTTAAAAATTATTCGAGTTTGTAAATAAAATATTATTTGAAGTTAACATTTTAACTTCTTAAATATTAAATATAGATTCTTTCAATATTTTTTGTTTATGTTTATATATAATTTTAATATAATTATTGAGATTTTGAATATAATTAGAACAACTGTTTTGATTGTTAACAAATAATGCAAAAAATAGGGTAATAATTGTCAAGGACAAGAATTATAAAATTTATCAGTTTTTAAAAATTTTAAATTTTTTTGTAAAAATAAATGATGTCGGCTTGCGCCCTTAAATATTTATAAAACAAATACCGATATATATAATGTTAGAAAATTTAGGGTTTAGGGCAATAATTTGCATGATGTCCAAATCTCTGCAGAGTTCAAAAGCCTAGACTTAAATTATTTTAAGTTTAGAAATCTTGGAAAAAAACCATTTGGGCCATCTGCAAATTTTATTCATCTGTTTGGTAAGCATATCTAAAATCTAAGGCAACCGCCTCCATATCAATTTAATGAATAAATTTAAAATTCAAAAAAATCTACAAAAACAACTTTTATAAACATTAACTAATAAGTGATTAGTCAATAATGTTTTGGTTTTCTTAATGTGAGGAATATTATAAAACGGAATATTGTGCCCTAGAATATTTTATGTGAGAAATTAATTATTATTAAAGTAACCAATTTCAGATTGGTTCTGTTTAAAACTTAAAAATTTTATTATTAGTATAAAATTTGAAAGTAAAATAGCTTGGCCAGATAAAAAATAAGTAATGTAGTACCCCACTAACACTCATATGAAAAATTTTACTATTGGAAAAAAAAGAAAAATAGATTCAAAAATTATAAATTGCTCTTAATTATGATGAAGAAAATTAATTTTTTGCGAGAGAATATTTTTTATTTTAATATTTTATACCCCCTTAAGTGAGTTTACTTTTAAGTTATTTTATTCTTAACATTCACTAGTACTGAGGAGCTGAATAGAGTAAATTTTTTTTATTAAATACAATATAAAATCGAATTCAAAATGATAAGGATATTTATTTTGCTGCATAAAAATTTAACTTAATATAATGGTTCGACGGCATTCCGATTTGGTAAATGGACTTGCAAGTAGTATATAAGATATAAACAATTAATCTACTTTGAAAATTATCTGTTAATATGTGATGTTTACATAATAAAATCATTTAATTTATTAATTAACTTTAAAATATTCCCATCACCAAAGTTTGGAAAGGTAGAAAAATTAAACATTTTACAATGCAACTTTGAATTTTTATTTAAAACTGAAAAGAAGAGATGCATTAGAAACATAACATGTTGCAGCTAATAAATTGGTTCTGTAATAATAAATTATTTAAATTATATATATGTAAGCAAAGAATTTACCGAATTTCATAACTGAAAAAAATGCCTGTTTAACTATATGCGATATAAAAATCTTAGGAATTTGTATATTAAGTGTGCATAGGAACTCTAAATAAAAACCATATCATAAACCTATGTACTTCTAACTTTATTAGATGCTTGTCCTATTGTTTAAGCCTACCTTAAATATCTATTTTATATAAGTACTCTCACAAAATAAATTTAACTCGTGTATAATTTTTTAAAATTCGATTAATAACTCGTCTGGCCCTATACAGAGCAATCGCCTAAGCCGCAATCTATTCGTTCTTTCATTCTTATTAAAATATGTAGTTTCGGTTCGCGTTTATAATATCCAATTTTTATTTTGGAATGAGGTGTTATTAACATTTGAAGTGTCACCTACGTTTAGCAAGATTTAGGTACAATTCCATGCCATAGTCCTATCTCCTTTATACAAACAATCCTGGCTAACTTAAACAAAACAATAAAAATGTTTCTACCCCACACTTTCCTATGTCTTCCATTAATTCTCATCAATCAACTTTGTTGTCAGTCGATTACAATGACAGAATATCATTAATTATGACATGGGAATATCGAGGAAACATAGGGTGAATATAAAAACGATGAAATAATGTATGCCTCATAAAGTTTTCTGTATACCTTTAGATTATTTGTTTGATGCCCCATGTATTTATGTAGGCATCTTTTTATCATACGAACCATCCGTTAAGAGAGTGCATAAAAATAAGGTTAACGCTCACCCATTTAATTTATATAAAAATACTATTTTTTTAAATTTTTGTAAGTAGAGCATCGTCAAAAATTTATAATTTCATCACATCATTTTTCAATTTACTAATTTTTAGAGAAAGAGATCTATTGTTTGTATTAATCTTCATTTTATACTTATTTTTTAAAAGAAGAATTTAATTTATTAAATTTTTTTCATCAAATAATTTTTTTTTCAAATTTTTAATAGAGGAATGCATCTATGCTAACACGCAAGTTGTTTCAATAAGCAACTCAAAATATTTATTGGCAGAGCAAAAAAAAATTTTTTTTTATAATCCCCTATGGTATTTTGGTGAACAAATCGCCTAGCTAAGATTTTTAAAACTTTGACAAATAATTTAATTGTGAGACATCGAAAAACTAACGTTAAAGCTATACCATTGTCCAGGTATCTTCGATCCTCTAACTATAGGCTTTGGTGTCTCTAAATTATTGTATAAAAAAAGTTAACATTTCCAGATCTCGGGTTTTAACTTTTTCGTCCTCAATTGTCTGCCAAAATTAAGGTTAGTAAAATTATAAAAAAATATTTTTTCCTTAATTTGTGTATCCCAATTTTAATTATATCTCAAATTTATGACTTTTTTTATACCTACGAACACGTTCAGAGTTCACACAAGGTTGCAAAAGATCCAAATATTCCAAAAAAAATTAAAAATTTTGCTTTTTTAGGCCACGTACAAAGGTTAGTTTGTATTTTCGTAAAATTTTAAAAATTTTAAAAATTAAAAAAAAAAATTTTTTAAAAGCATTTTATGTGCATAAACAAAGTTTGGCAACTTTCAAAAAGGTTGCTTTTTTTACACAAAAAAAAATTTCTTTAAATTTTTAAAATTTTACGAAAATAAAAACTCACTTTGCACGTGTCCTTAAGTAAAAATAAATATTTTAATTGCTAAGATACTGATGGAGGCTTTCTATTAAAATGAGTTTCATTTCAAAGAGAATAAATTTAAACTTTTTTAAAATTTTCTAATTTTTTTGAAAAATTGAATCCACTCACGAAATAAAAATTTAAAAGATGTGGAAATTAAAAAGGTATGATATTTGCTATATGTCTTGACAATTTGCCTAATTCCTTGATTATTTTTTAGTATATAAATTGTTCTATTTTTTATCAATAAAAGCTAGTTGGCCATGTAATCAGGAATAAAAAAAACTTGGCAGAATAATATTATTTAGTTTGAAAAAACGATACATATCTCATATTTTCAAATAACTGTTTATATAGAAATAGGGAAAAAAATGTTGTATACCTATATATATTTATATTTTTTTTTAAATTTTGCATATATTATATTTTATCGTTAAATTATTTATTAATTATATCTGACATTGTTAATTCCTATAATTAATTTTAATGCTATTGATATTGATTTTTATATAAAAATCTTATTTATTTTAAAAATATTTTATTATCTATACAATTTTCTCTCTCACAATTTTGAGAAGTACATGCATGGAGCAATATACAGATGCATATAAAATATTGATTAATTTGCATTGAGCAGGGGCCTATTTAGGGGTTTTTAAAAGAGGGCAATTGCCCCCCTTTAGAAATTCTTTTTAATTCTTATAATGTATTTTGCGGTTGAATTTAAATATTAAGTTTATAAAAGGGAATAAAAATCAATAAAATTTATTTTTTGGAACATATACAGCCTTATAAATTAATTTTGAAAATAAAACATTAACATTAAAAATTATTTGTTCTTTTCCTCCAAAAAAATTTCCTATCCCCCTTTAGAAAAGTTTCTACGCACGCCCCAAAAATTGAGGCTTTTATTTTTGTTACTGAGTAATAAACAAAAGCATTTTTAAATGCCTTCCTTGCATTTTAAAATATAATTAATAACTCAAATTAGTAATCTTACCATGGGGAGCTAGCATATCAAATTCTTCTCCAACTAAGCAATCAAAAAATATAAATTATTTGTTGCCATATTTAAAAATGCAAACATTATTGAATTATATCCAAAATTATGTAGATTGTGTTAGAACATCGGCGCGTGTCGTATAGCCAAATATTGAATAAGGGTGTTGTATATTTTGATATAAATATTTATTATATATATATTATCATTCCAGTCAGTTTATATATCTTTGTCGTCAATGCCATTTAATATAATACTTAATATTCAAATAGTTAAGATACAAAACACATAATAAAAGGTTGTTCATTCTATATAATATTTAACATTCAAATAGTTATACACTTAAGTTAAACAAATAATAAAAGTTCGTAAAGGACAGTTAAATTAGATATGCAAAATACTAACAGATTGGGTATACATTCAAAATTTAGATAGTTCAAACAACTAAATCTAAAGACATCTCATATATATTCTCATATTTTTCTATTTTAATATTATTGGCGTATTTGGCTTAGTACCCTCCCTAATATGTCTGTTTGCATACAAAAAATTAAAATGTAGAAGCTAATTTTAGATTTAAAACCTACTTAAAAATAAAAGTGTATTTTATGAAAAGGGGGAAAAAATGATTCAGAAACAAAAAATATTGAAAAAAAATAATATATATATGTAAACAGCTTGAATGCCAAATTCTAAAACTTTAGTTATGTAATGACAAAAATCTTGCATATATAGGTAGAAATGCAAATTTTCTCTAATATAGATGCCAAACTTTGTATAATTAACAAATTCATTTTAATTGCCACAGATAAATAGAATTAGAATTTGAACAAATTATTCATTTTTGTTTTTATCCTCAAAAATTCTCGAAATCGTCAAAGTAGTTGATTTCGCTATGTTTGCCCATTTTTTTAAGGTTCAATTAATTAAGCCTCTCGTGACCCATGCATTAATGCAGGCTTAGCATAACAACTACAAGGCTATGCCTATAACTCCAATTATTTCTTTCACCATTATTGCTTTGCAGAGGTGAACGATATTTAACCTGGATGGCGACGATCTAGAGTTTTGGGTTCAGGTATAAAATGAAAAACATTTTCCCAAATGTAACAGAGTGCTAGTAGTCTATATCTATTGCAAACTTTCAGCCGACAAGTTTTGCAAGAGGCTGCTTCTTCATTTTCTTTGTCAGGCACCTTAATTTGTACCGGAACATTAGCCTATAATATGCTTTGTATAGCTATTGTAACGGACCATATTTACATTCATAATTTCTCATATCAGGGCTCGAAGTGCGAGTGTATTACACCAGGGCCAGTATAGAATGTATGCAAAAAGACAAAATAAAATCATACTTAGTTCAGCATCGTCTAATAAAATAAGAGCATAGATATTAGGAATTTAGACATTTAATTTAAAACTTTGAAGAGCTAGTGATTAGTGAGGGTTCAATCACTTGGCTATCACCATTGTTTGGTTGATTGATAAGTTTAATCTCCAAAAAGGGTTTTATTTCATCATGTTATGTAAATTTTTTAGGTCATTCATTGAAGTTTTTTTTACGTTTTTAAAAAATTATGTACTAGATTATTTTGGATTTTTCTTTAAAAAGTTTTTTATAAATAAAATCATGGAAACTAGAGAAAGCAATACAATATCTTTTTGTATTCTCCCATATTAACTAAATTTACAATATTATTAGCCCCTTTCGTTTGTAATGGAATGAAATGATTAAGGATGTCACCTATATGGTATTCATTAAATAATGACTATGGCCTTGAATCATGACACTTCTTTTTTTAAATTATTTTTTGGTAATTAAATTAATAAACCTATACCTTGAGATGACTGATTGTTCGGATTGGGCGGAGCATGAAACATCATATTATCAACTATGAGAATATAATTGTAATAATTTTAGGATAAATCATCAAAAAATAAGCAGAAAAAATGTGAGAGCACTTAAATCTTGCTTTAATATTCTAGTAAACTGCCCTTAATCCTGATTATTTTAAACAAGTAGTTAGACCTACTCCCCACCCCCCCCCCTTTTTTTGTTGCTGTTGTTGTTTTTAACCACTGCAAATTAAATAAGGATGAAGAAGGCTTGGAGGTATGAGCGAGTTTTGAAGCGGCTAAGATGAGGTTTGTCCACAGATCTAAAGAATTTATGGAGGCGCCACGTTATGGGCATGAGAGCCAATGTTGT
This sequence comes from Acutogordius australiensis, assembly GCA_030555515.1. Lineage (NCBI taxonomy): Eukaryota > Metazoa > Nematomorpha > Gordioida > Gordea > Gordiidae > Acutogordius > Acutogordius australiensis. The sequence goes on along the minus strand of JAUIRJ010000005.1, from coordinate 1,268,625 downwards.
ATGTTGTCTGTAGCTTTTTTGCAGTTGAGACATTGGTCATTAGTTGCCTATACACGATGGCGAAAGCATGCTAGCAGATAACAAAAGCCGGATCTTGAAAGTGATAGGTAAATACATCTGGCCTCGTGAGGTTGGTTTCTAAAGATGATATGGGAGGAGGCAACCCGTCCTTTTACTATCATTTTTGTGAAATGTAAAATCGCAATTTAAATTAGGCCTACATGACAACATATCCCATTGTTTCCTTTTCGTATCTACTTTAACCACCTCCCCTTCCCCCCCCTCTCCCACTTTTGCTGGGTACGCCTTTGAATACTTGCTTAAAACAATTTGGCTTCACCTAAATTTAAATAAGGATCGATAGAAGGCAAATAAGTGATGGATATTTTGTTTCCCATATCATATATATTAATAAAAATATATTTTGTTTTTATTATTTGCCGCAATTAAATTTGGAATAATTGACATATTTAAAAGACCTATTATCAAAATAGCTAAGATTTAAACTAAAATTCGGTGTTTTATGTTGTATAAGAGTTAAAAAAATTATTGCAATCAATAATTAAAATATTACATTAATAAAAAATTTCTTAAATTATTAAAAATTGCAAAATTCTATTTACCTTGTTTGATTTAAACATTTTTTTGCTAATAAGGTATGTCAAAAAGTGAATAAATGGTCAAATTGGAATTTAATTTTTACTCATTTAACTATGAATTTATATATTTTAACTATTAAGCTGACTTTTATAGGTAATACTAATTAAATCTTAATGAATTATGACAAATGGTTTCATTTGAGATAAGGCAAAACGCACTCCGCAAAATCCGTATTATACCTTAAAAGCGTCTTGTTTTTTAATTAAACATATTACGTACAATATAAGTAAGCTTTTAGCTTACGAAAGTTTTAATTGAAAAATCTTAAATATGTGTGTGTGTGTGTATATGGTATATTTAAAATTTTACTAAATATTGCCCTATCTTCCATATCAGGGTCTTCAGCTAGTATAAAACAATTATACAATTAATTCGTCAATTCATAACAGTCTCACTATATAGAATTTTAGTTTTCTTAGGACACGTGCAAAGTGAGTTTTTATTTTCGTAAAATTTTGAAAATTCTAAAAATTTCAAAAATTTATTTTTTTCAAAATTTTTTTAAAAAATTTTTTATTTCAGAAAAAGCATTTTATGTGCATATACTAAATTTGGCAACTTTTTATAAATTTGCGTTTTATTACAAAATTTTTTTTTTTTCAAAATTTTGAAAATTTCACGAAAATAAAAACTCACTTTGCACGTGCCCTTATAAACAAAAAAATTTTTGTCCATCATATTAGAGTCTAAACCGGGCCGTGTGTGCCCGGCCCCGCCGGATACACAATTTTGGTTCGGCCCGTAGTTTAATATTTTATAGCATTTGCAAAAATTTGTTATGTTTTTATCATCAATAAAATACAGAGTGTGTAGAAGTTATAACCTTCATTACGTGATAATAAATTTATCACTTTTTGTTGTTGGGATTAAAAAACGATATTGCGGAATGAAATTTAAAATATCAGCCCAAACCCGCCTATTTTTTTTTCGAATACTGGCGGCTAGCCGGCATGTTCTAAACTTTGGAAAGCGGGCAAGGGGAGGGTGAGGGCTTTATGGATCTTGGACCTTGTTGATACATATTGATTTCAATATCCTTTTTAAATTTCGAATACTTTTGTACTTTGGCAAAAATAAACATTTTTTTTATCTAATTTATTTGATATCTGTATAAATAATAGCCAGCCTTAAATTATACATTAAATAATTTCACATTTGTAACGCGATAAAACTTCGATGAAATATATTTTTTTGTATTCAAATAATTCAAAAAAAATTTTTTTTTATTTTTTTTCATATTTTCAAATCATCTTGATTATGATTCCTATCCAAAATTAACTTTGAGACAAGGCCGTGCGGATTTTTTAATATTTTTATTTCTTTTCGAAAATAAAAATAAAGGGATTTAAAGCGTTTTCTTACGCGTTCTATAAAAAAATGTCAAAATCTTATTGTAAAGTACCTTTAGGTAACCTTGTAACTTCCGTTTTTAGACTCATTATAAAAACGTGAGATATAGCATATTCCAAGCATGGCCACACCGATCAATTTGTTTGAATTTTTTAAACATGTGTAAATTCGCTATTTGATTTAAAAGTTAATTTCTAAATGACGACGTAAATCCGAATCAAAAAAATTTAAATATAAAGAGCTGTCAAATGAATATTTACCAATTTCGTAATTTAATATTAACACAATTGTAAAAATAGTGTTTTTGTATCATATTCAACTTACAATATATTTTTTTACCAATTTTGAAATACTGCCTAAATAAGATTTTACCTTACTTATAAAATTTTTTCAAAAAAAATTTATATAAAGATTTTGTAATAGTTAAAGCAAAGCAAGTTTATCAGCAGCACTTGGCTAAGGTTTAATTACTAAAAATACAAACACAATTGGCGGCCTAAATCAACGAAATACTACAATCAATTAATTTTTTTGAAAAACATTGGACCAGGTTAAAAATTGTCCTGATTAATAATTTAAAAATATATATTAAAGGATTATTTACTATATTCCGAAGATTCTTGATCATAGTAATTAGACCATTCTCCTGCTAAAATAAAAAAATATATATTTTAATATTTAAAAAATAAACTCATAAAAAAACTATAAATTTTTCTTAAAAAAGGTTTGGTCCAACATTATTATATGATCATCTCATTGCTTTAAAACATATTTTACTTCAATAGATGTAACATTTATTAAATTGGCCTTTTTTGCTAACTTTGGTTAAGGAATTCACATTAAACTAAAAGCCAATGCTGGGAAAACAATAGGCCAAAAAAACTTTGGCTCATTTTTTCCCCACAAAATTAAAGAAGGAAAGGGAGCTACAAAAAGGGCCAAAATAAGAATACAAAAAAAGCTTTGATTAAGAAAAGGGACAAAAAGCCCCCTTAAAATGTGACTCTTAAAAAGAGCCCCAAAAAGCTTATTTTTTGTTTTTTTTATTATAATAACAAAAATTTTGAATTTTTTTTATAATAATAAATGGTGGGTTAATTTTTCTTAAAGCTCCTAGGAGTTTTTTTTGAAGAAAATGGGCTTTTTATAAATATGCCCCTCTTTAAGCAAGAAAAGGGTACTTTTCTTTTGCCATGCCTACGAATTTGTGGGCATTGTGGAAAAAAACTTAAAACTTGTTAGAAAAAAAGCCCATTTATTCTTTTTTTCCAGCAATGCTCTTAGCACATATTTTTTGATTATAAATTTCTTTTTTTTTAATAATGAATTCACTGTTTCCTTCTTAATGGTAACCACCCCTTTTCAAACCCTATTGCTATTGGTTTGCAATCCTGGCGAACTTAAATTAGCATTCAAAATTTCAGTTTCTCCAAAAAAGATGAGGTTTAAAATATTTGTTTTAGTTAGCTCTAATATCTCTAACTGATATTTTTAAAATCGAAAAATAATTAAATTTTTGTACACCAGGCTAAGTTTGAGCGATGTTTTGGACGGAACCCTCTTCAGAAATAATCCTGTCGATGCAAGATAAAATTTGGAAAAAGAATAAAATTATACACAGGTCAATTTTAGAGAGTTAAGAATTAACTCTAGAGATCAAACCTGCCATCTAAGGGGAACATCAAATCCGTTTATTTTCTTAATCCAACCTAGTTAGTTTTTTCTAAACATTTTAAATATTAGAAAAAAAGGTTAAAAAACCAAAAAAGATTTAAAAAATAAATGGAAGTTTTGTTTTTGCATATTGACAATAGTTAAACTGTTGAATTTAAACTTCAAATGATATTTTTATTAAAACCCGATAAGATGTCGTGTCGTATTTAAGTTTGGACGCTAAATATTTTGTCTCATCTAAATGCCGATGTAAGAGCTTGATATATTAATAAAAAAAATTTCTCCATTTTTTGTGATTAAATATAAGTTAAAAGGTTTTTATATGCAAAAAAAATTTTTTAAGTTTTTTCTTTTCAAGGTATATTTAGATTTATTAATTTGGTCGAAAAAGCTTTTCGTATAGAATAAGGAGCCAAAGATGGAAGAAACTAAGATTAACGAAAAACATTGTGATTAGGCCATCACGGAAATGCATTTTTTAAGTTTTCTTAAAATTCACGTTTCTGATATAATGATTTGTTGACCTGTGTTATTAACATATACTATATGACCGCATGCTATATTATTCCTATGTCTATTGTTAAAATCGCTTGACCAAGCCTTGTAAAAAAATTAGCAGGGAGCAAGAAGGGTTGTGGGGGGTTAGAGTGTTTGTGGGTGTATTTTTTTGTCTCTATCTAAATCTTTCGTTTAAAGTTTTACCTACCTTACTAACATTGTTCAAGTAAAGGTAAATGATTTTTCTTGATTCCAAGAGTCTTTTATGATTATTTTTACGGCTTATGTAAAATGTTTTTAAGTTTCAGAAAAAGCATACCTACAGTCCCAATATAACTTTCCCAATTCAGAATTGATCCCTATAAATTTTTTTATATATTTTTAGGTCTTCTACTCTAATGAGATTAAGATCTAGGTAAATATCAAGCGCTTAAATAATAATAGAAATATGTACGACTAGTTACCTTTAAAATTTGATGATAAATTTTAAACACTTAAAAAACGTGTGGTTGATTATTCAGCTATATTAATTAATATTGCTCATTTCTTGTAGAAAATAATATTAGACGAATTATTAACCAAATGATCATTTATTTAAATTGTATTTTGGAATTTAGAGTTCGGCCAATCCCAATCAATAATAGAGACATAATTCGACTGATTATAAAAAACATACCTGGTTCGTTTGTTATCACTGTAGCTAAATAGTCGAAAATTACAATAATATGTATTATTTAAATAAAATTATTAGTTAACATTTATTATAACAATTTGGCCCATTATTCTCAAATTCTAATTGTAAACAATTTTCTCAAGCTTAGCCAGGGCAGTAATACTTGTGAAAAGATAATTGGTAAAATAATTAAGGACCATAAAAGTTTGGTGACTTTTTTTTATATAGAAATGCATGTTGGAAAAAAATCAAAACTGAACGAAATGAGAGGAGCGAATTAGGCTGTAACCGGTAAATGTAGAAATTTTACAGGAAAAAACGATTGAACGCAATCTAATATTAAAAGTGCTAATATTAAGGAAAAGTTCTAAAAAATAAAGATAATTTTTTTTAATTAATAGTTAGATTTTGTAATTAGTATTGGTCACAGCCATAGTAAGGCTAAAAAATTGAAAAAATAGCGGAGAGATTATCTATAAATCCATAATTTGATTTTAACTAAAGTTGCCTTATTTCAAATCTTTTTTCTTCGGTCCAAACTGATTTCGTTTTATTTACCAACACCAGATAAGGCCATGCAATTAAAATTTTTATGAGAATTATTAAGTTACCATATCCGAGTCCAACGGCGACGCCTAGAATTAAGATAATGAATGAGAGTTTCATGTTTCTTCTTTTCTTTTGATATATATTAAAATTTATTTAATTTTAAAATGAAAAAAAAATTTATGGTTTAATTAAAAAATTATTTAACTTATATAATACTAGGATATTCATATTCAATTCTTCATTTTTTTAAATATTAAACGAAATAATTTTCCAAGAAAGCGCCCAATACAAATGTTGACTCACGTGAAAAACAATATCAAAATTTTTTTTTTCAGAATCACAAAATTTTTCGATGAGTTTTTAATAAAGCATCCTTAAAACAATATTTGTTTTTTATTCAAGATATTGCGCGTAGTTTTTTATTTGAATTTTGCTCGATTGTGTAAATATTTATAAAGGGGTCTGACTGGCACAGAAATTAGAAACAGATCGACTTAATATATGTAATACATATATATTACCCAGAATTAGACCCTTTTCATCTCTACTCTTTTTGAATTATTAAAAAGGTCGACAAATTAAATCATTGGGGAAAAAAAATTTTTGACACTAAAATAAAACGATCTCCATAATGGCTGCTATCTCAATGCATTTTCTGTTTTTCAAAGATTTGCCTTCAGCTATTTTGCTAACTGGCAGATTTTGTGACCTAGAGAATACAGAAAAAAATCTAACTTTTTTTTATATTATAATCACTTGAAACATATAAAATCAAATAACGATAATTAGAATTTTTAAGTATATAGGGCTCTTTCATCAACCTTTAGATATAACAGAATATTTAGCAACCTAAATAGGACATAACATACAATCGATTTTGAATAAAAACATAACTTTATTAAATTCATATAAAAAAAGATTATTACAATTAATTTTTGTTTTTGCTTCGTTTTTTCAATATTTTTTCAAAAATTCTTAATGTTTATAGCCGAATCACAAAATAAACTAGATGGCAGGTTTGATTTTTATAATTAGTTCACAACTCTTAAAAATTTTTTGATGGTATTATATTTAACTACATCTATAATGTTTAACCAAGTCTAAAATATGATTTTTAATCAAAACGTTTAAGTAAATAAATCATTTAACGTGGTTCACCAACCCGAAAAATTGTAATGATTACATTGTATCTCAAATCCTAACTTTAAATAGGTAATAACTAAGAAATTTTTCGCGCTCTGTATTTTATAATCTCTATTACATGGTGCGCTGCCAAAAAAAATGAACTAAATAGAAATCAATTTTAAATTTTAACGAAATACCTGTTATTACAAATATGTATATTTGGCATCAATATTCTTCATATTATTGGCTATGCTATAAATCAAATCTTTCATTGAGCCTAATGACATGCGATTTGTGCTTAAAAACCATTCTATTCTTGGATCGTTTTTAACAATTTAGCTATGCAACAACTTTCTTTTAGCTGACGGTACATGTCTATTTTGGCAGGCAAAAATTTTAATATGATTTTTGATCTAATGTCAACCTTAATTTAACCAAAACTAACTCAAACCCAATCCCTGACCTTAACCAAACGCATCGCTCCTTCTAACTCAGCCTTTTTTTTTGAACTAACAACTATCAAATCTCAAAAAAATGGATAGAAACAATCTTACTAAAAACGCCTGGTTTGTGCATATTTTTCGTGGGCCGCAATGATGTAGACCTACGACAAGTTCAAAAAGGCCCCTTAACGGCTGTATTTGTCCTAAAAAAATCTTTAACAAACTATTTCACATAGGTCAATGTTGGTTTTATACATTTTTATTGAACGGCTACATTTCCACTTTTTTTTCTTATAATAACTAACTCCCTACAAGGCAAATACCAAACTTTGAAAAAAAATTGTTTCAAAGGTTATCTCGAAATTTTTGGGTCGTAGGTAAGAACAGGCCCACGCCTTTTCAAATACACTTAATCCTTCTCATTTTCATAGATTTTCCAGAAAGGCAAACTTTGTGAGAAAAGGAATTGAACGATAGAGTTTGGAAAGTAGATAAGCGTTTGCCTCTTTCTAAATTTCCTGGAAACCAACACTTTCGAAAAGAGAGTTAAGTAGCTTGTTAGTTGCCTCTTCCTTAATGATAAATGAATGGCCTTCTTACTCATGAGTTCCACACTCCAATTCTTAGTAAGAGATCCAAACTCCAATTCTTAGTAAGAGAGAGAGAGAGAGAGGAGAGTATAGGGTTTTTTGTTTACTCGATATCGTATAATGTATAACTTACCAGAGAATCTATCTCAATAGCTGTCTATTTTTTTTATTTCTTAGAATGTAAATAAATACTTTCATGGGGTCAAATTTCATTTTTCAAATTTTAAAAAATTTTTAAAAATTAAAAAAAAAAATAATTGATCTAATGTTGATGATTTTTTTAAGGGTTATAATTTTTTTTAGCTGTTTATATGGATTTAGAAATAAGTTTTACAGGATATGTAGTATACTTACAATACAATTGGTCCGAGTGTTAAAAAATAATGTAAAAACAATGGTTAAAAATGCTCGCTGTAAAAACTTAAATTTATAAAATTTTAGATTTACGTAACTTTAAAAATAATTTTTAGTGAAAACGAATAAAGTCTTAAAGCAGCACCCCAAAAAAGTATAGAGAAATTTATATTTCAAACGAACCACACTTACCTGTAATTTTGTATAATTTTAGGGAAACTTCACAAATGTATGCTAGCTTAGAATAGTGTTTTTTCGTTATTTTCTTTGTAGTAGCCGAACGGCCTAGGGCGCATGTAGGCTTGAAAGTGTTCAACACTCGAGTTGAGCAATTTTGAAGTTAGTTAGTAGTTGGATGGGTGGCTGTTAAAAAATTCTAAAGACCTCCTCAAGAGCCTAGGCCTAAAAACATAAGTGACCGGCGTCGTGTGTTAAATCTCATTAAATTTTGAGCGGCCCACTGTAGGGTTAAAAGTATCAAAACCCGGACGGGCATATCTTTTAGAAAAAAAGATCTAGAGGAAACTCCTTTTACTCATTTAACTTACATGCATTTGTGGAAGAACAAGTATTACACGGGATAATATATAAACATTAGAATCATGAAATAATCATTTAGATTAATTCAATAATCCATATGATTTTCAATTTCTTACTTGTGTTTTTTTATAACGTTCGTTCCCAGCCTGTTATAAACATTTAAAATTGGTAAAAAATGCCAAAAGTCACACCTCCTGCGAGACTTTAAATAAACAAAAAATGTCACTCATCTTCGCATAAATATTAGAATAAAGAGCTAATCTAATTTTAATTAATCCTAAAGTCTACACAATTTTTGATTCGGTTTTTTGTCTCTTCCATAATATTAAAAGTGTGTTTTTCTTAATAAATCAGTTATGAAAGCTTTGATTTTTAATAAAATTGTTATTTGTTGCCTAATAAAGTTCTGAATGTGTTTTTTTATGTTATTTTTAGGATATAATCCTATGTGCCGAGCAAAAAAAAATTTTGAGCAAAAATATTTAAATTGTGTATCACGCCTGAAAAAGATACAAGGCCAAAGTTAAATTCTTTTGCACTCATAATGTCGCCCAAGGACCCCGAGGATGAATAAGCCAGCGTGACTGTATATAGCATTTATGACTCCTGAGAAAGCACACTACTTTGAATCAAATGCAACGCTAGTAACAAACTTGCAATATTAATTAATGATTGGTTTGCTTAAACTTTTGAAATTTTAGTTTTTTTTTTCATGAAAAACGGTAAAATTAAGCACACTTTGTTTTTGTCATGTTAATTTCGGCTCAAACGTTATTATAAGATATTAATTTCTTTTCATCAATTCTAAGATATTCGTACTTCATAGAACATTCAACTTGTTGTCGGGACGGACATCACCCCAACTGGTATTCAAAACTATCGGTCGACACCCGAGGCAATATAATCGCCGAGGAAAATGAATCATCCAACTTTGGCATTTTAAACCTTAAAAAAGCTACACGCGTCGCAGTTTTTGGTCGCCCTTCATCTCCTGATATTTCACCTGCTTCCCTAACCCTAATTCCTTTACTAGAATGGAGTACCAAAATTTCACCTAGTTCTGATCACATACCAATCATTATCTAACTCCACACCGATACCCCCCCCCCCACATCTACAAAAATAAAATCCTTCTTTAACTTTTGTAAAGCCAACTAAGATGGCTTTAAAGACGAATCAGAAACAGCTTTTGGTTTAATAACATCTCCTAATCATATTCCAGCCTCCGCCATCCACATGGAAAAAGTTTTCCGCGATATTTTACTCATAGCTGCGTAACATAACATTCCTGCCGGACGTCATAAGACATAAACTTCTTGCCTATCCTTCGAAGTTATTAAGCTTATCTCACAACCCGACTCACTTCGCATAACTAATCCTCACTCCCCGCAAATTACCGATTTGAATGACAAAATTCAGACATCAATCAATTCGGAGAAAAGAAAAAAATGGACCGCATTAATTTTTTCAACCACAAACACAACTCTGCACTACTTTGGAAGACCCTAAAGTCACTATTCGGAACCTCAAAACCACCGGTTAATTGTAACATTAAGTTTAAAACAATCTACCTACAACTTAAATACCGCCAACCTTTTTGTTAGCAATTCTCCAATTTTAATCCACACAAAACACACCCCCAAAACAGGGCCATAATCCGTGAAATTAAATCAACCCCCTTAACTAATATAAATTTCTCACAACAAGAAGTTTTGCAGGATATTAAAAACTCCAAATCTTGTAAAGCTTTTGGACCAGACATAAACTCAATATTTCTCAAAAACCTAGGTCCCTGCGGAATTAAATTTTTAACAATTTAACACCTAAATGACTAAATGTCAAAACCCAGATATCTGGAAGAAAATATTATTACTATACTAAAATCCGGCAAACCAGCCGAACTTTCTTCGTCTTATAGACCAATCTCATTATTTTGCTCAGCTGCTAAGATCCTCGAAGCTTTCATCCTCCCTCACATCAAAAGACACTTACCCCCATCTCAACACCAACATGGTTTTAGATCCAAACACTCTACAACATCATGCCTCTTGAAATTATCTACGGCAAGTGCTTAAGGCTTCAATCATAAATAACCTCCCCATCGTACAGTGTTAGTGTCCCTCAACCTAACTCGCGCCTTTGATTCGGTTAACCACCGTATATTAACCAAAAAAATTTACTATTCGTCTCTGCCCGCTCCCGTCAAACCCTGGCTATCCAACTACCTACATGGCCGCCAAGCATTATTACATTTATTCAAAATGATATAGAAATATATATCAACTTTACATGGAATCCTTAAATATATTGGTAAAGGGCAAAATAAACACAGTGATATTTAGATAAAAAATACAAACCATTGCCATAGTTTTGACTCTTTTCCGGTTAAGTGATTTTTTTATTAATATTTCACTTTTTATATTTAAAACAAAATGTTGTTTGATTAAGTTAAAACTTTTTTTACAATATGAATAATTCCTCTAAATTAAAAAAGAATATTATACTTGTAATTATTTATTCATTATATCAACTGCCTCTTTTATACGATGTATATGGGTAGTTTTCATCTCATAATTTATAACATCTGATTTTTTTATTATAAAAGACTTAAATTTTCTCGATATATAATCAATTTTTTTAATTTAACATTTCTTTATTTTTGCCAAATAAAAATATCTAAAGGTCATATTAATTTTTTTCTTATTTGAACGTGTTTTAATTAAAAAAAGAACTAATGAGAATAAATAAAAAATATGATTAGAAAAATAAAGTTTTTAATTTGATTAAATAGTATTTTAATAAAAATTCAGTAACCACATGCATAAACACTCGAAATTTGCAAGACTAGCATATACTCTAAAACCGCTGGTGAATTAATTGAAAAATCAAGAATTTTTAATAATTACATTTTATCAAGAATTTTAAGAAAATATGAAATGACAATTTTTTTGGTGTTGATTAAGATAGGCAATAACCATATCTATAACTTCTTTTAGATATTTTTTTTTAAATATTTTTATAAATTACTTTACTTTATTCTTTATTAACTCGGGATCTAGGTTAAATGATTGCCTTGTGCCGGACAGGGTCTATAGAGGCTATGCCCTGACGATTATGCCGTCTCTCAAGAAATATAGGCTAGGGTGGCATTGTATTAGCCGGTGAATAATTCTGCCCTTCCCCTTTTGCCAGGGTTGTAAAGCCTGCATGATATAATATTCCTGTGATTGTGGCGTCTTTTTAATGGATTTTATGGTATTGGCAGAGAGAGGGTTATAAACGTCGCCGCATAGCAATTTTAATGTTACTCAATTAATAAATCTGCTTCATAAAATTGAAACTGTCAGCAATGTGTTTATGGTTAAAAAATTTGAACTAAATAGCACAGGTCAACAATTTTAAAAAGTTATGAGTTTAATACAGAAATCAAACCTGCCATCTTAGGGATAAATTCATTTACCCGTTTTCCTAATCAAACTTAGTTAGTCAGTCATAAACACTAAAAACTAGAAAAAAGGTCAAAAGACCAAAAAAAATTTGAAAACAAAAATAAATTAAAATTTTAATTTGGCATATTTACAATATAAGCTGTAAAATTTAAACTTCAAATAATATTTTCATTAAAACCCGATAATATATAGTTTCGTATTTAAACAAGAAATATTTTGTATTATCTAAATGGCGATGTAACAGCTTGGTATATTATAAAAAAAAATTTCCATTATTTGTATTTAAAATTATAAGTTACAAGGGGTTATAATATACACAAAAGAATTTTAAATTTTTTCTTTATATGGTATATTTAGATCTGTCAATTTGGTCCAAAAAGGCCGTTTTTGGTTATAGACGAATCTAAGGAGCAAAAGACGGGTGAAACTAAGAAAAACGAAAAACATATAAGAAATCAGGCCATAATATTCCTGCACTTTTTTATTATCTCATAGTAATCTCGTTTCTGACATAATTATTTGTTGACCTGTGTAATATTTAAATATTTAAAGTAAGTTTTGTTTAAAGCTTTTTTAATTTTTTTTTATAAATCAGTAAACACATTCAAAATCATATCCATGTACATTTTATACCTGTCCTTGAATCCAAGTCGTCAAAATTTTTTTGCTTGCATGAGCAATTTGTTACATTACCATTATTTTGACTGTTATCCAGGTGGATTCAGCCAAATAAGTTAGCACAAATTTTTCGTAAAATTAAAAAAAAAGTATGTCCTAAACTACAATTTAAGTACGTATTAAAAAATTTAAGGATATCTTTCTATTCCGTGACCATTTTTAATCGTTTTTTTTTGCTAAATAGTCTCATTTATATTGTTTTCCACTAAAAGTCGCAACATGAATCTGAAAACATAAACAAATTAAAGAAATGGCAAAATATTAGCAAAAATGACTCTTAATATATTTTTTAAAAATTGCTGCCTCGGCTTTAGTAGTCAGTGCTAAAAATTTTCTGATTTGGAGGTTAATAATAGCTTATATAATCCAAAAGTCAACAATTTTTTGAGAGTTATGAGTTAACTACAGAGAGTAAACCTGCCATCTTAGGTATTATCAAATCCGTTAACCGGTTTTTAATCAAACCTAGTTAGTCATTTATAAACATTGATTATTTTAGAAAATAGGTTAAAAAACCAAAATGATTCAAAAACAAAAATAAATTAAAATTTATTTTTTTATTTTTACAATTGTTAAACTAATTTTTTTTTTCATTGTTAGCTTTTTGCCATTGAGGCAGTGAGCTCTTTCAATTAAAGTCTCCATTTGGTTCTATCTCTATACTCATTTCTATTTAAGTTGTGACATCTCATGCTAGCGTCTACTCTTTGAGACCAGGTGAGTTTAGGTCTGCCCCTTTTATTCTTGCCTTGTACTTCAGTTGCATATACCAGATTGCTACGATACCCGTCTTTTTGCCTCATAACGTGTCCAAACCATCAAAGTCTGTTGGTTTCGACTTTATTTTGTAAGGGTGTTATGTGTGAACTTCCAAGTATATGATCGTTGCGGATCTTGTCTTTGCGAGTCACCCCGAGAAACATCCGCAGCATGCGCATTTCCATCGTTTGAAGTATTCTTTTGTCGCTTTTCCTTAACGCTGTTGTTTCTAAGCCGTATGTTATTGCCGGTTGTACTATGCTTGAGTAATCCTTGCCCTTAACTTTTATTGGTATATTTTTGTCGAACAGGACACCTGTCAACGTCCATTTTAGCCACCCAACTTTTAGTTTTTTCCTAACTTCTTTCTCGACGTTTTCATCGGATTTTAGGTAAGCACCTAGGTAGGTTGCTGTCGGCTTATAGTGGAGTGGCAGAGCGCTTGCTTGTAGCCTGAATAAGCCTAGAAGGTTCGGGGTTCAAATCCCGGCAAAGGCAGATTTTATTTTCAGGAAAAAGTTTTGCCACATGACTACTGGTGACCTACAAGGCGGCCCTAAACAATGATTCCTAGGGAGTCCAAAGTCAAATCTGGGTCACCGTCAGCCCTCAGAAGGCGGGTGTGAAAATCCCGAAAACTCTGAACAAAAACATAATGAACACAACCAAACAATATGAAATAGGTAAACTAATTTAAACTTCAAATAATATTTTTATTAATAACCGATAATATATAGTGTATTTAAGTTTGGACGCGAAATATTTTGTATTATCTAAATGCCGTTGTTAGAGCTTGATGTATAAATAAAAATTTTATCCCTTATTTGTGATTAAAAATATAAGTTACAAGGGATATTAATATGCAAAAAAGGTTATTAAATTTTTTCTTTATAGGTATATTTAGATCTGTCATTATGGTCAAAAAAGGTCATTTTTCGTTATAGACGGGTCTATGGGCCAAAGACGGATGAAACTAAAAGGACGAAAAACATGTATGAGATTAGGCCATCATGGGGATGCATTCTTTTATGTTTTCATATTAATCTTGTTTCTGACATTCTTATTTGTTGAACTGTGTTATCTTTTTGCATTTAAAATAAAGACGATCAAATATAATTGTATTAAAAACAAATTAGTAAATTAAATAAGATTTTTCACAACTTTACTATGATTCGTGTAAAATAATTATAAATTTTGTAAAAGTTTAATAAAATTTTTTATTTGACCTATATTTACAGTTCATTAACAAAAAAACGGATAATAATAAAAAAAAATTATAATTAATTTTAACATCCTCCTGACTGTCTATTCTAAAATGGATTATTAGATGAATAAGTTGCAAATTTTAAAATATATATCCACTGCTAATCCTTTTTTTCATTTTAACCATTGAAACGGCTAAAATATGTATAAACATGTGCCTTCTCCTTCAAAATTAATATTACTGTAATTTAATCAACGGCTCAGTTTCATAAAAATGAAAAATCTATAGTAGAGCATAACTATATCCATCAATCTAAATTCTGCAATTTATAGGTTCTAATCGAGGTTATAATAAAAATATACTAAGTTTGCCAAAATAAATTTAGAAATCTTAAATTTTCCCAAAATTTAGTTTAAAAAAACAACTTTTGGCACTTAAGCCAAACTGGTTACCATAAATTTTAAAACGAAAATATTTTTTTTCGCAATCCTTAATTAGCGGTATTTACCCACGCTAATCCTTACCAGTTATATTTTAGCTGCAAACAAAATTTTCGCTTCCTTTGCCAAAAACGGTTATTTTTATCTCCTGGGCATGTGCCAATTTTTAATATCTTGCCCTATTTAAGAGCTGGATCCAAAAACCCTTTTTAATACCTAATTTATTTTGTTCAATTTCTTAAGAAATTTTTGCTAAACATTTATTAACCCAAGCTCAATCTTAAGCTAAACTTAGAGATCTCCCTGTTTTTTTTATACTTTTTTAATAAATGAACTTCTTCAAATTCCTAGCCACGCTTTTGATTGTTGGGACGTTGGGTCTATTCCACCTTTCGGGTAAAATTCGTAAAATATTTTTGAAATCAATTGCATATAAATGTGGATAATACGAATTAGGGGAAAAGCCCAATGAATAAGTAAATAATGTGACTAAATTTGTAAGGGCCGTTTTGGCGGCCTTAAAAAAAGAGTGATGGGGTGATTTTTTTAGCAAGTACTCCAAAAAATAAAGTTTCAAGGATTGTAGTTTTAGTTAGCATTTTCCTTATTTTGCTCTATCTTATTTTTTGATTTTTCATTCATCCGTTTGCTGCATCCTATCTAATGTATTTAATAGATCTCAAGTATGGTCTAACATTTATAGACTAGCTTTGAAATCTAGAAAGCAAAGGTTTCCACATAAATCAAAAGACTCGGATAATGCATTTGTTTTGCATTCGGACAGCCTATTTAATAAAATAAAAGTGTAAAAATTTTTTTTTGCATTTAAAAACATTCATAAGGAAAAATATTAATGCATATGTGTCATTGATTTGATAACACTGGACAACAAAATATGGACGACCCTAAGCATCATTTATGGCAACTATGGTTTTTTGTCATTTTTGGCGCTGATCACAAATCTAAAATCAGAATTTAAGCCAATGCCTCGGATTTTTAGTTATTCGGTGTCAAAGTTGAGATTTTTTAATTTTTGGGGTATTTTGGGCTTCTATGTCATAAAACCTATGGCTAGCAAAAAAAGTTTAAAAATATATTTAGATAACGGACGACCGTAAAGGTTTTAATTTTTTTACAATATAATTTTTTTTTTATTTTTTTTTTCATAAAATTAGTGGTTTTTGTCATAAAATACTTTTTTTGTTTATAAAAAAGTAAAGCTAATATTTTTAGGTAATAACCCTTTTATAAGAAATCTGAGTATACCATTAGATTTTTTGGAAAGTTAATAGTTAAAAAAATTTTGTGAATTCTTTTCTAAACTTTGGACGCCGTTTAAAAAAAATGGAGGCAAAAAAAAACTAAATCCAGGATCATTATTGCAAGAAAATTTTTACCCTCAAAAACTCGTTAATGTTGTTTTTTTGTTGTCCAGTGTGATATTTAGTCGGGAAATGGAAATTGTTGATTTGGATTTGTTAGGGTGAGTAATTTATTATGGGTAAAGAAACTATTATTTTTAAATACGATTATATTTTACTTTTAGATGCATCTGGACGTGGTGGTATAGAATTATGTTTCACAATATTTAAATGACAAAAATAAATTACATTGTTTAAACAATTAAATTATAGATAAAACTTTTCCACAATTTATTATTTTTTTCATTTACTAAAAAAATTTTAATCAAAAATAAACACAATCATTTTAACGTTAATTTTGATTTAAATGTTATAGGCATATTACACAGGTCGATAAGTTTTTGATAATAATGGGCTAACTATCAACCTGCTATCTCAAAAAATTTAAATCCTACCGCAATTAAACTTTGTAAATGTTATAAAATCAAAAAATTTCATTATACAAAAATTAAACTGTTAAATTTTATTTTTTAACAATATATATATTGCAAACCGATTAGCATCTATTTAATTAGGTTAATTTATCAAATTTTTTGTATACCCTAAATGTTGATGTGTTTTAATATATTTAAAAACTCTATTTTTTATTTTTAGAAATAAAAATTTAAGTTGCAAGTGAAGTTAATAAATTTTTATTTCATTGGTGTTCTCTATGCTGCGCATTAGTCAATATAGCGATTTTTCAATAATTATGTATGTAATCAGCTGAAATTTGAAAATACGCACAACAGAACATATATGTGAATTAAAACATTAATGATTACTATGCTCTCCGATGGCCATAATAATCATATTTTATTGATTTGCAAAAAAAATATAATACGAAATTTAATTTATGAATTAATTTAAAGGTCAAAAATTAAAAAACAAACGTTAACTTAATTTTTAATTATTGTAGATGGAAGTAAGAGTTATATATAATTATATTATCATATTTAATTTTTAGATTGATTGATTAATTAAACTAAATATGGGTTATGTTATTGGAGCAACAAAACAACAAACATTAAAAACTGAAACATAGCAAAAATAATAGCATATAAAAATAAATAAAAACTAGTTTGAAAGAACTAGTTTTTCAATAATTTAAGGAAAAAATTTAGTGCCTCATCTTTTTATAATAAATAATTTTCCAGGTAGGTTTCATGTTACAGATAATAAGTTTTATGCATTCGGTTATTGAAAATTATAACCCTAATAGAGTTAAGGGCATTTATTAATACAAACCCTTGAATAAACCAATAAAAAAATTAATTAAAATATTTAATGGAATCACCGGTCGAAATAAAAAAACGAACAAAAAACCAAGTAAAAAACCACATATAAAGTAAAAAATTTATACTAAGATTTTCAAAACGAGCTCATCAGCTGTAAAATACCCTGAATCCCTATCTGGATATAGTTTAAAATAAATTTTAATCATTTTAAATGCATGATTTGATATAATGAGAATAAATACAAAAAATACATTTATTTGTAAAAACACCTATATCCAATTTGGCCATTGCAATAATGCTAATCTCTATAGCCGCTTAAACACCCCAAATATGTATTTTCTACAGTTTTATTAACATGTGTAAGGAAAGATACGACATGGTAACATCAATTTTATTGTTTAGAATCAAAACCACGTAAAAAATATTATTTAATTTATTATAATTATTGGCGTAACTGTAAATGGGTCACTTATTTTTAGAAAGATCATTTTTGTGAAACCATTGTTTAAAATACAATAAAAAGTAAACCTCTATATAAAACAATTAAAAACATACCATTAAAAAGTTATTACGTTTGAAGAGATAATACTGTTTAACATGTTTATTGTTTCATGTTGTTTATTTAGGTAAAAATTAAAAAATGCATTCTAATTTTACCGGCACATATTTTTAATTTTATAGAACCCGCTCCTAGAAAAGGTATTTTATTACTATTATTCTTATGTTGTTTAATGTGGATATTTTATTGTATTAGTTCAAATATATCATGTGATTATAATATGCATGAATGCGAGATTGGAGTACAGGCATTAACATATGTAATTAAAAAAATTAAAAAAAACATTTTTGTGTCGATTATTTTAATTATTATATGTAAGGGCACGTGCAAAGTGAGTTTTTATTTTTGTGAAAATTTCAAAATTTTAAAATTTTTTAAAAAGCGCTTTTTAAAAGTTGCCAAATTTGTTTCACATTTTTTTTAAAAAATAATTTTAAATTTGACATTTTTAAATTTAAAAAAAAACCCCCAAACCCAAAAAATAATTTCTTGTGTGTGAGGAAAGATACGACATGAGTGCAACATTATAAATTTTATTGTTTAGAATCAAAACCACGTAAAATAAATTATTTAATTAAATTATGATTAATGGCGTAATGGAAGATGGGGTTCACTTATTTTGAGCATAATCATTTTTGTGAAACCTTTGTTTAAAATACAATAAAAATTAAGCCTGTTTATCAATATATCATGATTAAGATACAATAGATAATTATTTTAAATTATAATTTGTTTGTTTTGTTTTTTTAGATCTAAAATAAACATCAGAAAAAGTCATAATCTCTCTTTTATAAATCTAAGTTGTATGACTCTGCATCTAAAACCTTACATTTTTGTGATTTATAGAACCCGCTCCTAGATCAGCAGACAGTATTTATTTATTATTATGTAATTAAAAAAATGAAAAAAAAATCATTTTTGTGTCGAACAATTTAATTATTTGATGAAGTCTAAATTTTTAAAGAAATTAGGTTTAGTTAATACATAGGTCAACAATTTTTGAGAATGAGCTAACTATAGAGGTCCTGACATTTTATGGATTTTAAAATACGACCGTTTTTTTAACAAATTAATAAGTCAGCTATATGCATTGAGAATTCAAATTAAAAAAAACAAATAAGATTAAAAAAATGCATATAATAATAGTTGAGCTGTTATATTCTAATTTTAAATAACGATGTTAAAACCTTTCTTATTATTTTAGATGAAAAACATTTGTTGCAACAGATTAAATGAAAAAGGTTCGAAGTAGCAAAATCTGTAATTTTGGTCAAAAAGACAATAATATTATATAAATAAGTTGAAAGGCTGCGGAAGAACTATGGTAAACGGAAAATATTTATGAGATATGGTCATCATGGGGATGTATGCTTTAATTTTTATAAACCTTATTTTAAAAACATAGTTTACCTGTTATATTTGTGAAGAGGTTAGCAGGCAGTTTTAGACTAAAAAGAAAGAAGAAAAATTTTTAACCTATAATTTATGACATTTTTAATCTATTTTGGAATAACATACATTTTACTATAATAAAGTAATATCTAAGTTTTAGTCTTATTTATGTATATGGTCAATTCACTCAAATCGACAAACTTTTTCTTTTCAAGTCTCAGTTTTGGCTGGAAATTGGTACACTGGTAGGATCCTTGGGTGCTGATAAGAACCTAATTTTTTTGACCGGAAGTGATTTTTGACCGACATATGAGCAAAAATATTTTTCATTTTTTTCCAAAAAAAAATTTGAGACAACTTTGCGCGCATGTATCATCAAATGTATTGTAGCTAAAATCATAATTTTTTTTTTATTTTGAAGATCGAAGGGCTACCTTTAAAACAAAAAACATATAAAAAAAATATTTTGAGTTATTAAAATATTAAAGTCAAATTTAGACGATAGCTCAAAAAACGTATCTTTATATTTTCTGAAAAATTTATAAAATATGGCCATTAATATTAATAAATATATGATTTCAAAAGTTTGGGACCGGCATGACTTTTTAAATATTTTAAAAAAATCAATTTTCTGCCTCAATTTTAGGACCTATTTATGCCCTTTGCACTATATTAGAATATTTCAATGTGCCAAATTTGATAATAAAAAAGCAGGACATATGGGCAATTATGTTAGACCATAGTAGTTTGATGTATTTGATTATTACTATTTTTAAATTTACAATGAAAAAGTGAATATTAAAACCGAAAAAAGTGAAAATTTTGCCAATTTTTAAAATTGACTTTCCGGTTAACCAGCCAACCTTTTTTTAATATTTAACATTTATTTTATAGATAAAATATTGCTTAATAACATATAATAACCCCAGCTTTTTTCATTCGAATATGACTCTTCTACAATAAAAATACCAAAATTTGCGAAAAAACAGCAAAATTGTGTCAAAAAGCTAACGTAAATTGTATTCATCTGTGCAATATTTTTTTATTATTTTTGCATAATTAACTAATAATATTTGAAACCTATAAAATCAGTCATAATTTCACTCTTTAAGTGTTACAAAAATAGTATATAAGTTAGGTATAGACAATGTTAAAAGAACGAGATAGGAAAATTACAAAAAAAGGAGACCATGAAATCATTCCATTTATTTTTATTTAATTTGTAATTTATTATATTATTAAAAACATATTCTTGTGTAATTCGTTAGGAACACAATTAGTTATAAAAAACTTTAGGTCATTGCCCTAATCCATAAGCCTATAGAATCAAGTGATAGTGATATTTCCTCTTTTTTTAAATAGGTCTAATGCGGCTTTATTAAAACTTAGATGTAAATGGAACTAAAATTGTTGATTTTTAAACATTATTATGGTCGCTTAGATAATATTGTATGCATTGCTCTAAATAGCCTTTCAAAAACATATTTTGCATTTGTAGAAATTAGTAAAAAAGACTGAATGTTTATATTTTGTTTATATTAAATTGGGTCTAATATTTAGTCTTAAAATTCATCATTGAAGCTAATTCTACCCGTTATTTGAAGTTGTTTAACCCTAAAACTGACTTGTTTTTTATATTAATAGTATCAAAACACCATATCAATATGTTTCATAAAATATTTAACTTTTTACGTTTATTTTAAGTTTGTTGATATGCATAAAAAAGAACTTCTGTTGAATCTCAATATATAATATAGGCCAAAAATACTCTAAATTACCATTGATTTAACGTTTTTGTGGCAGTTTTATTTTAAAAAATAATAAAATAAAGAAAAAAATAAAACAAAGAACTTTTTTTTTTTAAAAAATCCTCCCAAAATTTTTTTTATACAATAAGTTTAATAAATTTTCTGAATTTTGCCGAGTATAAATTTTAATAATTATGTATAATTTTTAATATAGTTCATCAAACTAAAAAAGACTAGTAAAAGTGGACAAATGTAAGCATACAAATTTTATATTTTTATTTTTTCCACCTTAAAATCCTAAAAAATGTGGCAAACTTTGTTATTATTTCAAAAAAAGAAATGGGTTCGTTAAAAAATATTCGGGGAAATTTATGTTATACAGCGATGTTCTATGAATAAAATGCATTTTTAAATTTTTAAATTGGTTAGGTAGTGACTCAGAAGGTCGGTGAAGATAGGAGTAAGCTGAAAATTACCAATTTTTTTTTATCTAAAGTTCCCTATTCTTTCCAAAATTGACAATAGTATGAATCAAATAAATAAAACTGTTATAGCCTAACATGATTGTCTCAATGTTTAACTTCTTTTATATAATTAAATTTGGCACATTTAAATATTTTAATATAGTGCAGGGAGCAAATTTTTGTCTGAAAATCAAAAAAATATAATTTTTTAAAATTTTTAAAAAAAAGTTATGTCGGTCCCAGACTTTTGAGTTCAAATATTTATAAAGAATATTAAGGAGTATATTTTAGCAATTTTTCAAGAAATTTAAAAAAATGTTTTGGTTATTTTAAACTGAATATTCTTTATAAAATTGTAAAATTTTAAAATAAATTTTTTAAAATAATAAACATATGCAAGATAGCCCTTATTGTCCTCTTCAAAATAAAAAAAATCAACACCTCAATCCAACAAATCCGGGAGGGGTACCCCTTTTGATTTGGCTAAAATTTTGCATGGACTCATAATCTGGAAATTTTTTTGACCGGAAGTGATTTTTGACGGAGATAGGGGCAAAAGAAAAAAAAATTTCAATGTGAATTTTTACATTTGATGAAACTTTGGGAGGTTTTAAGTCAAAAAGTATTATAGCTAGAGACTTAATTTTTTTTTATTCTGAAGAGGACATAAAGGGCTATCTTGCATGTATTTATTATTTTAAAAAATTTATTATAAATTTTTACAATTTTATGAAGAATATTCAGTTTGAAATAACTAAAAAAGCATTTTTTTAAATTTCTTGAAAAATTACTAAAACTTACTCCTTAATATTCTTTATAAATATTTGAACTCAAAAGTCTGGGACCGACATAAGTTTTTTTAAAAAATTAAAAAAAAAAATTTTTTTTGATTTTCAGACAAAAATTTGCTCAATGCACTATATTAAAATATTAAAAAGTGTCAAATTTGATTATATATAAGAAGTTAGACATAGGGGCAATTATGTTGGGCTATAACAGTTTTATTTATTTGATTCATACTATTGTCAATTTTGGAAAAAAAAGGGAACCTAAGATCTATTGATAATTTTTAGTATTATATACCTATCTTCAAAGCAGACTTTCTGGGTTATTACCAAACCAATTTGAAAATTTAAAATTGCATTTTATACATAAAACATCACTATATAACATAAATTTCCCCCAACATTTTTTAACGTACCCATAGCTTTTTATAAAATAAAAACCAAAGTTTGCGTTTTTTTAAATTTTAAGGTGTAAAAAATAAAAACTTAAAATTTTTATGCTTATATTTGTTAAGTTTTACTAGTCCTTTTTAGTTTGATGAACAATATTAGAATATGTATATAATTCTCATTTATCCTCAATAAATTCAAAAATTGTTGAATTTAGTATAAAAAAAATTTTGGGCGGATTTTAGAAAAAATAATAAGGTTAAAAAATTTGTTAAAAAATATTTTTTTCCTTTATTTAATAGTTTTTAAAAACAGCCTCAACAACGTTATATCTGACAAAAATAAGTAAAATAGAATATATTTGGCCTATTTAGAATATTATGATTCAACAGATGTTCTTTCATGATTATCAACCTTAAAATAAACGTATCAATTATTTTATGAAACGTAGTGATATGGTTTTTTGATATTATAATTACATAAAAGAAGTCAGTTTTAAACAACCTCAAATTGTAACGGGCAGAATTAGCTTCAATGATGAATTTTAAGACTAAATATTAGACCCAATTTAATATAAATAAAATATAGACATTCAGTCTTTTTTACTAATTTTTACAAATGCCAATGTTTTTAATAGGCTATTTAAAACAAGGCATACAATATATATCTAACCGACCTTAATAAATTTTAAAAACCAACAATTTTAGTTCCAATTACATCTTAGTATTATAATAAAGACGCACTAGACCTATTGAGGATATATCACTATTACTTGATTCTATAGGCATATGGATTTGGGTTGACCTAAAGTTTTTAATAACTAAATGCGTTTCTAATAAATTTTAACCCAAGAATATGTTTTAATAAATATAACAAACTAGAAATTTAATTAAAATAATAAAATGATTTTATAATCTCCTTTTTTTGAAATTTACCTATATTGTTCTTTTAAGATTTTCTATATATAACATATATACTATTTTTTTAACACTTAAGCAGGCAAATAATGACTGATTAGATAGGTTCTAAATATCATTAGTTAATTATGCAAAAATAATAAAAAAAACTTGCACAGACAAATACAATCTGCGTTAGTTTTTTGCCACCTGAATATTTTCTGATTTTTTGTCAAATTTAGGAATTTTTATTGTAAAAGCGACAAAATCGAATGAAAAAAGCTGGGGTTTTGTTCATTAAGCAATATTTAATCTATAAATGTTTAATTTTAAAAAAGGGTTGGCTGGTTAACCAGAAAATTGATTTTGAAAACAGGCAAAATTTTCACTTTTTTTGATTTGAAGGTTCACTTTTTCATTGTAAATTTAATAATAGTAGTAATCAATTAAATCAGACTATTATGGTCTAACATAATTGCCTATATGTCCTGCTTTTTGAATACTGTCAAATT
The DNA here is from genome assembly GCA_030555515.1 of Acutogordius australiensis. Taxonomy (NCBI): domain Eukaryota; kingdom Metazoa; phylum Nematomorpha; class Gordioida; order Gordea; family Gordiidae; genus Acutogordius; species Acutogordius australiensis. The sequence goes on along the minus strand of JAUIRJ010000005.1, from coordinate 1,244,255 downwards.
TGGCACATTAGCATATTCTAATATAGTGCAAAGGGCATAAAGTCCCAAAGTTAGGGCAAAAAATTGATTTTTTTTAATTTTGTAAAAAGTCATGCCGGTCTCACACTTTTTAAACTATATATTTATAAACATTATTAAGGGCCATATTATATAAATTTTTCAAAAAATTTAAAGATACGTTTTTTGAGCTATTTGTGTTTAAACTTGACTTTAAATTTTTGGTATTTTAAAGGTAGCCCTTATTACGATCTTTAAAAGTAAAAAAAAAAATTATGACTCTAGCTACAATACTTTTGATGATACATGCGCGCAAAGTTGCCTCAATTTTTTTTTTGCAAAAAAATGAAAAATATATTTGCTTATATATTGGTCAAAAATCACTTCCGGTCAAAAAAATTAAGGTTTTTATCACCACCCAAGGATACCAATGTACTAATTTTCAGCCAAAACTAAGACTTCAAGGGAAAAAGTTTGTCGATTAGAGGTGGAATTGTCCATATATATATTTAAAATATTACGAATTCATTAATAAATATAAACCCTATTTACGATGAATAATACAACTTTAAATCTCATACTGTAAATCTAAAAGTTATTTGCTTAATAACAAAATTATTATATGATTTTATTATATCATGTAGAGATTTACACTTCAAGTATCAGACGTTTTAAAACATAATTTTACAACGATTCGTGTAACGGCCGATTAATTGAAAAAAAATTATAAATTATATTTGACAATTTCATATTTCATTGTAATATTTTCAGAGTAAACCCTTCCTTATTAAATATAATCTATACACATTTATTTGATAAATAACTATGCTCTTGTAAGTCTTGTGATCCAACAAAATTAATTTTTTTGTTTATCCTGCCTAATTTATAATATTAGTACATAGCCGTAATTGAAAAATGACTAATTTCTATCCCTTTTTCTTCAAATGATAACACCCCATTATCCCTAAAAAGACGGGTTCAGGCTTCCTAGAAATTCTGCATCTAATTTTTTTTGCATTTATTGTATTGAAAAATAGTTTATATGAATTGATAAATTTTAAATATTTTTTGAGTTTATGAATTAATAAATTTTAAATATTTTAGAGTTTATGAATCAATAAATTTTAAATATTTAAGAGTTTTTGAATTAATAAGTTTTAAATATTTTAAAGTTTATGAATTAATAAATTTAAAATATTTAAAGGTTATGAATTAATAAATTTTAAATATTTTAGAATTTATGAATTTATAAATTTTAAATATTTTAGAGTTTATATATTAATAAATTTTATATATTTTAGAGTGTATGAATTTATAATTTAAATATTTTAGAGTTTATGAATTAAAAAATTTTAAATATTTCAAAGTCTATGAGTTAACAAATTTTAAATATTTTAGAGTTTATGAATTAAGAAATTTCAAATATTTTAGAGTTTATGAAATAAATTTAAATATTCTAGAGTTTATGAATTTATATAAATTTTAAATATTTTAGAGTTAATGAATTAATAAGTTTTAAATATTTTAGAGTTTATGAATTAATAAATTAATATTTTAAAGTCTATGAATTATAAATTTTCTATATTTTAGAGTCCATGAATTAATAAATTTTTTATATTTAGATTTTATGAATTAAAAAATTTTAAATATTTTAAAGTCTATGAATTAATAAGTTTTAAATATTCTGGAATTTATTTAATAAATTAATATTTTTGAGTTTATATATTAAGAATTTTTAAATATTTTAGAGTGTATGAATTTATATAAATATTTTATAGTTTACGAATGAAAAAATTTTAAATATTTTAAAGTCTATGAGTTAATAAATTTTAAATATTTTAGAGTTTATTTAATAAACTTTAAATAATTTAGAGTTTATGAATTAATAAATTTTAAATATTTTAAAGTCTATGAATTAATAAATTTTAAATATATTAAAGTTTATAAATGAAAAAATTTTAAATATTTTTGAGTTTATGAACTAATAAATTTTAAATATTTTAGAGTTCATGAATAAATAAATTTTAAATATATTAGAATTTATGAATTAATAAATTTTAAATATTTTAATCTTGTTTTATACAAAATATTAGGATTAATTGTTTAAATACTTATAAATTTCTGATAAACTTAATATCTGTGTATAAAGAATGAGAGATAACAAGTTTAAAAATTAAATCTTTTAGACCATTATTTTTTAGATTTAAAAATTTTAAGAAAGTAAGCGCCATAAAGCATATGAACCTCCCTCCCAACCCCGCCCCCCCTTCCTCTTATCTAAAAATAAGTTATTATGTAACAAATTTAATGCTATTTTTTCTTTTAGTACGCGATTGTAAGTTATTCTTATTAGCTATATAAGAGAAAAAAAAATTTCTAAATTCTTGGCTAAAAAAAGGCTTTTAATAATTATAACACTTTATATTAAAATGTTTAATTTATATTACAATATAGTGTCATATTCAATTGACCCCAAGGTTCTATAAACGCCGTCGCATAGCAATTTCAATGTACTCACCCATATAAAAAAAATATTTTTTTAATGAAAAACGGACATATATATGGTTTGTAATGATTTTGAATCAAGTAATACACAAAAAAATTTAAATCTAATGTATATTATTAAGACACCTATAATACATAGATCATGAAACTAATTCTATTTGATTTGAAAATTAAATTTTTGATGCACTTTACATATTGGCCTTTGGGCACGTGCAAAGTGAGTTTTTTTCATGAAACTTTAAAACTTTTTGAAAAATCATATTTTGCAAAAAAAAAGAAAGTTTTTAAAAAGTTGCCATAGTTTATGCACATGTATTGTTTCTTTAATACATTTTAAAAAGGTTTGAAAAACAAAAATAGAAAATTTTACGAAAACAAAAATTTGCTTTCCACGTAGTGCCCTTATTCCCGTTAGAATCATCAATAAGACAGGGGCTTGAAATATTAATGAAGAGTCAGTAGCAAAATTGCTTGATTTTGCGACTTCGAGAAAAGAAAAAACTAAAGAAGTTTTTATACAATTTTTAGTTTTTTATTATTAAATTTTTAAGTATATTAAGCTTTAACCCTTATCTGACACACGCTTTATTTTACATATTTTAGCATCACTACCACGTAATAATTTTGTTTTAACAATTTTATAATAAAAATTTCTCACATAGCATGAGGTACTATAGTATGAAAAAACCTTAATATCCTTTTCTTTCACCGAAGTTCGCAAGATCGTGTCTAGAAAATGGTTTGGATTTCTCGTAAAATAATAAAAACAATAAGATTTTATTATAATCAAAAAATATTTTTATGCATTTTATTTATGCCAAGTAATATATGCAAAATGTCTTTAAATATCCATGGTCTATGTGTTTACTCATTAATATAAAATAAAACTAGAGACGGATTAAAAAGATAAGTGTGAGGCAACATTTGTAATTGTAGTAGCAATCAGAGTGCATTATAATTAATGTTTCTTTTTAAAAATTTAAAACTAATTAAATAATCGCCCCAAAGGCTACAGTGATAGATTTTTATTAAATATTATTTGAACAAAATGCCATATTAAAATTGAGATCCATTTTAGTATATTTATTCTATGTCATATAATAAATAATATTTTACAACTTTATATCACCTAAAAAGGTCCCATGTAACATACTTAAAATGGTCGACCCTAAATTAAATAATTTTAAATAGTTTTAAGGGCAAAATTATTTCATAAAGTTAAAATTATTAGTTGAATTTATTTGGGGTTTTTTAAAAATTTTTATCCAAAACAAATTTCAACCTGCGAGAAAGTAATGGCTTAAAATCTGCGTAGACAACAAATAGACAACATTTTCATAGTTAATAAGTCAAAATTAAAGTTTTACTATAGCACAGGTCAACAAATTTTTGAGAGTAATAGGCTAACTACAGAGATTAAACCTGCCATCTTAGAAATTTTTTAATCCGTTTACCGTTCTTTCTAATAAACTTAGTTAGTCAGCTATAAACATTAAAAATTTAAGAAAAAATGCCAAAAAAAAAACAAATAAGGTATAAAATATAATAAATTAAAAATTTTATTTGCATTTTACAACAGCTAAACGGTTAAATTTAAATTTCAAATAAATCTTTTATTAAAAACCGATAATACATTGTGTCGTATTTAAGTTTAAACGCGAAATATTTTGTATTACTAAATCCTGATGTAGGAGCTTGATATAACAAATATTTCTCATATTTGATAAGAAAGATTTAAGTTACAAGAGATTTTTTTTTATGGAAAAAGGATTTTTAAATTTTTAGGGTATTCTCGATCTGTCAATTTGGTCAAAAAAAACTCATTTTTCCGATATGGACGGATGTAAGGAGCCAAGACTGAAAGAAAAAAAAACAAAATAATATATGAGATAAGGCCATCATGGGGATAAATTCTTTTATTATTTTTATAAAATTTACGGTTGTTCCATTGATATTTATTGACCTGTGTAGTTTAATTAGACTTTATAACTTTCTGATGGCTAATAATTATGTACATAAACATATATACTGGTTATTTTGATTTAAGACATGTGGCGTGTTTTTTTTAATTTTTAAAATTATCTGAGAAAGGCAAATAATATAATATTGAAAATAAAATGTTTGCTATAAAAAATAAATAGACATGTTTGACGTTGTTCCCAAAAACAATTATCCTTAATAAAAGACATTTGATTATATCTAAACTTTGTTTTGTAATTTTTTTGATGCGTTGAATTTTTATTTATTTTAAATTTTCATATTATTAATGATTTTTAAAACATATGTTTTATATTTCTAGACCCACTTCCAAGAGGACCAGAAAGTTTCTATTATATCTCATAATTTTTAATCAATCCAAAATTAACGTCTAATTTTAAATAGTTATATCTCTTTGCAAAAAGATTTAAACTAATGAAAAAAAAGCGTGGGAAAATGCGGCATCATTTTATTAAAATTAGTAGAGAATGATATTAAAAGGTGTTATGGACAATGATAGTGCTGACCAAGCAACGAAACAGAAAATATTTGAAAACATTCATAAATATTTTTATGCCTTGATTTAGATCTTTTTGGGTAGGTTGATGGGTGGTTGATACGTTAAATAAATATGTTTATATAAATTTTTGTAGCCATATTGTCTTAATTCATTTGCTATAACCAACCTTACATATTTTTTTTACAAGTACTAAATTCACTTGCTTAAATTTTTTAAAATTTTTTATAATATTTAAAATATTGACGCAATATTCAACCCTAATATTGTTTTTTAGCATATATAATTATGAGCCATAGAAAAAAAATACCAATTGAATAAAATTATAAATATACTCAGAGCAATTGCTATATAAAAAAAAATTTTAGAAAACAACCGTCAATAATTTCTTATGTAACAAAACCACATTTTAAAAATTTAATTTTAATAATAATTTTATTTTCATAAAATTAAATGAACTTTGAGCGAAAATGCATGAAATTCAATTATATTTGAATAATACATAAAATTTAATTTATATTGTATTATCGTCATTGTAGGTAGACTTTCTTCAGGACAGTGTAAGCTAATAATTTATAAAAGTATTTTAAAATCAACATTGTTTAGGGAAATATTGTATTTCTTGTATAAACAATTCAAATTTTTAAAATGTCTTAAATTTTACGTACATATCTTTAAAAAGTCAATTTAAAAGCAATATTCATATTCAGCCCGTTTAATAATGGTAGCACAAGGCCTGAACAAAATTCTGTTAAAAAAAAATCAAACAAAAATTAATAAGAAAACATGTTTAAAATTAAAATTACGGCCGCTGTTGTTATTTTCATAAACTTATTTTTATTTATAATCAAAAAATTTATCTAATTTATTTAAAGTAATAGCCTATGCCCCTATATTTAAAATTAAAAATGTTTTTTATAACCTAAACAAAAACATACATAAAGGGTATTTAGTCTCTATACTATTATCTTAAATAAAACAGCAAACAAAATTGTGTGTTACCTTAATTGTATATATTTTTAAATTTTGTCATTTAAAGCCTTTTTTCATCAGGCCCGACTTCAGATGAAACGTAAAAATATGGTGTGTGAAATCTTCCAAAAAAAATGTAAATGGGAAGTTTTATAGATTTCCGGTTAAAACTTAAACACGCAGATGAAGTTTGACGAAGCTGTTGCTAAAGACGACTCTTTATTTTTTCCAAAATAAAATTGCATTTTAGCAAAAAATAATAATTTTAATTAAATAAAAAAATTTTTTTGATTAATTTTATAAAAAAATTACCTGATTTCTATTTTGAAGTCTAAACGCGCCTTATAAAGAAATTTTTTGGAATAGATTAAAGTGGCTATTTAAAAACTTTTACTAGCCACTACCCTTCATATTACAAGCATTTTTTTAACGGTGTATTATTATATATCTACTAGCACCCGACCTCATTTTGCCATTAAAATAATTAATTAAAATTCTAGGCTAGAAATTTATTAAAAATTAAAAGTTTGATTGTCGTTATAAACATCAGGATTTTTATAATTTACATTAAAAATCAATATTGGTAAGCTATAATAAAATATCTTTATTTAAAGAGCTACAATTAGGGCGAGCGTGGATTCTGGACTAGCAAGATTTAATTTTTCAGGAATGATATGATTTTTTTGGGTCTAACTTTTGACTTACTTTAAACCTACCTTTTTAAAAATTCAAACTAAAATTTATTTTAACCTACAAAAAATTTTGCCAAAATATAAAGCAACGGTGGTACTTTAAAATAATACTTGATAGAAGAGATATTAAAGCTCCCATGGTCAATAATATAAAATGTTAGTAGCTGGCGGCCCAATGTTTTAGAGGTTTAAAACGATTAAGCCGTTTGGGAGGAGTTGGAACACAAAAAATTTGACGTTATTTTTATATATGTAGATCGAGGAGCGAATGGAGGTAAATGTTTATTTTAATTATTTTTGCTTTATCATTATTATTATTATTATTATTATTATTATTATTATTATTATTATTATTATTATTATTATTATTATTATTATTATTATTATTATTATTATTATTATTATTATTATTATTATTATTATTATTATTATTATTATTATTATTATTATTATTATTATTATTATATTATTATTATTATTATTATTATTATTATTATTATTATTATTATTATTATTATTATTATTATTATTATTATTATTATTATTATTATTATTATTATTATTATTATTATTATTATTATTATTATTATTATTATTATTATTATTATTTTTATTATTATTATTATTATTATTATTATTATTATTATTAATTATTAACTTGAGCAGACCAGCTTTGAATCTAATCTCAAAACCCCGGCTTTCTTAAGTTCCGAATGACGCCTTAAGCCGTTTTTTTGAGAGATGTAAAAAGGGGCAGCCGGTCTTCTTACCTTTTAGCCTAGGTTGTTAAGCCTGCATGCTGTATCCCGGAGAATGCGGCGTCAATTAAATGCGTATTATGTTATTGGTGGAGACGCACTCAATCCTAATAAAAAACCAAATTCTATTTTTTCCGCTTTTCACAAAAAATATCATTTAAAATTAAATCTGTTTAATATTTTAAAAATAATGGAATAAGTTGCTATGATTAACTTATTATTCAAAAATCAAATTTTTAAAAAAATTGACACATAATTTATTTTTATAACTTAAGAATTCGAGGAGACATTAAAAATAAAAAAAAATTACAAATTACATTAATTTTTAAATGTTTAATTTTTTTCATAAAGTTGCAGAACTTAATTTAATAAGCATAGTTTTTTTTATATAAATATTTAAAAAAAAATAAAAAGTTTATGAATTATTCCAGAATTAAAAGTTCACTTTAAACGTGGTCTTGAGTTGCACTTTATTATATAAATAACTAGATAACGGTTGGGAAACAAAAAAATATACATTTAATAAGGTCATTAACACAATTTTTATAAGCGCAAATTATTTTCATTTAAAAATTTATTTTTAATATATTATATATAAGAAAATATATGTATGTATGTATGTTATTTACAAAAATATTAAAAATTGCTATGTTTTATCCGTATTTTAGATGTATACTACAGTAATCTATTTATTTATATAACTTAAATTATAAAATTTAATATAATAAGTTATTTAAAAATGACGGTTTTGTTATTTCTGCTGTATTTTAATTGTTATTAAATACTTTATATAATTAAATAATTAGATTAAAGCTAGATTATACTGTATCAAATTTGGGAAGCCTGTTTAAACAATTTAAAATTAATAAAAATTAAAATAAAGCAAACGAGGTTTTTAAAATAAATTAAAAATATATTTTAAATATTTTATTACTTGATTTTCAATACACATCAAGTTTTTAAAAACTTGCAATATTCACATATTGGGTGGCAATATATTTTGCATTACTTAATGCTATTTAAAGCTTAGTCACTTAAAATATTGTTAAATGTTTCAAATTTAATTTGCATTTATTTTCAATATTTTTAATAATTTTTTTTCATAGATTTTTGTCAAATAGCTTTTGATTGTTGTTAGCCCGTCCAGTTTAAGATTAAAACAAATGTAATTTATTTTTTCTAAATTTAATGAACACATCAAATGTTTTTTAATTCAATTAAGATTTGTGTTAATTAGTTCAAAAAAGGTCATATTATTTGGACGAATCTAAGGAGTCTAAGGCATAAGAAACTACGAAAAATGGAAAATATTGAGAAAGGCTTTACATTTTTAGAAACTAATTATTTCTAACATTGATGTTTGTTAACCTGTGTAACACTTGCTTTTGTTTTTAGGCTTTCTTTTCCTAAAAAATATTTTATTTTATAATTTTTATTATTACGTTGAACTCAATTAAAATTTACTAAATCTTAGATAATTCCAATCTTTAATCATAAAATATTAAACAAAAAATAATTACTTGAAATGTTAACCTTTTCAAAAAAATTTAAAAAAATGACCTTTTTAACATTGAGAAACTTTATATAATAAGCTAAAATCTAAGACCTGCTGCCATCCTAAATTTTTAAAAACCCGTGGGCCGTTTAATACAACCATGTAGGCCAACTATCAACTTTAAAGCTTTTTTTTAGAAAAAAAAATAAAAGAGCCAAAGACAAATGAAAAAAAACATTGTTAATTTGATTCCAACTTATTTTTATTTCAAAATTAATATTATCTAACGTATTTTGACAAGGATGTCAAACAATTCGCATAATTTACATTTAGATATAAGATCTTGATATATTAAAAAATTTTATTTTTAATTATTTAAGATATTAAATATAAATTACAAGTTAATATGTAAAAATAAATTAAAATTTTTTCCTTTAGGTTCTCGTTGTTTAAATTTGGGCATTTTTTTAATATACACATAAAAGTAGCCAAAGTCTACCTTATGAAAGAAAATAGAAATAAGATAGGATTTTTGTGGCAATTGTTGTTCCTTAATGTCTTAATATTCTTTTTTTAATTATTTGTATCAAAAAACTACCTCCCTAATCTTAGGCATCTAGAAGAAACATTGTCGAAAGCTTTAGATATTTATGTATATATATAACAAAATGTGATTCTTATATCTAGCTGTGAACAAAAGTAATTAACTTTACTTTGTAAGAAATTATAAATCTTGTCTTATCAGATAGTTTTGCAACAAAATGTTTTTTAAAGAGTTAACTTTCAGTGATTATTCTTATAAAGGATTATTATTATGAGCTCTAGCGTTTTTGATACATATCAAAAATGCAATTCGGACCTAAAACTTTGCCTTTAAAAAAATTAAATCACCTAATTTGATATTAATCATATTTTAAAAAGAAAACAAAATAGGACACGGCCTATCAATTATTAAGGCCTAATAACGATCAAAAATAATGTAGCCTTAAATTTTATTTTCTATTTATAAATTTAGAATGGCAAAAATAAAATGCCCACTTTTTCCATTTGTGGATTATTTTTCTGGTTTTAGTTTTTTAGACTTACCCAACTCTATTTCTCTTTTGTGTGTGATTCGATTTTGAGAAAAAGGTATGTTTACTGCTAAGATAATTAACATACTTCTATTGTCCAGTAATATTTTAATAAATTACGAAAACTTTAAAACAAATTAAAACCTAATGGCGTCTTTTACAAAGGCTTTTATAATCATTTAAAGGGCTGTTATCTAGTAAAATTATTCTTTATACAAAAATTAAACCAAGGAACTAGCCTGTAAGGCAAATTGCTATATAGACATTTATTTAAAATTGCTTTTGAAGTGATCAAATTTAAATTAATTACATTTGTTTTAGTAATTTCTTCTTATTTTTTTTATAATTGGAACATGACACAATTAAAATTTTTCATGCATAACGGTACCTATGGCAGCTACTAATACAAATTTCAAAATTGTAAAAACAGTATATTTTATAGAAAATAATTTTAAAAATTATTATTAAAAAATGAGAATTAATATTTTTTGGTCGTTTTAAGATACTATACTTAAAAAAAAATTTTGACAAAAAATAAAAAAAGTTTTAATTTCCGATAAAAAACTTCCACTAGCATGAATTTCTATTCTTCTAATTTTTTTTTCACGCCGCATTATTATATAGCTAAGAAAATACAAAGCGCATAGCATTTGAATAATGTGCTCTCAAGGTTTTGATCGCCAAGGATTTGAATTATTTTAAATGAATATAGAAATGAACACATTATTTCCAAAATATATTTAACAGCATTGTATTTTTACCTATTATTATTATTATAGAGAGTGGCTGAATTTGAAGAATAGCGATATATACGAATGCATTTTTTAGGGTAACGGGGTATGCACGTGTATAATAGTTATTATGTTTCTGTAGATACTGTTTGTACGCGCTTAACCCATTACCCTAGAAAAACATTTTAATGGAAATATTATATATTAAATGAATGATAACAATAAATTTTAAGCATCCTCACTTTAGGTGTATCTGTTTTCATTAAATTACCTAGAAGGGAACTCCTGATGCGAATTCCCTTGTCTAATTGATCAACTTGTATAATTAAAAATAGGACTACATAAATATAAGTCCGGATTTATAATTAATATTTAAAAATGGTATTTTCCGGTATAAAAAAAAATTATATATAAAATTTAAATATAATCAAATTTTCGAGAATATAAATCTCTTCGTCATAGAATAATAATTTGACACCATGCCCTACTTCACTGTTTCCCCTAACAAATTTATATTTATTATACATCCACCACCCCCCCCCCTTTTTAACTCTCTAAAAATAGTAAATGTATGTAAAGATATGGGCACCCACAAATCAGATTCTTTTTGTTTAATTTGTGCCAAAACAGACTATTTTTTGTGTAAATTTGGTAGACAATTCATTTTTAACTCTATATGCAAACAATTATATCTTGACCATGCTATGCTTATTATTTTTTAAAGTATCTTCAAAAATGGCATATTTTTAGCATTAATAATATCGAGAGTACCGTAAATAAAGCTGTTAGGACACACCTAGATGTTTTTATATGATATTAATTTACAACCTAGTTCTCTGCTGTGGAAGAGTTTGGAATATAGCAGTTAGAAGTCAAATTATTTTGTGTATGAGATTAGATGTTTGATTGAATTACACTGGACAACAAAAAAAACAAACAATTTTTTTAGGGGTTATAGAGAATTCTCTCGCGATAATAATCCCGGGTTTAATTTTTTTCTCTAAGGCCCAATTTTTTTTAACCGCGTCCAATCAGAAAAAAATCAAAAAATTTTTTTTACAATTAATTCTACAAAATAACTATTGGCATATTTATACTTATAAAAGAATATATCTAAAAAAGGTTATTACATATATTTTTAGCAATTTACTTTCAAATTATTTAGGATCAAAAAAAGGAGTATATGACAAAAACCACGAATTTTATAAAATTTAAAAAATAATAAAAATTAAATATTCAAAAAAAATTTAAACCCCTTACGTTAATAATGAATGTTTTCGTTACCTAAATATATTTTTAAACTTTTGTTACTATTCATAGGTTTTATAATATAAAAGCCCAAAATACCTCAAAAATTAAAAAATCTATTTGACACCGAATAACTAAACATCTGAGGCATTGGCTAAAATTTTTATTTCATATTCGTGATCAGTGCCAAGACCAAAAATTATAGTTGCCATAAATAATTCTTAGGGTCGTCAAATTTTGTTGTCCAGTGTAATGGTTAACGAATCTTATACAAATAGTTAATCTTTAAAAACTCAAACTACCTTTTTTTAATTCTTATACCCCCAAAAAACGAATTGGGTGCCTGTCTATAGATTAAAATCAATCACTCGGCAATTAAAATGTTTTTCATCAATATTTTTTAAAATTCACAAAAATATTTTTGTTCATTTTTTTAAACTCTAAAGCTAAGTCGAAAGATACCTTATAAGTTGGCGTCCAATTACCAAATAATTTACTAAAAATCTAAACTTTTATTCTGTCTTTTTGCCTTAATGCCATATAAAAAAATACAACGAAAACCAAAATTATTTTATATTTACATTGCATTGCGAAATTTACTAATCGATTTAATCTAATTTGTGTATAAAAAATAAAATAAAAGGGCGCTAGGCAAATTTTATTTTTTTTATAATTTTTTTTTAAATTTTTCTTTTTTATATTGTACGTTAATAAAAAGTTGCAAAAAAATATATCTATTTATAAAAAAAAGTGTTTAAAAAATTTATAAAAAAAATGAGCCTGAGTCCGTCCTAAATAAATGTAGGTCGAAAAAAAAATAACTTTGAGAACTTACAAAAGGGAACAAATGTTGACTGAGCACACTGTTTCGATACATCAATAAACGGATTTGATGGTTGCCCATGCCTTTAGCCATAACATGGAGGCCATACCGGTTATTCAAATTTATCCGAGGATTGTGATTAGTCCTGCCAAAAATTTAATAGTAGTGAGATTTGCTAGTATTCCGACTAGTTTTTCAGCCTTGGTTCTCCAAGCAGACCATTCTGCAGCTATAAGGTGTGTGTAAAACGGATCTTCTTAATAAATCTTGGCAAATACCTTTAATCGGTCTAGGTTTAAATGCAAGTAGCTTTCAATTGCACTGACTGAGTTTTGTAGGTAGCTAGAATTGAGTGTACGGCAAAGCTTTAGAAACAAAAGCAAAATTAATCTACAATGTTGTCTTCTCTCAAAAAATTTTTGCCATTAACTATTTATAGAGGCTAAGCCTTAAAATTTTTTTTTGGGTGAGGAACATTGAAATTGCTACGTGGCGACATTCATAACCCCTAGGGTCAATAGGATTAAGCGCGTCTCTCCGCCGATACCACAATATCCATCGAAATGACGCCGCACTCTCCGGAATATTATAGCATGCAGGCTTTACAACTCTAGCAAAAGTCGAAGGCCAGAATCATTCACCTGCTAAAACAATGCCCCCCTTGCCCTACATCGCTTGAAAGAGACGGCATACCCGTCAAGGCATAGCCCCTTCGCAGCCTTAAAGATCGCCAAAATTCGAACAAATGGCTAAAGTAAGAAATTTTGTGGAACCTCAAAAAACCTAAAAAAAATATATTTGAATTTTTATTTTTTATCATTCAGGTCAACTACAACTATGAATCTTATATATATAATTAATTTTATAACTATATTAAGCTAACCCAAAATTTATTCAAATTAAAGTATATACCCTCCCGCCCGAAGATTGTACAAGAAATTAACAGTCATCGATTTTGCTTCACTTTTACAAAGTGGTACAGAATGACGAATAACGCTATTTATGTCCCAATCCCGTTCTCGTTTTATAAATATTTCCGCCTTAACAATTTAAATTTAAAGATACCTGGTAATTCACCTCGTCGATCAATTTGTCATAATAAATTAATAAACACGCTATGGCACAAAACGATTTCGTGGCTTTTGTAGCAGACTTATATTAAACACTTTGGTACTCTTGAAATTCTAGTGAGAGTATTGCCTTATATCTGCCATATAAATTTATTTTGGTCTGAATAGCAACCCCATCCGAAAAACACATTTGTTATTTTAACGGTTTACTAAAAATTGGGACTCTTTCACAGCTTACCCATACCTCCTTTACAGCGTTTACTAGGAAGGTTTATAGGAGCTTGCAAGAGTTAACGGTCAAGTTCACGGCTAAAAATAGGGCTCGTAGCCCTATTTTAATTGCTGACCCCTCGCTTTTATGTAATTACATTGCTGGTCACATTAATATGGCCAGTGTTAGTAATAAATGGTTCAAGGTCGCATGCGATATGGCCATAGACCACTAAATTTTTGACCGTGATCGCAAAATAAATAGATTACGATCACTATTAAATAATCACTATTAAAATAGCCACGATCGTGATAGATAAAGATCACTATGTTGTTGCAGATCCAATATTCTATAACATAAAATCATGATTTTGGCCATTTAATTGTGGCAACAAGTTTTATCATAATCGTAATTTTTTATAGGATTATGATCATTTAATTGTTATCGTGATCTATTTATTTGTGATCACGATCAGAAATATAGTGGTCAATAGCCACATTTATATGATTACTGACCGATTTTAACTTTAACACTGGCCACTTTATTGTGGTTGACTATGTAGGAACCTTTATTTCTTCAGTTTAAAGGGTGTACACGGGTGGGTCTGAAAAGCAAAATCCTAAAATGCAAAATCCCAAAAAGCAAAATCCTAAAACGCAAAAACCGGAAGTAATTAATCATTTTTAAAAAAAATGGGCGGAGATTTTAATGTTTACATTATTATGAAATTTGTCGGTATTTTGATTGTTTCTTTGATCTTTAAGTAATTTTTAAGGGATTTTGCTTTTTAGGATTTTGCGTTTTTCGGCCGAATTCAGTAATTTTTCAAACAAGAATTTTTTTTTCAGATTTTGATTTTAGTTGATTAATATGGTGTCCCTTTGATGTTTTAAGGTTTTGCCGCTTTTCCGGGATTTTGCGTTTTTTGGCCGAATTCAGTAAATTTTCAGACAATTTTTTTTTCTGATTTTGATTTTAATTGATTTATATGGTGTCCCTATGAAGTTTTAAGGGAAAATTTTGCCGCTTTTCCGGGATTTTGCGTTTTTTGGCCGAATTCAGTAATTTTTCAGACAAAATTTTTTTTTCTGATTTTGATTTTAATTGATTTATGTAGTGTCAGATGTTTTAAGGTAAAATTTTGCCACTTTTCCGGGATTTTGCGTTTTTTGGCAGAATTCAGTAATTTTTCAGACAAAATTTTTTTTCCTGATTTTGATTTTAATTGATTAATATGGTGCCCATTTGATGTTTTAAGTTAAAATTTCGCCGCTTTTCGGGGATTTTGCGTTTTTTGGCCGAATTCAGTAATTTTTCAGACAAAATTTTTTTATTTCTGATTTTGATTATAATTGATTAATAATGTGCCCCTTTGATATTTTAAGGTAAAATTTCTCTTGTCTGAAAAATTACTGAATTCTTCCAGAAAACGCAAGATTCCGGAGAAGCGGCAAAATTTTACCTTAAAACATTATAGGGACACTATATAAATCAATTAAAATCAAAATCAGAAAAAAAAAATTTTTGTCTGAAAAACTGAATTCGGCCAAAAAACGCATCCCCGAAAAGCGGCGAAATTTTACCTTAAAACATTAAATGGGCATCATATTAATCAATTAAAATCAAAATCTAAAAAAAAAAATTTGTCTGAAAAATTACTGAATTCTGCCAAAAAACGCAAAATCCCGGTAAAGCGGCAAAATTTTACCTTAAAACATCATAGGGACACTACATAAATCAATTAAAATCAAATTCAGAAAAAAAAATTTTGTCTGAAAAATTACTGAATTCGGCCAAAAAACGCAAAATCCCCGAAAAGCGGCGAAATTTTACCTTAAAATTTCATAGGGACACCATAAATCAATTAAAATCAAAATCAGAAAAAAAAAATTTGTCTGAAAAATTACTGAATTCGGCCAAAAATCGCGAAATCCCGGAAAAGCGGCAAAATTTTACCTTAAAACATCAAAGGGACATTATATTAATCAACTAAAATCAAAATCTGAAAAAAAATTTTGTCTAATTATTGAATTCGGCCGAAAAACGCAAATTCCTAAAAAGCAAAATCCCTTAAAAATTACTTAAATATCAAAGAAACAATCAAAATACTGACAAATTCCATAATAATGTAAACATTAAAATCTCCGCCCATTTTTTTTTAAAAATGATTAATTACTTCCGGTTTTTGCGTTTTAGGATTTTGCTTTTTGGGATTTTGCATTTTAGGATTTTGCTTTTCAGACCCACCCGGTGTACACTCTTTTCAATGGTTATATAAATAGCACAATGGTTGGGATAATGATTTGTAATCATGATGGGCACATATTTACGCTTCAACTATTGCGTTCCTTGATGCTAGTAACACCAAATTTGTAGAATCTAAACCGAAGTTGACGTTTTAAGTAGATTGAAAAAGATATATTCCAGGTTGGAAAAAATAACTTATTTTTTTTATTTCACATCGCATTTATTTTGAGGTCTTTATAGCAATTATAAGTAAGGATACAAAAATAAAGAAAAGAACTTTTGCAACTTCACCAGTAATTTGTTTAACTCTCTTAAAGTTTTACGCAACCAAAGTGGTACCTCTCTAGCTTAAAACATGGTGGAACTCTTATTGTAATTTAAATATTGTTAGGGCATTGATGATGTTTTATCACTAATACATACAAAGTGCATATAATTTTGCCTTATATTTTGGCACTAGTTATTATATTTTTTTAATTTATAATATTTTATATTAAAAAATCTGTTTTTAACTTATGGCCACGTTCAAAATTAGTAATGAAGATTGAAAAGTTTCTTTAGCAAAAAAAACTCTGAAAAATTAAAGAATTTTTTAAGTTATTACATATAAAAAAATGCCATGCCTGAATAAATTTATGGCAATATTATTAATTAAAGTTCTAAGTCAGGTACAACATATTACAAAGGATTCAACAAAAATAAAATACAAAAACGATTTTTTGGGGTTTTTACATTATTTTTTAAAGATAACCACCCCGGTTTCATTTTTTTAAAGGCATCACAATTTTGTTATAAACTCATCCAAAGTTAAAAAACTAATATGAAAAAATACTTTTAATATAAGGTTGTACAAAATTAACTATTGGCAATTTAGATTAGAGTAAAAAACATTGTTTTTAAAAGGTTGTTAAATAAATTGCAATTTACTTTTAAGTTATTTAGGATCAAAAAACGGAGTTTATGACACAAACCAATGATTTTACAAAAATGAAAAAATAAAAAAAAATTAAATATTTAAAAAAAAATTTAAACCCCTTACGTTAATAATGAATGTTTTTGTTATCTAAATATATTTTTAATCTTTTGTTACTACCCATAGGTTTTAGGACATAAAAGCCCAAAATACCCCAAAAATTGAAAAATCTTAACTTTGACACCAAATAACTAAAAATCTGAGGCCTTGGCTAAAATTCTGATTTCATATTCGTGATCAGCGTCAAAAACTTGATCAAAAACCATAGTTGACAAAATGTTACTTAGGGTCGTCCAAATTTGTCCAGTGTTATTAATATAGAATTTACCACAAGAACCAACGTTTTCACATATTATAAATTTTCATTAATTTATTTTAGCAAGTTACTATTCCATAATTATCGGAATTAAAACAGTTAAATTTTAAGGGTTGCCACGTGTATTTAGTATTTTGGCAAAAAAAGTTGAAATGAAGTTAACATGAATTATAAAAAAAAAGGGCAACAAAGCACTAATAAAAAAACGCCGATTTACTTAAACATTAAACAAAATATTAATAAATAAGGCAATTTTAATTAATTTTAAAATTTTAATATTATATATCTATTTGTTAAATTTATTTATATTTTATATTAACAAATACTTGAATAATTTATATTTTATACATATTATGATTTTGAAAGTGTTTTAAATGAAATATAATTAATCAGATGATAAAATAGGATTCCATGATTCGATGGCGCAACAAATAACCATTTTCAATTCGTACGCAATACAGGGAAAACGTATATTTACCGATATCGTAATACGGGCCTACGGTGTGACTCCGAGCGTTTTTGTCCAACTACATTGATGTATATGCACAATTAAGTGTAGGCCTATCAGCTGAAATAACTTTTTTGGTCAAATTATTGCGAATTGTAATAAATGTATGAAAAAAATGTATTAGAGACATCGGTGCGTTTAAAATCTCATTTCACTCTGACCAGATGCGGAATTTTAAAGAAGCCAAGACCTAGCATGTGAGCCGTTCCTTAATCTATTATGGGGCCACGCTTTAAAAACAGTATTTGTCTTCAACGCTATTAAAATTGGAGAAAAATGTTATTCGCGCAAAAAAAATTGCCCCGAAAAACAACCCAAAATGGGTATCAAAACAATACCTTAGTCTTATGTATTATGTAAGGCAAATCCTCCGAAAATCCAAAGCGTTCAAGTTCTCCTTCCTGCAAGTCGCATTCGACTCCAGCTGAATATTCCCACTTAAATTCGTATTCGTTCCCACGCTTGGTGAAATCAATGTGATTTGCATCTAGGCAGCAAATGCACCGTTACAAAATCTATTTTTCGCTTAAATAATTTTTTAGTTTTTGGCCTTCCGATTAACTCAAGTTCAAATCGTCGTTTTCCGGTCATCACCACCTGTCATATTTTCTAAGAGCCAGTGTCCGTATTAAGTCTATGACGGCCAGACCCAAAATGTAAAAATAAATTTCTAGGCTAAATATTTAGGTCGTAAAATTATTTAATAAACAAGGGAGCTAAAAAATGATATGTTCCTTATGCGATAATATATTAATTATGGTGTTTGTCCATAATGGTTAAAAAATTAGGGCAAAAAATATATTCAGACCGGCCAGGCCTTTTAAATTCATGCTTTTCCCACCCAGTCTGCTCAAAATTTTGGTCCGGAAGGTTTTACGTTGCCGACCTTGATCTCTAGTTCAAACTGATGATCATGTATTGTTATACTTTGATTGCGTAAATCTGTTAGTCAAAAGCTTATACAAATTGGGAAATATTTGGGGGGGAAATTATCGAATAATAGACCTAATTTTTATTGCATTCTTAATCGTTTCAAAAGAAAAATCTTTAACACAAAGGGGAAGGGCAATTATCTCCCACTTCCTATTAAAGCCTAAGGCGGCAGCAAATAATCATTGAAAACTAAAGCTATAATGTTTTTATCCACAAAATTGGGTCAGTATGTTGTTAGATAGGCTGCGGCTAATGAAAATTAAATTTTTAAAAAAAAATTGGCCGCATTTGATTAACATTAAGTTTAGTGTAAAAAAGGTTTACCACTTTTGTTAGGCATACAATAAAACGACCAAAAAACATATTAACACGAACTAAAAACCACAGATGTATTTATTTTACACTTTATATTTAAATAATATTTATAACAATTTTAGCTTGGTTAAAATTTTTCGGGCCTTAATATTGCGTTCGGGCCAGGCCGGCCCTAAATTTATAAAAAACATATTTTGGGTTTATTTTTTAAATAATATTTTTACAATTTTAAAATTAGATTTAACACAGACATAGCGCCAATTTATTTACTTATATATTTTATCATTTATGTGCATACTTGTATGAACGAATGCCAACGACATAATAACTCCCAACCATAAAAAATTCATTGATTCGTTTGATATACTGTTTTATAAATAAAAAAATTAAAAAAAAACTTTTTTTACTAGAATTTAGAAATAAGTTTCATTTTATACATGGTTATGGCGCAATATAGGACGATAGTTTCAAGGTATTTTAAGCTCAAGGATTCCGATCGGGAAACTTCACTGATATTTGTTTAATTAAAACAAATTGACGCAAAATTGAATCATAGGAGTTAGTTAGACTATATATAATAACTATTGAAACTACTAACTTATATCTCACTGAACGGCCAAAGGAAATTTAATTTCCAAGAGACGTCAATTTGGTTGTGTCAATATTAGCCCTACTAAATAGGGAGTTCTTAAATAACGTAAATGTCGCAATTTGATATTGGTTTAATTGAATGTTTTTTTTATATACGTTGATTT
This sequence comes from Acutogordius australiensis, assembly GCA_030555515.1. Taxonomy (NCBI): domain Eukaryota; kingdom Metazoa; phylum Nematomorpha; class Gordioida; order Gordea; family Gordiidae; genus Acutogordius; species Acutogordius australiensis. The sequence continues at coordinate 1,224,139 of JAUIRJ010000005.1, read as the reverse complement.
ATAAACTTTGTACTTTATTATTTTATCTGAATGGGTTTGAGGCTATAGAAAATTGGATAATTTTCAATTTAACCCCTGTTTAGAAGTTTCCTCCAGACCTTTTTCCCCATTAGATGACGACGACTTACCAGCTGAAGCTTTGCCCCTTTTAACTCTAGAGAGGGCCCCGCAGAGGTTATTGAGATTTAACTCGCGACGGTAATCTATGGTGGCATATGCTCTCACATATACGAATGGCTTTGAAATTTGTTTACATCCAACTACTAACTAGGCTCAACGTTGCTCACTTGAAGTGTAAAAAATTCTACAAGGTTTAGTTAACATTCGTTATTCAACGTCCGACCTAAATAAAAACTTAAAATAAATGTAACACGATTTTAAAAATAAGTTATAATCTAAATGTTGTTTTCTTGCCTTAGACGCAGGAGGTTGCGAGTTTGAATCCGTGCACAGTAGCTTTTTTCTTCGGAAAAATAGCATACATGTGCAACCACTTTAAACCTTTTAAGTGGCCTGCTTAGGCAGTAGGTCTTAAACGATATGTCTAAAAGTAAAAGCCTAGGCTAAAAACCTAGGTCGCCGGCGTGCGTGCAAATTTTTCTATTTAACCCGTCGGCAATATTAATTGCTTTGCGCGGTAAAAGAGTCAAAGCCCTAACGGGTATGGCACCCCTAAGTGGGGAAAGGTATTGGAAAAACCTCAAACCAAATGTTAGTTTTTTTTTTTAAAAAAAATATTTTGCCCTGTAATAAATTACAAAATGTATTTATTTAAGATATTGAAAGCTTAAATATGTCGCGATTAATATATTTTGCTCGGTTAAAAAAACTTAAATGATTAATGCGCGTCCTTTAGTGCAGAGCTGGGAAAAAACCCATTAAGCTAAACTTATTCGTTTGCCGTAATAAAGTAAAAACAAAAGGTTTTAGATTCTATGAAAAAAAATGTTCGCAAATGTTGCTTATATGTGTCTGTAAGCGCCCAAATGCAATATTCCGCCGGCGGAATATTGTCTGGACTTGACCTCAGCGTCCAAAGCTTATAATCCGCCGGCGGAATATAAATTGGCGTATAGTCAACGTCCAAAACGCATTTTCGCCGGCGGAATGTTGTCTGGACTTGAACTCAGCGCCCAAAATTCATATTCCGCCGAAATTTTTGCAAAATTTAAGGGACAAACAGTGAACTTTATGTGATTAATTTTGAAATATTAATCATTGACGTTTTTGATGTTAATGAATAGAGGTCATGTTTTAAAATTAGGGTTAAGGGTTAGAATAGTGCAAAAAACTTAAAGATTTAAAGATTCATAGGTGGACCGGTGTATTTAAGCGCTTTAAGCACATTTTAACGCTTAAATTTTATAAAACCCTCAGAAGTGCTCTAATGTTATAAAAACTATATAAGCCTTATTTAAACCTTTTAGGGCATTCCCTGCCTAGCTGGCCCTTAATGCGATATTAATGGAAGGTTTATAAGTTAAATATCTCCGATTTTAGTCCAGTTAACAAACCGGCTTTAGACCTTCGTTACAATTTTTTTAATTTCACTGGTCCCATTTATATAGTGGACCGATTAAGAATTAAAATATTAAGAATAAAGAAATTGGATGACTACAGGCTCAATAAAATTTCAAGTTTGAAGTAATATAAATATTTTGACAATCTTTTTGGATTCCCTGCCATCATTTGAAAAGTTGCGTCCCCACATAACCTTAAATCTAAAACCTTTTGGTTACCAAAAGCGCACCATAAAAGGCTCAAAAGCACGAATCCTGAATTCAATCGTCCCAATTGTTTTGTAAAGAATTGAGGTATCTTAAACTTGCGCGAAACCTCTAACGTGCAAAATATAAATTACATTAAAATTTTTAAAAGCGCAGCGATATTAAATTGACCCTGAGATTTTTAAAGGCGCGCATTTCGGGCCAAATTTTGGCAAAACAGCCAGATCGGCCAGAACCAAAATTGGTGTTTTTAAATTTAAGGCCTTCCAATCCAAAAAGGCCCAAAAATTTTCAAAAAAGTTTTTTTTTAAAAATACAGTAAAAATAGAGTGTAAAAGTTATACCCATTATCGTGTAAAACTATATTCATCGTTTTTAGCTTGGCGTATAACTATATACTTACAAATTTAAAAGATTTTCATTAAAAGCGGCCAAATTTTCCCTACCTGGGCATGTTATAAAAGTAATTGGATATTGAGTAATTAGTAAGGTTAATATATATGTAGTGGCCCGTTAAGCTATTTCAAATTTGTAAGGGGTAATTAAAACAAAAGTTAGAATTTTGACTGCAAAATTGTGTATGGTATATTATATGAAAAAGATTATTTCAAAAATTAAATGTCCTTAATTCCTCCAATCTCACGAGCAAGTTATAAAAGCGCGTTTAGACTCTCATTTTTTTTATATATTTTAAAATTTTTATTTCTTTGCATTGAACGCTTTTTTACAAAATACCAATTTTTGTTATTAGCATTTAAATATTTTTTCAGAAAGTAAAGTTTTTAAAAAATTTTTAAAAAAATAAAATTTCAAAAAATTCAAAGTTTTTATAATTTTTTAAAATAAATCAAATAAGTCTGAACGCCCCCTAATTTAAAAAAAAACGTCAAAAAGAAAATTTTTTTAGGCATTGACTTAAGACACCCGTTACTTTTTCAAATTCCAATTACGCATTAAATAGCCTGGAATTTGAAGTTCCAAAATGAAGTCTATAGACTAAGTGGCCCTTAACTGAAAACTTATTTTCCGATTTTATTTTTCATTTTTTGGCTATCCTCTTTTATAACATTTTGAATGTTAATACCACTTAATGTTAATAATAATTGACTACCGATGGAAATTCCAACATTCATCTGATTGGTAATTATGCGAATTTTGATTGGCTAATTAAATAAAACATTAAATTAGATGAATTAAATACAAAAAAATATAAAATATTTATTATAAACATTTTCTATCTAGTATTTTGACAAATTAATAAAATCAATACAAATTAAAAGAATTAAATTAAAAAATTATATTAAGAAATTGTTGGCAAGAAATTGATTAAATATAAAAAATGAAATATTTAATTATATAAAAAAAATACTTAAAATATATTTTATTATATATTAAATTTTTTTTTAAATATTTTTGATTTAAGGTAATTATATATATATATATATATTATATAACGAATATAGCTTAAACTTATTAAAATAACATAATTTAGGAAAACATATTTATACAAAATTAATATTAAACTAATGACCGAGTTATGGGCGTTTAAAAATCGTGACTAAACCAAAAATTATCTTCACTCTCGTTCGGTCCCAAAAATGTGGCTCTCCGTTAGATAGAAGATGAAAATCAATGACGAACGACATTTTATTCGAGATTTTTGGATGAAAAATAAGAATCTTAGAGCATTTTGAAGTTTTGACAGAAAAAAGCGATTTTTACCGGTTTTCGACCCTTTAAACTGGCCTAAAAATTCGAATTTGACCGAAAGTTGACATATAAATATCTTAAAATACTCAAAGTTTCATGAGGAATCCAACGGCACTTTTCTTTTTCGTCTATCTATCATAGTTTTCGAGCTAGTTTCCATTAAGCTCCTGAATTTGTCTGAAAATTTGTTTTTTATAAATATCCTGTAAAGGTGTAAAGTATGTTTAGGGCAGAATTTCCATTGACCGAGTTCGGGATTTAAAAGTTGAGAGTTTTGGCAGTTTTTAGCTTTTTTAAATATTTTAAAATGTTTTCTAGATCAGTTTTTGACGCTGATCACGATATTATTATTTTTTTCCCCGAAATTTTTATGTTTACCCCGGTCAAATAGCTTCTAGCTCCTAAACTTTTTAAGTTATTAGCGTTTTAAGGTTCAAAAGGTGGATTCCGATGCGTGACACAGCCCGAATAAGCACACCAATCTAATTTTAATTACATTTTCTAAATAATAAATATTTATTTAAAAAATTTAGATATATATGTAATTTTTGACGCAGATTTTAATGATGACAATATTTTTTAAAACTGATCAGCTGTTTTTGAGTTATAATTCAAAATGTGTCGAAGTACAGAGTACTTTGACTCGCAACGTAATCAAGAATATTTTTTGGAGATTAAAATTTTAAAATAGCTTTTGCATGTAGTTTAAAATGCTGAATTAAATCGTATCAATTATTTTAATAACTGACGGACCGTGTATGAGTTATAGGCCTAAAATTCATTAAGACATAGGCTCATAATTATATTTTTCAAATTGTGAAATAAGATTTATCTGTCATTTTTGATGCTAATATTAATGGCGTTTAGATTTTTTGAAAGAGATAAGCTGTTTGTAAATTTAAATTAATATTTTTTTAAATTGCTTTTTTAAAGTTGTAAAATATTTTTTTTATGTAGTTTTTGATTCTGACTTCTTTAGTGCCAATATTTTTTGAAACTGATCAGCCAATTTTGTATAGCCTGACTTAGAGGTAATAGTAAATTTTAATATATATTTATTGACAAATCAAAGAAAATACACATAAAACGAAAACATACATATATCATATACAGAATATGAAATTTACATAAAATGATAAATCAAAGAAAAATACATGACATGAAAAATATTTGATGGAAAACATACATGGTATTTAGTAAGAACCGAGATAACTTATATAATTGCAGGTTTTGACTATTATAAATGAAACAGAATATAAAATTTACATAAAAGAATAAATCAAAGAAAAATACATAAATTGCAGGTATAGAGATGTTAAAACTTTCCAATGATTTAACGACTTTAAAACTATCTAGCGAATTAAGTAAAAGAGATAAAAATTAAGTAAAATAGATTATTTTTAATTAAATATATATATTAAAATGTAGATGGCGTACTTATAATTTAAATTTATACAAGAAGCTGTTAGCTTGATAAAAAGTCCGCCAAAAGCATGGTTTATTTTGGAAAAATAATCGGGAGCGTATTAATTATGTTATTTCACATAAATGGGTGGGCAAGGAAATCAGTAGGATATTTGTTAAATAATTTTTTTGGCAGCAACATCTTATATTCTTGGTAGCCTTTACTAATTAAAAAAAAAGTGTATATGAGGATACTAAGTTAATTTACTAGAATCGAAAAAATGCGCTTTTATCAATTTATAAAATTTTTACCCCTAAAGGATGTCAAATGTCCACACAAATGTATAATTTTAAATAAAGAAATTCAATAATAATCATAACAACCTGTTCCGCTTAAAAGCCCTCTTCACTTCGCGTTTTTTCTTAATTGATTTGCCTGCTATCACAAGAGATTTAAGTCGAGAGAAAGTCCTGCCCTCGGCGCGCCAGGAAACAAGGAACCAAACGGTTTAAAGTTTATAATGGGCCAAACGAAAATAGAAATTACGGGCCGAGAAGGGCCGAAGTTTTGAATTTCATATGCTCTATTTGTAACTATTTTAACAAGAACTAAAAACGATAAATTTATTTTTACACGATAAAGAGTATAACTTTTACTATTTTTACTGTATGTTTAAAACTATTTCTTCAGCTTGTAATTAAATTTTTGGGCCTTATTTTTGGATTGGAGCCGGCCTATTTGAAAAAACGAATTTTGGTTCTGGCCGATCTGGCTGTTTTGCCAAAATTTGGCCCGATCTTAATGCGCGCCTTTATAAATACTCAGCGTCAATTTCATATCGTTGCGCTTTTGAAAATTTTAATGTAATTTATATTATGCACGTTAGAGGTTTCGCTCAAGTTTAACATACCTCAATTCTTTACAAAATAATTGGGGCGATCTTAAATTCAGGATTCGTGTTTTTGAGCCTTCATTGGTTCCCTTTTAATAACCAAAAGTTTTTAGTTATGCGAGTAAGCGTCGTTTCAAATATTGGCAGGAAATCCAAAAAGATTGTCAAAATATTTATAATAGATATACTTCTTGAAATTATATTGAGCCTATAGTCATCCAACCATATTTCTTAATTCTTTTCAAATATTTTAATTCTTAATCGGCCCATATATATGGGACCAGTGAAATTAAAAAAATTTTAAGGATGGTCTAAAGCCGTTCGTTAGCTGAACTACAATCGGAGATATTTATGTATAATATAAAAACCTCGGCTTTTTTTAAAGTCTTTAGCTTAATTTTAAAAACAAAAAAGTTGCGCGGTTTTTATAGCGCACTTTTGAGGGTATATAAAAAATATAAGTGCTTTCAAGTGTGCAGTTAAAGCGCTTCTAAATACACCGGTCCGCCTATGAATCTCTTTAAGTTTTTACCACTATTCTAGCCCTTAACCCTAATTTTAAATTCAACAAGACCTCTATTCATTAAACATTTCATATTCTAAGCTAAAACATCGAAAACGTCTAATGATTAATATTTCAAAATTAATCACATAAAGTTCACTGTTTGTCCCTTAAATTTTGCAAAAATTTCCGGCGAAATATAAATTTTGGGCGCTGAGCTTAAGTCCAAACAATATTCCGCCGGCGAAAATGCGTTTTGGACGTTGACTATATGCTAATTAATATTCCGTCGGCGGAATATAAGCTTGGGACGTTGAGCTCAAGTCCAGACAATATTCCGCCGGCGAAAATGCGTTTTGGTCGTTGACTATACGCCAATTTATATTCCACCGGCGGAATATAAGCTTTGGACGCTGAGGTCAAGTCCAGACTATATACGGCCGGCGGAATATTGCGTTTTGGCGCTGACATGTCCATTTATAGATAATTTTTTTAATCTGTTCTATCTGAAAAACGGAAATTTTAGCTTGGTCAAAATGCTTTATGTTTATTAATTAGAATTATTGGGGTCTTTATGGACTCCACACTCTTAATTTTTTAAATCATGATATAGCCTCAATGTAAATTTCAACCAAAATACGACTTATTTTCTAATATATTCTTTCATTATAGTTTTACGTATTGTGTATAAAAAATGTCTGTATTGTATAATAATGATAGTAATTATTTTTTTTTATAAAATATCTTGTTTGTAAGGTGACAACCAAAAATAATTTTTTGCTTCTTCCATATTTTTCATAAAATGTCCTATACGCTAACAGAGAATTAATAAGAATGAAATATCGACTGAAAAGTATTATGGAAAAATAACAAATATTAATTTTTTAGATTTTTTTCTAATTTTAGCAATTAAAATTTGCTATTCATTAATGATAATATGTATTATTTGTTAGAGAGCACTCATTTTTCTTCGAAATAATGAAATAAAAATTATAGCTTTAAAACTTTTAAAGTTCTACAAATTTAAAATTTGGTTTTTATGGATCCCATATAGCATTTGCGTTACAAATTACTGACCGTACCATTCACACGCTAATTAAAAGTTGTCAACCTTTATTATTTTAAAATATTTTACATAATTTTTTTAGATGTTTAAATAATGAACATGAACTTTAAACGAGCAGCCCTAATAGGCAAAGAACTATTTTCTCATGGTTACAGAGTTAGCGATCCCCCCCTCCCCCCCCCGTCTAGTTTTTTGTTTAATTACATATTTTTATTTCAATCAGTGTAAGTTTAACTTTGGATTTTAAAACGTTTAGGAAAGTATACAACCCACACGGGCTTGATCGACCATAAAAGCAATCCATGCAATGAATAAGAGCGACTGGAAATAAGTATAATACAAATTTGGCTCTATATCCACTAAATAACACTGTTACTGAAAAATCTTTATTTCAAATTAATAACGGCTTTGGGGTCATTAAGTTTTTGCATTATTCCTAGAACTTAAAAATAAAGATTTTATGGAAAAAACCGAGTTAAAAGTTCGTAGATATTAAATAACAAAAATAGTTAAACAACTTTTTATTGCTATCTTGCTATTTTATTTAGTTGAGGCCTTGTGAAAAATTTATTTTAATTTTAATTGCGATTTTATATTTGGCCATGTGCAAAGTGTGTTAGATTCCTGTTAAATCTTAAAAATTTAAGATTTTTGAAAAAAAATTATTATAAGAATTTATAAAACACAAAATTCTTTTTAAAATTTCTACATTTTAACAATGTTTCAAAGAAGTAATAAAGTCTGAAAGCGCTTGCAAAATCAAAAAAATCATTTTGAAAATTAAATAGCACTTAATGATCTACCAAATAGGCATTTTAATATATATTTAAGGTAGGTTCATCAATTATTCTATAGTAATCATCTAAGACGAATTTTAAATACAAATTAATGTAGACGACATATAACCAACTAAACCAATACCAAACAAGTGATACACTTGAGTGCCATTTTTTAAATTACAACGTTATTCTTTTCATTAAGCGAAGCTAATATTGACAAGGCCAAATTGACCACCTAAAGAATATCGGCGGCACATTAAGATATAAGTTACTAATTTATAATATAAAAACTATCTCTTTTGATTAAATCTTGCGTCAATTTGCAGTCTACTTAGCTCTTTTGATTCTACCCTGCGTCAATTTGCAAGGCCGGAGGGGCGTTTAAATAAACATTAGTGAATTTTATTGATTACGGAAATCAAAATTCTTGAGTATAAAATAGGGGAATGCTGTTAAAAGCAGTGTTGTGAGGCAATAAATACTATTTAAACATCATACATTGCGCCATACTCATTTGCGAGTTTTACTTTAAAAATTTAAACTTCCTTCTCTAAAATATAGTCACGAGTTAATGAGCTTTTTATGGTTGGCAGTTTCTTTGGCATTTGCTAGTTCTATCCGTAAATTATGAAATACATTTATATAGACGTGGCAAGCGGAGATAGAGTCCCCAATTTTGGGATTCTATTAAAGAACTTTAAAAGGTTTTTTCTTAGTAGTATAGAGTTTTTAAAAAATATTTGTGTTTTATATGGTAATGAATGGCATTCCACAACTTTAGGTTAAAGAGGGAAAAACTAAAAAGAGCTTTTTTAAAGTTTTTTCCCATTTTTAAAGGGACTAGAAATTTTCTCCCCTTTAAAAAAAATATACATCTCCTTTTGGCCCACACTCAGCATTAGTGGTGGGCCATGTTGAAAAAATAATATATGAGTTCTATTGAACAGGTCAACAAATATCAATGTTAACGTGAATTTAATGAAAACATAAAGAATGCATCCCCATGATAGCCTAACATCATATATATTTTTCGTTTTTCTTAGTTTCTTCTGTCTTTGGCTCTTTAGATCCGTCTATAAGGAAAATTGGCCTTATTTGACCAAATTGATGAAGCTAAATATACCCTAAATAAAAAATTTGAAATCTTTTTTTGGTTATAAAATTCTCTTGTAACAAAGTTTTTAAATAATTAGAAATAAGTTTTATTTTATATTAAGCTCCTACGTCTTTATATTACACAAAATATTAATCGGTTTTTAATGTAAATTTTTAAAGTTTAAATTTAACAATTAAACTATTGTGAACTCCGTTAATTTTTGTTTTTAAATCTTTGTTAATTTTTAGACCTTTTTTTCTACAAAGCTTTTTATGCTTCTGACAAACTAATTTTTAGAAATACGGTAAACGAAATTGATATTCCAAAAGGGCAGGGTTGATCTCTGTAGTTACTCAAAACTTTCAAAAAATTGTTGTGTAATATATTTGTTGCCGTCCTGTATTCTCCTTCAACCTTCGGCATTTTTTCAATGCAATTTGTAAATTTTATCATTTGGCGTACCCAGGAGGTGGGGGTGTATTTTTACACTACTCTCCACTTTGCTAAAATGGAAAATAACGTTGTAAGATAATTTGATAAAACTTATAGCCCTATTTTTTAATTATATTAACAAAAACTAAATTTGATAAATTAGTTATTTATCACATTATTGATAAATAGTATTATTTCTATGCTTAATGATAATATTTAACATTGATAACAAAAAGTTTTGGGCCATTATTTTAAATTCGGATCAGGCCAACTTAAGTGGGGCCTATAATTGAAAGCCAACTCTGGGACAGCCCTGTTTGACCTATATTAAAAAATATACCTCGAGCGGGCCGGGCTCGACTTCACGGAGCGCATTTTAAAATTTAATTATCTATAAAATTTTATATGTTCTATTCTAAATTAAATTTTTAATTATTTTCATTTTGTCTAAACAAGATTAAACCTTTTGAATGTATAAGAGCTAAAGGCTACAAGATTTGTGTCAGAATGGCCAAAATCTTAAAGACTGATTTTTAAAACCATTTCCAAAACGGAAGATTATTTAACTCCCTTGTTTAATAATAACACTGGACAACAAAACAAAACAACATCAACGATTTTTTAAGGGTTTTGTAGAGAACCTGCAATAACAATCCCGGGTTTAGTTTATTTTCCGATGCCTACAATTTTTTTTAAATCGCGTCTAAAGTTCAGAAAAAAATTCTCAAAATTTCTTAAACTATTAATTTTTCAAAAAAATCTATTGGCATATTCAGATTCATAAAAAACATATCTAAATAAGGTTATTACCAAATTATTAGTAATTTACTTTTAAGTTATTTTGGATCAAAAAACGGATTTTATGACGAAAACCACCATTGAATAACTAAAAATCTGAGGCATTGGGTAAAATTCTAATTTCATATTCGTGATCAGCGACAAACTTGACCAAAAACTTTAGTTGCTATAAATGATGCTTAGGGTAGTCCAAATTTTGTTGTAGTGTAATTTTTAAACCACAAAGAGCCCAAAAATGTTTTTTTTATTTTGGGCCTGGCTGTTAGTTTAGGACATTATACGGGTAAGGCGGCTTAAATTCGAAAATATTTTAGGCAAACATTGTTGGTATATTACGACTTTGAACATGAGTTAAATTTTGTTTTGAAGGTCAAACAAAAACTAAAACATTACTAAAAAAAAATGAATTTTTTAACAGTTCAATTTGCCTAAATGCACATTGATTTCACCAAGCGTGGGAACGAATACAAAAATAAGTGGGAATATTCGGCTGTTTGCAGGAAGATAAACTTAAGCTTCGGATTTTCGGAAGATTTGCCTACATAATATACAGGACTAAGATAAATTGCTTCAATACACACTTTTGTTGTTTTTGAAGCATTTGTGAATATTATAGCCAATAATAACGTAAGATAAAATTGGGGCCGCCCTCTTAACCCGATGCCCGTTCGATAAAATGGGCCATGTCAAGTCTTAGAATAAGCCCTGTGGGCTGGGCTAAATTTAAAGAATGAAATAGAGGCCGGGCCTGAACAAATGTTAAACTCATATTTTTGCCATATTTTTTTTTAAAAACTTAATTTGATAAATTAGTCCACACTCTTTATTCAATTTTAAAAACAAAAATTTTTTAGCTTGTAAGAAAAAAAATCTTGGGCTGTTTATTTCGGTCCGAGCCTCAGGCCGAGTTTGCTATAAAGGTAAATTTTGGACTTGGCAGGCGTTGTTGAAATCATAAACAAGTGCTGACCCGGCTCAAATCTCAAGGCCTGATGTGAAACCTAAATAGCATCAAATGGAAATGGTACTTGTTAGGAAATGTAGTTTTTATTGTTCATAATCACTTTGATTCCTTGCTTAAACAAAATGTGCAAATAACACTGGACAACAGAAAAAAAAGAGCAAAAACGATATTTATAGTTTTTTGTTTAGAATTTTTTGGATATCATGATGGCATTTTTAGTCTCTTAATGATGCCTCCAAAAAAATTTTAAAACAACTTCAAAGTTCAAAAAAGTAAATTTTAAACTTTGAAAAATAGTCTTAATCTGATTATTAAAAAATTTATTAATCTTTATTAGAACTTAATTAATTAAATCTAAAAACCTTTATATAAAATGTTATATTTAAGTTCATTAAACTTTTACACAAATCACTGACCCCTTCCCCCTTTTCTGCTCCTAACGCTTCTGTTCTCATCTTTTTTATACACTTTTCTTAATATTTTTTTTAACCCACTACATTCTCACATTTGATATAATGATATACTCTGCCTTTAGGCATAAAATCTGTTTGGCTTAATAGTAATATAGGAGCGTCGCTTGTATATTCTAATAAATTGGAAGTTAGGTTAATGTTAGGTTAGTATTAGGGTTAGAGTTGTCTTAGGGTGTGTTTAGGGTTAGGGTTGTAGAATTAAATTAGGATTAAAGCAAAATTAGGGTTAGTGTTGCGTTTAAATTTTGATTAGGTTTAGGGCCGGCTGGTTTTATGGGCTAGTTATGTTTTAGTGTGACATAAGGCTAAAGAATTTATTAAGTATGACAAATTTTCGATTTATAAGCTAAATACAGAAATCACCTGTATCTTAGGAATTTTCACATCTGTTTACCGTTCGAATCAAAATCAGTCAGCTAGAAATATTAAAATTTTTAAATTAATGTCAAAAAATAAAAAAGATTTAAAAACGAAACAAACTAATAGTTTTTTTGCATATTTACAACAGTAAATCTTTTTGTTATCGAGTTCTCAAAATGCCCCTAAAATAACCAAAATGGCGTTTTTGACCCTAAATAACAAAAATTCTGAGGCATTGGCAGAAATTCTAACTTTATAATCGTAATAAGCACCAAAAACTTGACCAAGATTAATGGTTGCCCTAAATGATTGAGGTCGTCCAAAATTTATTATCTAGTGTAATTTTGTTAAATCTACATATTTTTTTAATCTAGATTTTAAATAATTTTTTGTTAGCCATTATTGTGAAATTAAGAGTTGAGATTAAAGTCGCAAGCGATTTCAAAACAACCCTGGTCGAAATATAGCGGGTCGGAAGATCCAAGCTTATATTTTAAAATAATGACTTAAGGGCCAAATTGGGATTATTTATTATTGCCCTATTTTTTAACTTTTACACAGGTCGCAAAATCAATGGTGACAAAAAGATAGTTTTATTATTGTGGATATAGCCCTGTCTTGTTTCATATATTTTTTCGTTTTTTAATTACCCGCATTTTTTTAATTTTATATAAAATACAATAGTTAAATTTGACCAAATTGACAAATTTTGCGACCTCTTAAATACGCTAATAGGAATATATTAGTTTTTATTTAAATTCTGAGTATTTCTAGCTTTTTCAACCAACATTTAGATCTGGAATTTAGCTAAGTTTATTTTTAGCCATAATTCTTTTTACAACTATAAATTGTTTATAGCTGACATACAGTGCCTGCTTTGGAATAATTTGACTGATACAAAATCAGAGTTGGCAATGGTGTTTAAAGCTAGCTCATAACTTTCAAAATTCACTGTATTAACAGGATATAAACAGTTTTTTAAGAGTTATGAGTTAACTACAGCAAACCCGCCCTCTCAAGGAATATCAAATCTGTTTGCCGTTCTTCCTAATCAAACTTTTTTAGTCATAAACATTAAGGTCAAAAAATTCAAAAAAACTTTCAAAAACAAAAATAAATTAAAATTTAATTAAACTGTTAAATACAAACTTCAAAAATATTCATTAAAAAACTATAATTCGTGTCATATTTAAGTTTAGACGCGTAATATTTTTATTATTTATCTAATTGCGGAAGTAAGAAGTAAATTTTGAATAAAATATATTTTTTATTATTTGTGATAAAAATTATAATTTAATAAAAATTATAAATGCAAAATTTAAAATTTTAGGATAAATTTAGATCTTCGGTCAAAAAAGGATAGAGCCGGATCTAAGGAGCCAAAGACGAAAGAAACTACGAAAAATAAAAAATATATACGAGATTAGGCCATGATGTGGGTGCATTTTTTTTATGTTTTCATAAAATTCACGCTTCTGACATTAATATTTGTTAACCTTTGTTGTATCATCACATGATGAAGGGTATAATTCCTACGGTCTATGTTTTATTGACAACTATAAAAAAATTTAGCTTTTATTAATATTTCAGGGGGTTTATTCGAGCCGAGGCGGTCCTTAAATAGAAAAATGACAGGGTCACAGTGTTTAAATTGAGATAAATTGAAGAATTCTTTAGATTAGCTGAAGATAGGCGCATGTAAACTAGATGTGATTTACATTGTAACAAATCCTTTTCCATTTTTTTAACATCTTAAATACCAGCTTGTGTTGATTCCCATTTAATACAGGTCCACCAGTTGGAATTATAAGCAAAATTCTGTGACCGTCATTTATTAGGTTTTAAAGGTCTTTGAAAAATTTCTTTTTTAGAAAAAAATTCATAATCGATGTATTCCATAATAATAAGAGTTTGTGTTAGTTTTTCCATCTTTCAACCGTTTCTTTTTTTTGTTTCCAAATACAATTTAGTTTTAGACGGAAAGAGGAAACAAAAACGTTTAGATAAAAAAAAATTATGGATAAAAAGAAATTAGCAGAAAATCTATATTTGGGCCCGATATCCCGAATTTGCAATTTTCTTTCTATTAGTAAAAGCACCAACATAGATAAATTGAATATCACATTATAGAGGTAAGACTTTGACATATATGATTGGTAAAATTATGTAACGAATAAGAATCCTTAAAATACCCAAGTGATAAATCAGCTGATTAGCTTTGCTAAAACTATTTTAAAAATCAACACACACAAATATGCATGGATTCTTTTGCTTGTATAGAAAGTATAACTATATCGGTAAATCTGCATTGAGTCAGAGTCGAAGGTCATTTGATGTTCGTTTAAAAATTGGAATTCCTATTTTTTTTTTATCTGATTGATATTATATTTCATTTTAAGACACGTTCAAAAACATATTTAACAAAAAAATTTTTTAAACAATAACAAATTATATTGTTAAATTTAGTAAAAATAATAATGGAATGTTTTGCCTTTATAGGCTATAACAATATAAGTGTCTCCTTTTATTAATAATTTGATTGTATCACGATAGTTCAAAAAGAGGCGTTTTGTTAAAAATTTTAAAAGAATATGCCCTATTTTAATTCCGTTTTAAACTCTTGCTAAATAAATAAAAATTGAATTATTTTTAAATGCGTACTTATGATTTAATACATTTTTCCTTCTTAATTTTTTTAATATTGATCATTAGAAAAATATGTGAAACATTAATTTGTTTAAAAAAAGAATAATTGGAATAAATTCCTGTAAAAACATTATGTGTATAGTGTTAATCAACATAGCCCAAAATTCATAATTATATACGAGATCGGACTTTAAATTAAAAGATTGAATTGTAATTGATCTCCTTCGGGTCAAACCACCATTTTTTTTTATCTTCTGATTTTTTTAATTTAAACCGAGCTCAAACTTAAACTAGACCCAAACAAATTAATTTTCTTTTACATCCCGGTCAAATATACTTATATGTTTAATGACTGAATGAAATATAAAACTCAAAAATTAAGATACTATTCGGAAGAAAAAATGTCATTACTTGATAACATTAGGCAAATTTTGGAAATAAAAATATAGGATTTTTTTCATAAATAATTTATTGGATATCAGGTGCCTAAATATAAACCTGGGTGACCGCAAATTTTATGAAAAATTAATAAAGTTTTTATGCCAATATATTAAAAAAAATGTTATAAATTTACGGTAGGAATATTAAAAATTCGTTGGAATCGAGCCATTTAAATGTAGGGGTCGGGCAATATATAAAGAGTAAAAGTTGGCAAGAGATAATAATATAACTTGCAAAGGTTCTTTTCTTTATTTTTGAATCGTAATTATAATTGCTAACCTCGTAAAAATGCTAAAATTAATATTTAAACATTTTTTTGGCCAAGAATAAAGTTTTTTTAAATATACATATGACATCGACATTGGGATTGATCCTAAACAATCGTAAATTTTAAGTATTGGGAAAACACGTGATAGCTGCTGCTTTAAGTGAGATAAGACAGCATGGCTATTGCAATCTTTACATCGTACATTCATTCCTCTAAATAACTATTAAAAAAGAGTGCTTCCCCTGAAGCAAAACACGTACCTAGCTACATGGAGGCGAAAGTTCACAACTTGAAACTGCCCCCCAACCCCAATATTTAGCCGTAATCTTGACTGTCAACTCCCGTAGGTTCCTGTCACCCAAGTATGAGTTGTATATAAGTAATTTTTAGTAAGCCGGAAAGAAATGACAGTTTTGTTGCTTTAAGGGGTCCATCATTGATGTTATGGTTTTCAAACAGTTCCTGAAATATCGAGATAGATGTATGAAATGAGGCATGGCATGCGTAAGACATTACTCACAAGATTTAAGGCCATGAGTAGGGCATGTCAAAAAAACTCCGAAATCGGGAAGGAGTCCACAAACTCCGGGGTTTTTTTTTAAATTTGTTAATGTAATTTTACACAATTAGCTGCTCTTAAAATTTTTTACATTCATTAAAAAATGAATTTGGACAACAAAAGTATAAATTTTAATATTTTCGGTAAGCTAATATTAACTATATCTCCAAAAAAAATAAAATTCCAAAACTTTGGAGTTGATAAACTAATTTCCGACTCCAGAGTTTTGACTGCCCTGGTCATGAGTACCAAAGGGTTTAAAATGGCTCTGCTGTGAACTTGCCGCGGTTTTCCCATTATGCTGCTAAAATAGCCACGTGTTGTTAATCCGTTGACTTATTGATTTACTCGGCAAGGCTGTTTTTTGGGTAGATTTGTACCTGGTTTGCCTTGATTTTAATAAGTAATAGCGAATATTTATTAAATGGTTACTGGAAAAGGACCTAAAAAAAAAATATTAATCAATTTCTACCGCTTGGATGATTAATATTGAACTAGGCCCTATATATGATTTGCTTGAAAAACCTAGGAGTGATTTTGTTAAATGGCCCGTTACCTCGTTTCATTTGCGTATTTTAATTATTGATATATATAGATAGGTCTTGGTTGCTCTATATCATTAAATTCTGTAATACAATGAGTAAAGGTCCGGCAATTTTGGGCTCACGTTAATTTTAGCAAAGTTTAAAAGACGCCTTCCATTTTCGGAGAACCTGGGCCTTAAAATCCTAGGTCACCGGTGTGTACATAATCCGTGTTTACTTTGCAAAGCCTGTTGTTGAATTATGGCAAAGCCCTAACGGTACAGTGTTCTTTAATAGGGTAACACAGGCCTCTATTTAATAAGGTGTTGACGACATACCATACCCCAAATCTGAGGACCGTTAGAACTTTAATCCTTTAGATCAAAAATGGCAATAATATTTACTTAAATAGTCAGCCAGCTGAATTTGTTGAACTTTTCTTATTATGCATCCTGGAGCAAATTGTCCGAGCAGGTTTTCAATAGCTTCAAGTGTTTAATTATGTAGCATTGCCAAGGGAATTAAGGTAGCAGATCTTGTGAAGCTAGGATGTTTCCATTAAATTATAAACGCATTTTCATAAAAGATAACAACGAATCTGTACCGAGATTCCAAAAACCGCAGGGGTCAATATATAAGTGCGATTTTTTGCTCCTTGATTTATATTACAAAAATAGTTGTTACATGTTAATAAAAGAGTTCTATAGGAGTTTGAATTGCATTGTTAATTTAAATGTTGAAAACCATTATAAATTCTCAGTATAAATTCATATTTAAAATTACAATTTACTTAATATGTTTCATCTAATATATGATATATAAAATGTCTGGTTAAATTCTCTCATATATATTAATTCTTTTCCCTATTAAAACTAATTTTTGAGGTATTTATTAAATAGCCATGAATATTATTCTTCTAATATGATTAAATTAATCCTTCTTAAGATGTTATTTAATATCTAAAAACACAAATTATTGAGTGATTGATTTTTTCTGAGAAGATTTATTTAAAGTATAAAATATTAAAATCTTTTAAAGAATTTACAAAATTTATGCAAAGTAACTTATATTATTTTACACTTACTCTCGTATTTCTTTAGTAATAAAGCAAAAACTCTAGCTATAAAATTTTTAGTTTAAGACGTTGTTGAGTTTTATACTAATGAAAAATTTTGTTATTTAATAGTTGGCCATACGTTAAAAAACTTTTTATATTGGATTTAGTTGATTTGATTTCATATGCTGTGTTATTTCCAAACTAAATTTTATAATCTCTAGACAAAATTTTATAATATTAATTCGCTCTATTACCGTGCTAGTCTCTCTTAATGGCCATGTATTTTTTTTTTGAAAATTGAGGATAAAAACACATAAATGGTAATTTAAGGTATTATTGCAATATTGCCTCGGGCCCATTGATAAAAGACATTATGGTAGATAAAATATTCTAATGTATTAATATTCAGAAGATTAAAACCAACATTTACAAGATGCGGTCTTTTATTAAATGACTAAAAGTATTTCCAAAGTTGTCTGGTGTGTGCAAAAAGTAGTTTGTCTACCAGGCCCGATTCTAGCTTTCTCCATTTGGGGTGGCAAAAACGCTTGGGGTGGCAGTAAAAAATTTTTTGCCGCCTTCGGCGGCAAAATTATAATTTTAATATACATGATTTTTTTTTTGTTATCAATTAATTGTAATTATAGAGAATTGCCTTTTATTAAATTATTATTTGCACACTAATATCATTTGCATATAAAAGAGATATGCGATACAAAAATTTAATGTGTTATTTATTGCACCAAATAAAATATTTTTTGGGGTGGCAAAAAAAATATATTTAATGCATTTTTGGGGTGGCAATGAATATCATTGGGTCAAGCGTCGTGCCTCTTGTCTACAGCTATTTGCGGAAGATACAAAATACAATTTGTAGCTCTCTTAACAAAGAGTTAAGGTCGCTAAATTTGTCAGCCATGGGAAAATAAATAAATGATTTTTGACGCAGGTTTATGAATTATTAAAATCCACATGTAATTTATACATAATTGAGTATATTTTATGGTCTAAGGTGACGCGCTAAAGCTATTGATCTTTAAGGTTATGGGAGGACAGAGCAATTCTACTTTTTTCTCACCAAAAAATTTGTTATATAAATTGATTAGCATTACCATTCTTTAACACGGGTCAACAAATATTAATCTTTAGAAAAAGAAATTTATTTAAAACGTAGCATCCATGATGAGCTTTTGCATTAACTTGTAATGCATTTTTTTCAAATATTATGAGAAATTAGTATATCAAGCTTTATATCAACATTTAGATGGCAATGCAACCTAAACGGCGCGATATTTAATTTCTGTTATAATAAGGCAAATAAAAAATTCAATTTATAATTATATTAATTGCTTTTTCTTTTTAAAAATTTTAAGTTTATATATAGCTGATTTACTATCTGATTATAAAAATGACATGTTATATTGAATAACAATTGCATATATATCAATATATTTCTTTTAAAAAAACTAATACTTTCATAAATTCATTCTAAACGTTTAAATACGGTAGAAATATAGATATTAATACAATGTGTGTCTGATGAGCTAATAATCGATTGCCAAATGATGATGGTTAGTTTATATTGGTTACGTCTAAAAAAAATTTTGCCATTCTCTCATAAATATACTAGTCTGGCTAATAGTTTAAAATAAATACCTTATTTTAAACACGATAGCTCAAACAATGTCTTAAAATTTATTTTGGATTTTAATTTTCGTATTGCGTGGGTGCAGTGTTCAGTCGTATAAATGATCAAAAACCAAAAGGCCGAACGTTTAAAAAGTATACAGGTTGGGTCAAACATTCTTTAGAATTTATTTTTTAAGTAATTCTTGACATGACTCAAAATAATATATATGTATTATCACGTACATCTGTACAATTTTATTAATAATAATTTAAAAACAAAAATATTATAGTTATATCCGGGTCACATAGGAAAAATTCAAACAAGAATGGGCCTAAAATGCAAAATAACATTGTGAGCAAAGAAAGGGGGGGGGGGGGGGGGGGGGGGGGCGAAAGTTACATATAATTTACGCTCAAAATTTAAAAGCTATTTTATACTTTCAATAATTATTTTAAGGTCATTCTGGTAATAAACTATTGTGCCCCTTGAGTCTTGGCATTTAAAGATTTAACAATTTTTTTTTTCAATTTAAATAAAATTTGTGTTTCTTCATTTTAGAAACTCTAGCTTATATTTACATTCTAAGTGCCAACAATATATTTTTTATTTGAGAATGTATTAAATACAGTAAAAACACCGAAACATGAAAATTACATAATCAAACTCTCGTGCCATTTTGTGTATTGCTTAATTGTGTTTTTCTTAATATTTTCTTTCTGTTTTCCCGTTTATGATAAAAAAAAATTAAATAAATAGAAAGGAGAACTTTAAAGAATAAACAAAATCAAAACAAGGTTGATGATTCAAAAATTAATACATTAATATTGCTTTAAAAATTGGTATTAACGGCCGAAAAATTATATATTATCAAAAATTACATAAAATCTTTAAAAGGACGATCATTAATATAGCAAAATTAACAACGATCATTGCTACTGTAGCCCATTATTTTGAGAGCTAATTTGACCGTTAGTTCCAGGAGAATGCTATCACACAATACATAAACCACATTGTAAACTGAATAAGGGAGCAAGCTAAAAAAGAGTGCCCATTTTTGAAAGACCGTGAAGAAATTACATTTTTGCCGCTGCATATTTAATGCCATCGTTTTCATGCAATTCCAGGAATACCAGGTGAGATGGATGAAATGTGGCCAGTGCAAAACATTGCTTACCAGAATTACAACCAATAAAATAATGGTGTTCGTAACGGCTTTGCTATGCAATTCCTGTTTTCTGTAATACTTTTTGAATACCCAGAAAGGATTGAATGAATTTGGGATTCGCGACGCTGCGTAAGGATTCATGGGTCGATTCATACGCATATTTCTTGGTGGAAACCAATTATTATGGGCATGACGCACCTGCATAAACATAGATTAATATAATTGGCATCAAGTATTGATAATCAACTGCCAAATGAAAACAAAACTAATAATTTAAGAGCATATAAACTAAATTTGGTGATATCACCCAGTTATACCGAAATGTTAAAACAATTTAACTCCTCAAATACTTACAGATTACATCCAAAGTCGTTGCCAGGATCCAAAGGGAGCACCACCAAAAAAATTTTGACGTTCGGTGCCAAAAAATTGAACTTTGTTTATATAAGGGCACGTTCAAAGTGAGTTTTTATTTTTTGTAAAATTAAAAATTCTGAAAATTTTAAAAATTTATTTTTTTTTTCAAAAATTTTTCAAAAATTTTTTATTTCAGAAAAAACATTTTATGTGCATAAATTAAATTTAGCAACTTTTTAAAAATTTGCGTTTTATTACAAAATATTTTTTTTCAAAATTTTGAAAATTTTACGAAAATAAAAACTCACTTTGCACGTGCCCTAATAAAAAATTATTAAGATAAACTAATTTGCACCAATTTGTTTTAGTGTTTTTTGTATGATTTATTCGGCGTTTGTTGCGACAGGAACTTTATTTTTGGATTTTTTTTCTTAAATAAACTGTATTTATTAACTTATAGTAATTTAAATTAAAAGTCTACGTATTTTTTTTTCAATTATCAAAATATATTAGCTTTAAAATTATAGAAATTTGAAGTTGTGGTTCGTATAGCCTTTGTGTTACAAATTTCTCACTCTGGCATTGTCTAGAAATTCATAGCTAAACTCGGCCATTGACCTTCCCAATCCATATTTTAAAATTGGCCCATTCAGAGTTACTGTTTAGCCGGGCCCTTTTTTCGATCCGATCCGTAAAGTTTCAGATAGATCGGGTAATTAAATATTTTAACAATAAAATTGTGCAATATATTCAAACACAATGCGTCTAAATATTGTGAAAATAAAACCTTCTCTTTAAGTCTATCATATATATATCTTCCGTTTTTCTTAGTTTCTCGCCATCGGCTCCCTAGAAATAGACTTTTTTCACCAAATAGCATATCTTATTATATAAAAGAAAAAATTTAAGGATGTTATTTATATAATAAACCACTTATAATTATCATCACATATAATGTGAAATTAATTTTAAAATATATCAAGCTCTTACATTAGCATTTAGATAATACATAATATTTCGCATCCTAAAATAAGACATGATGTATTATCGGTTTTTGATAAAATATTTTTTGAAGTTAACAGGCTGATGTAAATATGGAAAAAAAATTACAATTTTTTGTTTTTAAATTAACCTTTTTATTCACAGGTTTATTAATATAATAGCTTACTAACAATAATTAAAAAATGGTAAACGATTTTGAAAATACAAATGGCAGTTTTAATTTCTAAGTTTACTCATATATCTTAAAAATTTGTTGACCTGTGTAATTAAATTGAAAGAGAATCCAAATTTTTGGCCAAACCCGCTCGACTCATTTTTCTTCAACCCTTCAAGTCGGCTCGGTTGATTATTTTATACATTTTTGACCCGACTCAGTTTTAAAAATTTCACATAGAGTCCGAAAATTCAAATCATCGTTTTGTGCTAAACTTATATTACAATGCAGTGCCAAAATATTAAATTTGACAATGTAAGAATAAAATTGTCTGTTTTATTCTATTCAAAAATCTGACGACCTGGACCGCATGAAAATTTGGTTGTGATGTTCTACATTTAATAACCAGTGTTAAGCCTAAAATAAAGTTAAATTCGTGACCGCCAACAAACACCAAAACCCATTTTTTGAGTATCTAGGTAACCCTAGGTCACCGGCGCCCATTAAATCTTGCAATCAGCTGTGGCTGCTGCGCGATAAAAGTATCAAATAGGAAAAAAGTCTGGAGAAATTTATTTTACTACAGAATTTTCTTTTCAGAGTCCTTTAAAATGCCTATAGAAATAATTAATTGCCTTTGATTTTTAGTTAATTAGGATCCTAAGAATAATGGTCAATCACGGAACTCGTCGATCTATAAAGTAAATCCAAGCATTGCTGTGCGTGAAGTTAATTTTATCTAAATATTCATATTTTAAAGTAAAATACGCCTATTTAGAGCATAGAAAAAGCTGGCTTAGGGGTGTCAATGGAGAAATCGTCCAAGTATTTTACATAATGTTAGCTTATATGCATGCGCAAATTTTTTTAAATTTAAGGCCTCAGCTATCTTAAATGAATAAAGTAGCTTAACTAGTAAAACCCAGCTATCTTTGGGATTAGGAGAGCGCGCCAGGTAATTTCTATAGAAATTATTACCAGTATATAGTTGAAAAGGGGGGGGGGGGAGGGGGGCAAGCCAGGTTTAACCCCCTCCCCCCTCCCCCCATTCTCACGGCTACGACTCTGCTTACATCAGGATAAAAAGATAAGGGTAACATAATTATTTACGCTAAAGGGTAGCCCATTGTGCCGTTGCAAGCGTCGACTATCATTTGGTGCTTCAGTCGGTGCATTTGTCGATTTCGAACTCACCCTCGTAGTCCTATATCGCTCGATGTATTTGATCATCAAACATGCTAATACCAAAGTTAGAATAAATTGAGAACCCACGAAAATTGCGATGTAAATAAACTCCCTAATAAAAACCGATTTAGTCTCATAATATTTAAGGTCACATTGTGGTTTACTACGACGGTATATTTCGTTTTTCACAGAAGTAAAATGCGTACCATTCGGTATGGCATTTTGACTATTTTTCGCCACTATCGTAATATTGTCAGATGAAAAAGAGGTTAAAGCAGTTGCTGGCACGTATACCATTCCAATTTTCCTCACGTTATATGAGTAGAAAGTCATCAGCAATGCACCCAAAATCCAGGGTAGGCTTCTATAAATCCACGTTTCGCGAATAACGACGATCCGTGAATACATTTTCAAACACAGGAAGCGATCACCGAAAAAGCAGTTTGTCAGGCAAAACACCAGGATGCCAAAACTTTTACGGCAAAAGATATTGATCCGGACCAGGATGTTTAGGGCTTGGCATTGACCCAAACTCAAGGGCGCCACAAAGGCCGCCTGGCGTCGAAGTAAGTGTTCAACCATGGTTATTCCATAGGTCATGCACCTAAAAATATTTATTGCGAGCACGCATTGCATGAAATAGTACGACGCTTTAACGCTTTTAGGACCAGATTGGATTGCCCCGATAATGTACGCGTTAATGGCTATACCCAAGATAGCAATCGCAAATATGGACGAGATAAAGGGCACGTCGTAAAAGTCGCTAGTCGAAGATTCTCGAATACCCTCTGTTGTTGCCCAAACATCAGTTGGAATTTGTTCCCTAACCATAGAGGTGCCTTTTAACTGTAATGGAGTATACAAATTTTTTAATATATTCTACTGAAAATACACAAACTCTTCACAAATACATGGTCCGATCTTTGTTTTATATTAGTTTTAGGATAAATACAATCTTAAATAGTTGCCAATATAACTATATAGTCTAGGTAAGTAATTTCTAAAAAAAGGTTCTTTTTTTAGCATAAGGATGGCCGAAGAAAACGATTAATATTTTAATATAAATTCCTAAACTAAGAACTAAATAATCGATGAGTCTGAAATAAAAAGATTCTGATGTTACAACGATGATATTGATTGAAAAGTATGTTTAAAAAAAGAGTAAGGTTTGATTTAGAAGCCCAAGATGTTTGTGGAGATTAAAATCTTTTGATTCTAGTTTACCTTTAAAAAAGCGTGCCTATTATTTTAATGGCATAAATAATTTATTATTTTGGACATTGAAAACAATTATCTAATCGATCACATGCAGCCCATGGAGTTTCTTATTTTAAATTCTCCAGATCTTTTTTGGAAATGTTTACACGATTGAAAGCTCAGTAACTCATGATACAGCAAAACAAATTAAAATTTATAAGCTTTTATGGTGTTGGACTGAGGGCAGTGTTTTGGGGTTCCCTGGAGTACAATTGGAGAGAGTTGTTTTTAAAACTATTGAAAATTTTTTTATTAAAAAATACGAATACATCCAAGATTCCGATGGTTGCGAAGGGGAAAAAATTCAAATTAGTGCAACTTTAACTCATTGTTTTTGTTTTTTATTAAAAAGGAGGATTAAATATATATGTTGTTATAAACATAATTTTTATAGTTTTATGGTAATTTATTTATGTCACCAAATTGGCGTAAAAACATACACTTAAAAAATTGACAAAGTTTTACAAATTGCCTCTGTTTATCTACAAAGTAATTTGTACTAATTTTTGTTATTATACCTGCTCGGGTTAATGTCACCAATTATAGCAAATGGAAATAATATGTGCCAATTTCCTTTCTTTTTTGGTTGTGTTGCCTACAATTGCCTACAACAACTGTATATTGTAACAAATTAAATTAAATGGGATGATGATTAAGCCTATACGCAACATAAACATGTTTCTTTTTTTATCCGGTCAATTCCTAGATCCCTAAGGAATAATGTTAATTTTGCAGTATTTTATTTATTATGTTTTTGATATTGGAAAAATATAATTATTCTTCTCTTTCATCTGGCCCAAAGTGATTAGTAAACGCGTTAGAATTTTATCATGGCCATTACGTAAATAATTCTTCTAAATTTTTATAAAGTAATCATTTTAAAACTATCAACTTGTCAAGCATTGCGTTTAAATACTACTTCCAAAAATCTTATCACCCGATGCAACGCTTTAACAGCAGGGCGAGCGTCATTGGCTAAAAAAACTAGCAATTTGCCAAACCTAGTTGTTTGGTTAAAATTTAATTGTCATTGAAAATAACAATTGTGAAAATTTTGTCCATGTGGTTTGTATATCATTCTTTAAGAGTTTACCATCACGATATTACAATTATGGGTGTTAGAATAAAAAGATTTCCGAAAAACATACGGTAAACTTTGTAAAGTGTATCTGAATAATTATTCTCACTGTAAACTTTGAACAGTGTGACTGAGTAATTAGTTGATGTATGCTTTAAATCGGGCTGGGAAAACAATGAGCCAAAAAACTTTGGCTCATTTTTTCCCCTAAAACATAAAAAAAGAAAGGAGGCTACAAATAAAGGGCCAAAATAAAAATTCAAAAAAAGCCCTTACTAAGAAAAGAGGAAAAAAACCCCACAAAAAGTGGCTTTAAGAGCCCCAAAAAGTCCATTTTATGTTTTCTTGATAATAATTTCGAAAGATTATTTCTTTATAATAATGTTGGGTGGGTTATTTTTTCTTATAGCTCCTAGGAGTTTTTTTTTGAAGAAAAGGGCTTTTTTAAACAAGCCCCTTTTCTTTAAGCAATAAAAGGGGCCTTTTTTGCCATGCCCACGAGTATGTGGGCATTTGGGGAAAAAAACTCAAAAACTCGTTAAAAAAAACCCTTTAGTTTTTTTTCCCAGCCCTGGCTTTAAACAATGTGATTGAACATTTATTTTTATCCAAAATTGACCGAAACACTAAATCATTTCACCTTAGGCGTATTAAATTTGTCGACATGATGCAGAAAATTTTAATGAAAAAGCAACGACTATATACTCAATTTAAAAAATATCACCTTGAAAAATGACGCAACATAATTAAAGAAAAAGCAATGATAATAGGCTTACTAAAATTATTTTCTCCCAATAAATTCTTTTAAATAAACTTAAACTAATAATTTTTTTTTCTAAATTATTTTAACTTGTTTAATAAAATGTTAAATACCTTAAACGAATATACATATACAATACCAATATCTTTCATATTGCATGCCATTGATTGGTCCCATGTTATTCGATCTCTTAGTGTGGTAACAGGAAATTTTTAGAGTCAGCATGATATATTTTTTGTATGATTTAATAATAAACATTAGGGCCATAACGTGTAATATTTTATCTTAAAAGTCATATATCAAATAGTTAACTAAAATTACAATTCAAGATTATGGAGGCCGAGTCATTAATAAACTGAAAGAATATATTGATGTATTTTAACGATAAAGGATCAAAGGATTTATAAGTAATGAGGTTGTAAATCAATTATTAATCAGTGAGTAACTTTAATAAAAAATCAATCTCATTTTTTTTCTAAGACAGAGCAAAACAAATATTGCGGCATCGTTTATGGTTGTAATAAAGATATCTAATTTTGTAACGCATCTAGTAAAAGAAAATAAATACTCCTATATATTAACAGTCTTTTGGGTGCCCAAATATATCTTCAGAAATATAATGTGAAGTTGATTACATACTAAGGTGTAATAATGGTGCTTTAAAATACACAGACAAATTTTTTTCCGTACTAATTTATCAAATATTATCTAAAAAATTTTGGGTAACCTACTGTGATAATAATTATACTCTAGACCCAAAAATGAGTCTAGTACAAATTTTTTTAAAATGAATCAATAACTACTGCGCTTCAACCTGTGTCTTCAGTGAAGGTCCATCATATTAGCAGCATAAGCAATGCTTGTTGGAGCACCAAGCTAAATAATCAACAATCACGGTATTCAAATACAGTTATAGGTTTGCGCATGAATCAAGGACATCAGATATTGGCCACAAGTACATTTTATATCGGGTGATATTTTTGTTACAAGGTTTAAAATATTTTGAGAATAATGTGCTAACTACAGGGATCAAATCTGTCATTTCGTTTTTCGTTTCTAATGAAACTTAATAAATCTTCTATAAATATTGAAAATTTTAGATATGTCATAAAAATAAAAAAGTTTCAAAAACAAAAAGAAATTGAAATTTTGGCATATTAAAAACGGCTATACAATTAAATACAAATTATAATTAATATTTTAATTAACCCTTAGATTGTGTCGTATTTAAGTTTGGACGCAAGGTATTATGTATCTTGCTATAGATTGAATATACTAATATATTTTATTTCTTGTCGTTCGAGATGATTAATATATGTTACAAGGAATATATATTTAAAACTTAAATTTTTTATTGAGTCTTCTCTAAGACGCCAAATCTTTCAATTTGGAAAAGCCATTTTTGATATAGATGGGTGGATCTAAGGAGCAGGTGGGAAGAAAAAAAGGAAAATATATATGAGATAAGGCCATCAAGTGGATGTATACATTTTTTTGTATACCTATTTTTATTGACAAATATTTATTGACCTGCGTTATTGCAAAACCCTCGTAAATAATTTTTCAATATAAAGCATTCAATATCATATTAAACCAAAATTAAAAATTTGATTAAGATTATGATCTTTAGGTATTACTTATAAAACAGGTCGATAAATTTCATTGGGACAACCATTTATGAAAACATAAAAGAATATATCCCCATGATGACCTAATCTCAAATATATATTTAGTTTTATATAGTTCCTTCCGGCTTCGATTCGTTACACCCGTCCATATTGAAATATAGCCTTAAGAACTTGACAGATCGAGCATACCCTAAAAGAAAAAATTAAAGAATTGTTTGTTTCATATAAAAACTCCTCGTAATTTATCATCTCAAAGAATGATTTTTTATAGTATCAAGCTCTTACACCAGCTTTTAGATAATATAAAATAAATCACAAAACATAAATACGACACGATGTATTATTGTTTTTTAATAAAAGTTTTATTTTAAGCTTGAATTTAAAAGTTTAACTGCTGTTAATATGCAAAAAAAAATTCAATCCATTTTAATTTTGAAGTATTTTTTTGTTTTATAGGCATTTTTACTATAATTTTCAATGTTTATAGCTGAACTAAGTTTGATTAGAAAAAACGGTAAACGGATTTTAAAATCCCTGATGGCAGGTTTAATCTTAGTTAGCTCACAACTCTCAAAATTTGTTAACCTATGCGATATAATGTGGGTTTATTGGTTGTAAAAAAACACTTATAACATTTTTAGGATGGTTGAATCGGACTTTTTTAAGGTTAATAAAATTTAGTGATTTTTAGGGCAGAATTTTACCCCAATTAACCCTGCTAACATTTGAGGTTGTTTCGCTTTTTAAAAAAGTTTGAATACTTACCCATGATTCATAATATTAAGCTATTCGCAAGTTTATAGTAAAACGTTTCGCCCATCATTATAGTTAAGGTCTAAAAATGGCTTTTAGTGTTTTAATAATAAGGAACTAATTTTATCATTATTTATACCAACTCTCTAGTTAAAAGACGATTCGTGCCTCCAAATAAATTCTGAATAATGCCATCTAGAGTTATGTGCGTCGGTTCAGAGAGCTAAATAAAAAACAACCTTATTTACCACGCTAGTTTCAGAGTGAAAGAGCATAGGCGTTTTTTTTAAATATAGTATGTAGGTGTAACCCCTTTGAAGCTGCTGCATAATCAGGCACGAGGCTTAAAACAATATCTTTTGCCTAAGCTATAACCTAAGTCTCGATGCGAGGATTTAAACCCGCCTGCCTATAAGAGTTACATAACACAGGTTGATAAAAATTAATGTTTGAAAAAAGAGAATTATGACACAAAGAAATTATAAACCACCAATTCATGTGTTTTTTTGACATTTGTGCCATCGTACGTAAAATAAGCCAAATTTTGCCAAGACAAAAAAAAGGAAAAAAATTTATTTGCATATTAACATTTGTAACTTTGTATGATTAGTCTAAAAAAATGAAACATACTTTTTAATATTAAGCTTTTACATCAGAGAATTATATTTAGCCCACAACCTAAAAACGACACGCTTTTTAATCCTTTTAATATTATATTAATAACTTATAATAACACTGGTCGACAAATAACAACTTTATGTCGGCGACCAATTATAAATATATATTTTGATAGTGTTTTTTAAGTACATTCCGAATATCTTTTCCGTTTTTTTTGAATAGGTCTAATTTTTTACCTAGATGGGTTTAAAAGTACCAAAAACCTCAATATGTCCTATATTTATAGGCACTTTTCGTGCCTTTAGAATAAAAATAAATAATAGAAAAATGTATTTTACTATTGAAAAACTCTTATATTATTATATAACTTTTTTAGAATTTACTTATTTCATTTACTTTTTTTAATATTTGACTTTAAAAAACTCAAAATTCCCAAAAAATACGCGACTGAAACTCTGTGCTTCAAAATTTTATATATTAAAAAAGAGGCTACTAAATTCTTAAAGATTTTAGTGCGTGCTGCTACTAATACTGGCATTATCTGCCAACCCTTCACTTACTTACATATCTCGATGTAGTGTAGTTATGTTAAATATAAACAAAAAAGGTTGCTTGGGTAGTATTCTCACTTTTTATATGTGCTTATATTTCATTATCTTCTATCATTTATGAAAAATATAATACTTATTTGGCTTAAATCGCATTTATTTATTACATATCTCAAATGTTATTTGTACTCTTCTGAATGATTTTTTAATTTTTTTATTTGAAGCACAGACTTTCAGGCGCGTATTTTTTTGGAAATTTTGAGTTTTTTAAAATCAAATATTTAAAAAAGTAAATGAGATAAGTAAATTCTAAAAAAGTTATATAACAATATAAGAGTTTTTCAAGAGTAAAATATATTTTTCCATTATTTATTTTTATTTTAAAGGCACGAAAAGTGCCTATAAATATAGGACATATTGAGGTTTTTGGTACTTTTAAACCCATCTAGGTAAAAAATTAGACCTATTCAAAAAAAACGGAAAAGATATTTGGAATGTGCTCAAAAAACTCTTTCAAAATATATATGTTTAAAATTGGTCGCCATTTTTTGTCGACCTGTGTAATTTATTTGTTTTAACTAAAAAAAAATTTTTTTTTGTTTTTTCAATGTTAGCTGACTTGAAAAGTTTAATTAAAAAAAATGTGAAAGGTATCAAAAAATGCCTAAAATGACAAGTCTCTTCAAAATAACTCCCTAAGCTTTAAAAATTGACCTGTTTTGTAAACCAATTAGAAACATTAAAAAGTGTAATATATTTTTAAAAAAGAAACATTACAACGCTAGACATTTAATCAAACTTTAAATAATATTTTTATAATATATAATTGTGCGTAGATTAATATAAGGTACACCCTAAATATGAATGTTTCAATTTGTTTTTAAGTTTCCCTCATACCATTTTCCAAACGCAATACCCCTTAGGGCTTTGAACCGAGAAAATCAATTATTATTGTCCTTGGAGTAAAAATCGCTAACACACCGGCGACCTAGGTTTTTAGCCTAGGCTCTTACTTTAGCCATATCTTCAAGATCTACTTCCGAAACAGGCCACTCAGCAGCTTAAAGTGGTTACACATGTATATTATTTTAACGTAGAAAAAAAGCCTACCGTACAAGGATTCGATCGCCACCTTGAGCGTGTAAGACAGGAAGGTGTGCCACTGAGCTTTTAAGCCACCTTAATAAAAAAATTTTGGTTTTAAGGGCACGTGCAAAGTGAGTTTTTATTTTTTTTGAAAATTTCAAAATTTTGAGAAATGTTATTTTGAAATAAAACGCAAATTTTTTAAAAGTTGCCAAATTTCGTTTATGCACCTAAAATGCCTTTTCTGAAATAAAAAACTTTTTAAAAAATTTTGAAAAAAATAAAATTTCTAAAAATTTCAGAATTTTACGAAAATAAAAACTCACTTTGCACGTGCCCTAATATAAATATTTTACCCCTCCTTGAAAATTAGAAAAGACAGTCATCTTATTAGAGTTAAGTTGATATACAAATAACTATACCGATTTAGAGAATATTGGTAAGAGTACCAGTCCTTTATGAGAAAAATCCGGTAATTTAGATTACCTCAACGATTAAGTTTGATTTTTTATAAAAAACATCACACCCATTTATTTAATAGTCGAATACTATATCACCCAAAGTTTGTGGCTTGAGTGAAAACGCGTAAATCAAATATTAAATATATTGAAATAATATTAGTTGCTGAACTAATTTAGAGAGCCTAAACGTTGCATATATCTATCGGTATACCTTTGGTCAAAAAATGAATTAATATATGAAACACATGTATCTTTTTAAAATGATTAAATTCTTTTCCATTAATAAGGGTTTTGCTTTTACCTAATTTCGATTATTTTTTTGAGTGAGGAGCATTGAAATTGCTATGCGGCGACGTTCATAACCCCTAGGGTCAATAGAGGCGCGTCTCTCCGCCAATACCATAATATCCATTAAAACGACGCCACACTCTCGGAAATATTATAGCAAGCAGTAGAGAGTCGAAGTCCAGAATCATTCACCTGCTAAAACGCCTCCTTGCACTACATCTCCTGAAAAAGACGGCATACTCGTCAAGGCAAAGCCCCTTTTAGCCCTGTCGTGTAACTAAATACGAGTAGAGCAATCAACACTGCCGTCTGGTATAATATTAAGATTTGCCAGCAATATGGGGGTATGGCCTAAGTTCAATTTCAGCAGTGTGGATTGATCTATAAACAGGTTCTAGGTGTACTAGCGTTCAAAGAGATACAAAATAAATGTTTACCCAGGATCCTTTGTAACCGAAGGCTTGCAAAAACCTCAGGTAGCAGTGGAAAAAAATAAGAATACCTAACTTAATAATGGAGATCATATGAATTTTCTGATCTAACGCTCCCTAAGGTATATACTTAAGCACATACAGTTTTCTAACAAAATTTTGCCTTAATGGACCGATCCAATAAATTATTCATTGACTAGGAAGAGTATTTGAAGGAATTATGGTAGACCGATTGTCAAATTCTAAAAGTCCTAAAAATACAATTAAAAGGTAAAATAAAACGATAAATAAAAAACATAATAATAAATAACCACACATATAACGAACGGTATAGTAAATCAAAATGTGTAAATAATATATAAAATGTCATAAAATTACAAATCAAGGCGCATTCAAAATCAATCAAAATTCAAATATGTATGAATTTTTGTAATCTTTTTTGATATTTATATAACAGCCAGAAACAGCAAATTTAAAATTTTTACAATAAAATTAATAATTTTCAATTTTTGGCTTTTTGGATACGCCTTAACATACATTTTTTCATAGCAACGGTATTGATAACGGGATAAAAATAAAATAGAAAAACAGGCAAGGCGTTACAAATAGTAAGTTCATGAGATATAAATAAAATTATCCACTTTTTAATAAAAGTTTCGCCCAATAAAATCCTATAAACTTGTTTACAGAATTGATATGAAAAAGCCGTTTCAAACTAAATGGTTTATTTTAAATTTTTTAAAATGTACCCTATTGCTAAATAATAACGTTTAAAAAAAATCAGCACATGCCTTTTGCATAGCCCTATGTGTTTTAGCTTATAAACATTATTTTCAATTTCATAATTATTGGAATGGCGAATATAATAAATTTTCTTGTGTCATTAAAAATCGAAAGTTTGGACGCATCCCCCATATTAATAAAAATCAGCTCACACCCTTTCCTTTACTAAATGTATTTCAGTAAAAACAAAGGGTATGTAAGATAGTCCTGTTCGAGCTATGTTCAATCTCCGTCAATATTTCGTCTATATCATTGTCCAAATCTTCACTTTCTCGCATTAGCTCGCAAATTTCGCATATCAAAAAGGCTCCTAGCGTTGCTTCTTCCTGATTATCGATTATGTCTAAGTTGACCACATGCACGGGTTGATACGTGTTTGAATAATCGGTTAAAAGTCCGAGATCCCTATTATTTTTTTTTAAATAATATTTAGGACATTATATTTAAACGAATGCAAGTAGCCAATTGTTATTATAGTGAATATTTGTTAAATTTATAGTATATTAGCGATAAAATGAATAATAAACGATTTTATAATTTATAGATATAAATGCCACGTTCACAATCGGAACAAGGCAATTTTGACTTTATTAACAAAACAGGAAAAATCTTAGATGTTTTTTCCCCATGTTTTCATTTTCGCTCAGTACTTTAAATAATATAGTTCCTGATAGCCTATTAATTTTTGATCAATGGGTTTACAATTATACCCATAAAAATATCACTTTATATATAAAGTTTTATTTAAAATAAAATAAGTTAAAATGAACAAAATATATGAAATTATCTGGAGGAAATT
Organism: Acutogordius australiensis; assembly: GCA_030555515.1. Lineage (NCBI taxonomy): Eukaryota > Metazoa > Nematomorpha > Gordioida > Gordea > Gordiidae > Acutogordius > Acutogordius australiensis. Next base: position 1,190,457 of record JAUIRJ010000005.1, on the reverse strand, counting down.
CCAGCCAGCTAACAAATGCCATTTTAATAAATCCTTTATGTTATAAAAAATTTTTGTATTAGCAAAGTTTGTCAATGTTAAATGTTTGATTTTCTAAAAATTAAAAACATCCACAAATTATGAGAGAGTGGTGTAAAGCATTGAAAAATGCAATGAACCATTCTAGATATAGCCCTCTTTAATTTTAAATTTTAATTTAATCTCCAGTAAAGAAAAATTTGAAAAAGTTAAAATTTATTATATGCGTTAACCTGAAAATTAATAGAATTTTTAATTTACTTTTTTATCAAAACTGTATTTTTAATTTTAAAATATAAACAAGCTCTGTTCAGCTAGAATAATTCTTGGTACAAGAGTGTTCAACTCAGAAGAACGATATTTTAGTAAATATAATATTTTTTAATCGAGTTTTAGGTCTCGTTTGTATTTATGATTTATTTACTAAAACATTTTTTCTAACTATAGTTAAAATTTCCAATCCAATCAATCAAAAAACATAATATGATTATAGTTAAAATTACAAAAATTTCGAAATTGCCTGAACTTTTTAGGCAAATAAAGATTACCAAATAATTTTCAAAAAAAAATTAATAAAATTTTGAAATTTTTATAACAAAACCTAAAAATTCTTAGCGGTAGAAAAAATAATTTCTTTGGCATCAAAAACCATATTAAAATAATTAAGCATAGGCACCTGCTTGATTTAAAAATTTATTGTATGTAACATACTTATCGTTTTTGGGGGTAGATCTGTTATTCCTTGCATTGCTAGTATTGCATATGTTATTGTTGGCAGCATCGGTCCAATCCCAATTACGTTTCTCTAAATCATCTACGACCTGGTCAAACACACGTTCTTCGCAAGTGAAAATAATGTCAAATTTTTCGGGCGGCCTTGAGTCTAATAAAAAAAGGAAAAAAGAGGCAAAATTATTAAATATTGTGGAAAATAATAAACATGAACACAAAAGATATGAAAATAAAAAAAAAAGATATAATTATTTTCACAAATATACAAACCAGCTGTTGAGAATTATACATATTTATAAATAATGTAAGATTATGTGTCTATTTTTATTTAAATTTCATTTAAATATCCTAGTGTCATCAATAGATTGGAAAATACAAAAAAACAGTTAACTAAATTTATAACTTAAATATTAATTAAATAACCAATCTCCCAGATAAATGATTAAAAATAGTTTAACAAAATAAAACTTATATTGTCTTCTTCAGCAAGTGTTTTGTTTTGAAGGGATGCCAAAAGCTTAGTAAAATAATCTTGAAATCTTTCAGGTTTTAGCTTGATCCTCCTATTTCTGTCCAGTATATGAAGGATTCCATTTTGTGTGTAATATGTCTTATCTATCCTTTCTAGATCTCTTTAATATAAAATAAATTTTGAAAATCCAATTATATGCAGATATTAGCAAATAAATACAATACAGCATATAACTTGAAACTTTTATTGATACAACCTTAGGACAGTATTAATTGTAGTTAAGTAAACTTGTCTATTAAAGGGTAGAACACTCACAAATTCATAGCATTAGCTTACAGTGGCTTTCCAATGTATAAGGAGGTGAATAATAACATTGGAAACAATTGGGTGGGGTTGGTCATTCTATAAGCCAAACATTTTTTGCATTTTATAAGCATTTCCAGAAACACCTAGCAAAGGGAAAGTATGCATCAGGGTTATTCATTTCTTTTAGTACACCTACCAATGTCCTATTATGTCTGAATTTACAAAGACTGAACGTTATTTAAATTATGATTTGATATATTTACTTAAAAATAAAGAGCATTAAACCTGATAAATTTTTAAATAAATGGCCACTATTATATCCCAAATTTTAGGAGTCCAAGTTTGAAAGATTTAGGTCAATGACATGTGCTAAACCATAACACAGCTTCAAAAAAAATTAATGGCTTAAATAGAAAATGATTCTTTGTAAAAGAAAGCTGTGGGGAAATGTCTATGAAGGTTTTTAACAGGAAATTCAGGAGTTTGATTATATCATTATAATTTCAAAATAAATGCAAAAAAAACAGGAGCCCACATTGTCAATAAATTATTTTCAAGCTTACAACACTTTTAATAACTATCTAGCTCAAAATTAGATGATATTGTGAGGTAACCAACATTAATTTTATGGCCCTGATAGAAAGGCTTTAATAAAGTTTTTTTATAAGAATGCAAATTATAGTATTAGTAAAACTATTAAAATTAATGAAATCATTTTATAAACATTAAAAGCCATCTATTTAATCATATTTTATAGTTAATAGTAATAATTAGGTAAAGTATAATTTAGTGTTACACAAAAATTTAATCAGTTTTTGTAAAAATAAAAATACTTGTATATATAATCGTATGTAGTGTCAAAGTCATAAACGTTTGGCTTATCTACAGAAAGTCCAGGCAATTTAACTTGGTTTCCAGAGCCATAAGAGCGAACATTAAATCCACGTTTTGCTAGTAAATGATGGGCCTCCATACTCCTATTCATGTTACTCGAACAGACTATAGCTATTTTTAAATCCGTCATTTCAGTCAAATTAATCAAACATATGTTCAATTCTAAATTTAATATGATGATATAACATATGTTTAACTGCCCATGTATAATATCACAATGTGGATAAAGCGTTTTAGTTCAAAAATTGAACCCTTGATAGATTATAAACCACGCGCCCTCCAAAGAAGAGTTTAAAATTTTATTAATCCAATAATGTTTAATCATTAAAAAACAAGTTTTTTAGTTTGTTAAATTCTTAACATCAATTAAGAAATTTTTATTAAAATTGGAATATATATTTTTAGAAACTTAACTATTTAGACCTCAAAGTTGTCAAACTCAAAGCTGGAAATGGAGGCTCAGGAGGTTGCACATTTATGCATTTATTTGCCAATGCAAATGCTGGCCCTGGGGGAGGGAATGGTGGAAATGGAGGCCATATTATATTTAATGGTTTATTTATATTATTAAAAATTTTATTACGTAAATTTATAAGATTAAATTGTTGTGGACAAATATTATTAATTAATTTATTTTGGTTGAATTTTAATTTTATTATAGGAATTGTTGCACGGTAATAAGTTAAAATTGTTAATAATAATTATATATAACGTTTTTCATGCCCCAAATAATTCATATGTTTTAACATCATACCAATTTTAGATAAGGAAATTAAAGCTTAAACATTATTTATAGTTTGAAATTTTGAATTTATAAATATAGAATTAAATAGATAATATATATTTATAGTATATAATATATAACACATTTTAGCTTCTCACACCGTACAGTCATTGGGGCATATTGAATCTTTTTATAGAGCTCCCAAAGGTGAAAAGGGTGGTGTAAACAAATGTGATGGTAAAAATGCTGAAAACCTAATAATTAAGGTGGTTTAAATAAATTAAGTCACCATCATTTTTTTAAATCATTTTTATATAATTCTGTCATTAATAATTGAAAATTGCAGGACATTTCTAGGATGATTTTGCACACGTTAAATTAGTCTGCTTGTTTGTTTGATCCTAAATTAAAAATACTTAATGACTTATTCATACTTTATAATGTTATAAAAACCCCTGGCAATACCTGGATTATTTACTTTTTTGTTTTTGCTATTGGAGTGTAAATTTAATTTAGGTCTATTTATGAAGCACAAAATATTGATTTTTGTTGTTAGCTTGAGTTAAACAAAATTTTATATTATTTAGCAAACGATTTATATGATTTTACTTATTGAATTTTTAATTTTAACCATTTTTTTTAAAAAAGCATTATTTATATAGGTACCACTAGGGACTATAATAATTAAAGAACCTCCCAAAAGTCATTTCTCACAATTATATCAAAAATCTAATGTTGTAGAAAATACACCATCTAATGAAAATGAATCACGTGCTGGCTTAATGATTGCAGAGCTAGAAGCTGAGGGTATATGTTTGCATTATTTACCTACTAATAATTTATGGAATACGTTTTAAACTAATTTTTAAAATAGCAGAAAAACAATTTTTTAATTTTATATTAATTATCTCATAAAATTATATTCATCATAAAAATACCATCTTAAAATAAATGTTAAATTCTAATTTTTTTTAGTAATATCTAATTTTTAATAGATCCCCCCTTTTTATAAACAAATTTTGCATAATAAAACGACTTATTTTTATGTTATTTCATAACATTCATTCATGTATAACAGGTGATATGTTTATGGCCGCCCGAGGGGGTGCCGGCGGAAAGGGGAACGCCTACTTTGCCGACGCTCTAAATCAAGCCCCTATGGTTTACGAAAAAGGCGGGCTGGGCGAAGAACTTTCTTACATCCTTGAATTGAGGACTATCGCCCATTTTGGTCTAGTGAGTAATTTTTACAATTATGGCCACGTTAAACACATGTTTTCTATGTAACCAGATGCAAAATATACATACATACAAACATTTTATTCATGTTTTTTTCTAATTTTTACTAGATAGGATACCCCAATGCCGGAAAATCAACTCTTTTGCGTGCGGTTTCACGCGCAAACCCCAAAATAGCCCCTTATCCCTTCACGACCCTCCAGCCCCAATTAGGAATCATGAAATATTCGGACGGCGTGCAACTCAGAATGGCCGATCTGCCGGGCCTCATTAAAGGTTCTCATCTGAATGAGGTTATTATGCTATTATAAGGTCTTTTATTATTTGCGCGAAATTAATGTCCTCCTCTGTTAAGTTGCACCGAGCTTGAGCTTTTAGTTGGAAAGTTGATTAAATAAACCGATAGCAGTCGAGAGCCAAGGCGCGAGGCTCGGCTTAATTGAAAAGGCAAAACCCAAACTGGTAAGCCCCTAAATTCTAACAAGGTTGATTTGAGTTTTTTCTTTTATATGCGTTTTTGTCTATTTTTTTTACATTTTGTCGCGCTTAAGTTAGTTAACGGGTTGGAAAAACAATTCCGAGTATTTTCCAAAAGAATTTAACGGCAAGATATTAAATTTTTTATGGTTAATACTTTGGTCTTGTTTTCATTTAACCTTAACAAAAGTAACAGATTGATATGTATACAAGGTATAATATTTATTAATGCTAAAATTACATATTATATTATATAATTTAATATTGTATAAATGTTATTTCAATGGTTGCATGTAGAAATAAAGACAATTAATAATGATAAATTTAAAAGTATTTTAATTAAAAACTTTAAATAAAAAAACAAGCTTAGATGCCTTTTCAATTCCAAGCCTATTTCTTAACTTGGAATGGACGAGGCCAAAAGAAGAAAATACCCTTTCTACACTTGCAGATGAAGCCTGAGCCAACAATAATTGCTCCACGATGGGAAAAACCCCCAAAAAATTTGTTTCTATTGTTTTTTCTTGGCTCTTCCACCATTCGTAAGCGGTTAGATTACTAACTATGCTTTCTTTAAAAAGTACTTCTTTGAATGGAATTCCTATAGCCTGAAACTTTAAAAGTAACGGGATAAATAGAGTAATCATATTTGTCTGAGGCAAACACATAAGCTTCATTTTTTTCCACATCAGTTAGTTGATATTTAGGGTCCATGTTAACCCGACAGGTACCAACGTAACCTACAGGTTAGGCCTACTTTGAAGGCCTATATCTCAAATAGTATTTAACCAAAACTAAATTTTTAAACTTTATTTTAAAGCCCTCATTCAGCTAAACATCTGATTCAGCTCTTTCCTTTTCCTCTTTATCCATTCTTTATTTATCACATTCTAAAAATCCGAAAAATTTCACCTTAAATATCATTCTTTATATTTAAAATATATGGATATTTACAAGTATATTTAATTTTATTAATTAGCATATTTAAAAACTACACATTTTAAAGATTAAATTTGTTACATTATTTTTTGCAAAAATAATTATTTATATTTTTTATTTACATTTGAATATGAGTACAACCTACAGGTTACATTGGTCTGGAAGGACCTATTCATTGTAATTTGTATTTAAAAAATTGACTTATTTTAAATTTTTTTGCCTAGATTCGGAACTTTTAACCGGTTATCTTTAATAATTTATGATTTTTAGGTCTATTAATGATATTATTGAAGAACTTGATGCCCAACCTAATCGAGATATTGATAAAATTATTATTCTTCCACCATCCAATGAAGTCGATACGGATATGGAAAGTGGAGATGAAGAAACAATCGTCGATCTTCAACACCTTCCACGTTCTATGTTGAATTCTTCAGTCGAAATCGAAAAAACAGGATCATGCGATGATTTTATATTGAGATAAATAATCAGAGATGGTATGATGACGATAAAATATTTAAATCACATGGCTGTGGTGATTTAAACGAAAGGATTGTTGACAACCCAATTGTCCTAGAACAACCTGAGGATTACTTTGAACAATTTTTCACAAACGATGTTTTTTCTTTAATCGTAAATATGAGTAATTTATACGCCAAGCAACATAATCACGACCTGAATTTCAAAATCCCAGAATGCAAAATATATATTGCGACCCTTATTTTGACGGGATATTTAAACCCAATAAATATAAAAATGTTTTGGGAACTACAAGCCGATGCTTTTAACAGAATGGTTTTAAATGGCATACGACGAAAATTAGTCGATAATTATAATTTAAATATTATGGACAAGTTTTCCAAAATCAGACCTTATTTCGAAGTGATCAATGATAGAATGATTCAAAATTTTAAATACAATAACTCGTCCCACATTTCTATGGAAGAATCACTGGTTCCGTATTATGGACATTACACAGCCAAACAATTTATAAAGGGCAAACCTATTAGATTTGGTTATAAAATGTGGTGTGCGGCCACTGCAAGTGGATACCTGATAACCTTCAAACCATATCAAGGTTCAACAAAGCAAATGAACAGCCACAAGGAATTTGGCTTGGGAGGTTCTGTTATTATAGATTTAGTTGAAAAATTACCTGAAGAATATAAACCATATAATACCTCTTTTGACAATTACTTTACTAGTCCTAAATTGTTGCAATTTTTATCCGATATGAATGTTGGAGGTACAGGTACAATACGTACTAACCGATTGAAAGCTCCATTAACAGATTTAAAACTAATGAAAAAGAAACCTAGAGGATTCATTTCGAAAAAAATACCTCAAATATGATGGCGGTCCGTTGGAACGATAACAGCATCGTTACAATATTGTCCAACTCTCATGGTGTAAACCCAATTACCAACATATATCAAATTGCCCAGGTCGATAAATCAAGGAAAAAAATTCGAGTTCCTTGCCCTAACCTCATTCAAATGTACAACAAATATATGGGCGGCATTGATAGATTTGATCAAAATGTAAATGCGACAAGGATATCATTACGCGGAAGAAAATGGTATTTTCCGTTATTCGCTTTTGGCATTGATGCAGCATGCCAAAATTCTTGGCAAATATATACAAAAAACAAAGAAAGAATAACTTTTTGCAACTTTAAAAGAAATATAGTCCAAAATTATTTAAAACAAGGAATACCTCCAAAAAGAGGTATAAACCCCAGAATTGGGCGAAAATTTAATAGCCCGGTTGTTCACACTAGTGAAGAATGCACCCAAAGAAGATGTGTCGTATGCGGTAAAGCGACTAGAAAACTGTGTGCCTACTGCCAAGTGGCCCTACATATTCATTGTTGGTCCAATTTTCATAATATATGATTAATATTTTTTACGAATTTTATATACAATAAAATTTAAAAGCATATATGATTTCTATTCACCCAATGTAACCTATAGGTGACCCCCCATTATTTCCGGAAGTTGTAAATTTTTTTGAGTTTTTTCAACGGATTAGGTTTATTTGGACTATAAGAAGGCCCAGAATTTTTTTTTGTAAAATTTCGCTCGGCCGAAACATTAGTGGTACCTGTCGGGTTAATGTGACTGACTCGGTCTAAAAAGAAAGGCCAAATAATAAGCCAGCGTCAGCGCCATATCATAACGCTTGATGAATTTGTTTTTTATTTTGTAATCTTCGGTTGCAATAAAAATTTTTTCTTTTAGCTTTTTTTCCATAATAAAACAACATGTCCTATCGGGCAAATATTTTTTGCGCTTCGTCGAGTGTTATAGATACTGGCTTTAAGATTTTGATGAGGTCTTCAACATTTCTTTTTAATCCAACATTGGTAACTATAGCGTAAACGCTTTTTTCAATTTTATCCCTGTTGTCCTCACATATTTTTATCAATACGGGCCATGCATTTATAAAACCTTCAAAAGAATCTAGAATGCTATTCCAGCGGGTTTCTGCTGGCATAACTAATTTTGTGGCCCCTGTCTTGCGAAACAACGCGTTAGCATAGTGTTTGTTTCGAAAATATTTTATGATGCTCACAACATGTTCTCGTAGATTTGGAAACTCAAAATTATTAGCTAAGAAATTTAATATGTGGGCTGAGCAACCGTACGCTATAACATTTAGTTCTCTGTGATTTTCCAGCATTTGTCTCATTTTTGTGACGTTAGCCACGTTGTCGGTAACCACTGACCTAACATAAATTTTCCTTGTTTCATATTTTTTAATTGTACTATAGGCAATTTCCGTCAGATATTCAGCCGTATGAGCATTATCTGAGGTGTCCACAGTATCCATCAAATAGGTCTCACCTGTTGAGGTAGTTAAAGTTAAACCAAGAATTGGTTCATTGTGAACATTTGACCACCCGTCAATCGCGAGGCAAACCAATTTGTTATCTAGATTTGCATAACATTTTTTTCATCTCTTCATCGTAAACCGTGTCTAATAATGGCCCTGATATTTCTTTCTGTTTGGTGGTATATATCCAGGTCGTGATTAGCTGAAGAAATTGTGGATGTTCAACACTGCGAAACGCGCTATTAGTAGCATAGATGTATCGGGATAGGTTTTTTATCTTAATAAAAACTAAAAAAACCAAATAAAAACCAAATAAAAACTAAAAAAATCAATTAAAAAAACCAAAAAAACCAGTTAAAACTAAAAAAAACCACTGGTTTTTTAAAAAAACCAAAGTGGTTTAAACCAAGCCAACCCTGGTTAGTTATAACTCGAAACATCAATGTTCAAGTATATGCCAAAGGAATTTTTATATATGGGCAACATATTAAAATCTTATTTAATACTTTGGTCTTGTTTTACTAAACTTCAAACACTTTTTGTGAGCCGAAAATGGTTGTTGACGGGCAAAATTTTTTTTTTTTACTTTACTAAATACCATTTCTATGCCATTTTAATGTTATAATTTATTAATTTATTTTAGGGCCTAGGCTACCGGTTTTTACGGCATGCTCAAAGATGTATACTCTTGGTCTATCTCCTTGATTTTTCTACTCCCCTAGACCCTAAGCCTGCCTCCGAACGACAATTATCCCAGGGTTTTTTAACATTATACTTTTTCTTACTATCTATTAACACATGAATTGTTAATTTTTACTTTTAATTGCATTTTAAAATCTCTATTTAATAAGTATTTAATTACACGGGTCAACAAATATCAATGTCACAACCGTGTATTTTCGAAAGTATTAGAATTTATCCCCATAATACCCTTATCCCAAATATATATTTCGTTTTTTCATTTTCTCGGCTCCTTACCTCCGTTCATGTCGAAAGGCCTTTCTTAACCAAATTAACGAATCGAGAATACTTAAAAAAATTAAAAATTCTATTTTTATAACAAAAAATGAGATATATTTTGTTTTATCAAGCTGACATCAGCATTTAGATAACACATTATATTTCGCTTCCAAACTTAAATACGAAACGATATATAATTGGTTATTAATAACAAATTTATTTAAAGTTTGAATTTAACTATTTAGCTGTAAATTTCAAAAAAAAATCAATTTATTTTTGTTTTTGAGTCTTTTTTGTTTTTTTGGCATATTTTCTAAAATTTTTAATGTTTTTAGCTGATTTAACTAAATTTGATTGAAAAAGCAAACGGATTTAAAAATCCCTAAGACAGGTTTGATCTCCGTAGTTCGCTCATAACTCTCAAAAATTTGTTTTGTATTATTAATAATATGTCCAATATCTTCCTTATATTTGATATATTTTATTCGTTTAAAATTTAATCATTTAGAAAAGTAGTTGGTATCCTGAGTTATTACACCTAATTTCCTAAAAATTTGCAGAATTTTAAGAATTTTTTAATTGTGTAATTTTTTTTCCTACAATTATTTTATTTTATAAAATAATTTAATACAACTTTAATGTAAAAACGCTAAGTAAAAAAAATAATTTTCTATTACCAGATAATAAATTGTTATAATATTATTTTTTATTACCTAAAGATCATGAATTCTTGGACCTAAAAGTTTAATGCCCATAATGTATATATTACACCGAAATTCCGAATATATTGAAATTATCCATAAAAAATACCATAAAAAATTTAATGTTAGATCTATTATAAAAATTATTATTTGGTTTGATAAAGAGTTAGTTACAAATTAATGGGCAGGTCTATTCGGTGTAAAATGAACTCGTGTAAAATGACCTTTTACACGAGTTCATTTTATACCGAATAGTCTTTAATACGAGTTCATTTTACACTGAATAGTAAAAACGCTTTGCAGCATATTAATTATATTAAAATGATGGTTTTCTTATGTAAAATTTTATGAGGATTTCAAATATGTTATTCAATTTTTTCTAACTCTTTTAGTTTTCAAATAAATGGAATTTTAAAATTTAAATAACTATAAGAGATAGCATATATGAATTCTTACAAATTTATTAATTATAATAGACCAATCTAATATTATAAAACTAATTGAATTATTTCATTCGCGAAATTACATATTCTAACTTATAATTTCTGTTAAAATATAGATAAATAAAGCCCAAATGTTAGTTCGGAATATTTTATATTATAAAAAGAATTGTGACTCTTTAATTTATAACTCGTGTTGCCGAAGGGCTAGAGTTCGTCTCTCCAGCCCAATCGTGCCCGGTTCTACTCCCGATGGTACACTTTTTAAAGTTTTTTAATATGCCCAAGTGTTAACCAAAGTGTTGCCTGACTTAGTTTAAATACTAGCAGTTCCTAAAATGTTATTTTGAACACTTAAATGTATGGTCCTAATGGGAGTGATGGTTGTGGCAATTCATCAGGATGGATGAAAGAAGAAGAGTTTGTGGGGTATTTAAAACATTTTGTAAAATATGTTAAATGCTCAACTGAGGATCCGGTAAATTGATATGACCCATAAACTTTACTTCACCTGCTTTCTGCCCTTTAAGCCATTCCCTTTTTTCCTTTTTGTCGTTTCCTGCTTCTAGAAACTTCGGTTGTTCTCAAATGACTATATAAAATGCGATTGTATTTTTGAATTATTTATTATAATGAGCAATATATATTTTGATTTATTATTGAAAATTAAATCTTTTTTCAATTTAAAAATAACAACATTTTAATTATACCAACCAATTAATGTGCACCCAGAAACTTCAACAATCGATTCGGTTTCGGAGGATTTATTATAAAGGTATTCCCAAACCACTTTCATAGCTTTTCTTACCGATAAACAAGGTTGCAACAAAACCTTAAGGATAGCAATTGTTAAAAAAATTATTGATAATGATGGGCTTTTTTTGCTAAAACAGATGAAGACTTTGATTTAAAATTTTTAAATAAAATTCAATATTGTCAATATAATAATTTAAACAAATTTTCAGATTATTTGTCATCTTCAAAATTAAAATTATATAATAATGTTTATAAACCTTTAAATTTACATATAATTAATGATCTGTTTACAACCAATAATTCAGAAAGTATGAACTTTGTTTTGAAAAATGAATTTGAATGGAAGGCGCACCAACTAGGGGTTGTTATTGAGAAATGTACAAAATTATATGATAACCAAAAAAGAGAGGTCGAGCGAGCCTCAACTGGGGAAGGGATTTATTTTTATGATGAACAACAAAATATTACTAATAAAAAATTAAGAACAACTAAAAGTAAAATTGTAAAAAGATACGTAACTTCGTCTACAAAAAACTTAAGCTTAAAAATACCCTCCAACACTAAAAAGCTTAATCAAAAAACTAGAGTCCGTGGTCATCGCACTAATTAGTAATTTAATTTATAGAATTTGAAAAAATATACAACACAAATTGTCCAATATTACCCTTTATTCGAAATTATACATGATGCATTTATTTTAATGTAAGAATTCATATTCATCGCAGTTGGAGTAGGATCTTTATTTTTGAAGTTAATTAAAAAATTTTTAAATGAATGAAACAATTTATAATAACACATTAATTATTTAAAATAAAAATGGCGTTTTATTATTTAATGAGAAATATGTGGATCACCTTTTTTTTCAAAATTAAAATAAGAAGCTCTTAATCTACCAGTGAACATATTTACAAAGTTTCCTAATAAGGTAACTTTATAAATAAAAAGTTATTGACAAAAAAATAAGGTTTAAAAAAATTATAATACTATATCATCTTAATTACCTAAAATAACATAAAAACACTCCAAGAACTCTTAAAATATTTTTAATCTAAGTCAGGTAACATTTGGGTATATTATAAAGAAATTTAAAAAAGTGTACCATCGGGAGTAGAACCGGGGCACGATTGGGCAGGAGATTGGGCTTGAGAGCCGAACTCTAGCCACTCGGCAACACGAGTTATAAATTAAAGAGTCACAATTCATCTATTTATAATAACATTCCGAACTAACATTTGGGCTTTATTTATCTATATTTTAACAGAAATTATAAGTTAGAGAATGTTATTTCGCGAATGAATTAATTCAATTAGTTTTATAATATTAGATTGGTCTATTATAATTAATAAATTTGTAAGAATTCATATATGCTATCTCTTATATTTATTTAAATTTTAAAATTGCATTTATTTAAAAATTAAAAGAGTTAGACAAAATTGAATAACATATTTAAAATCCTCATAAAATTTTACATAAGAAAACTATCATTTTAATATAATAAATATGTTGCAAAGCGTTTTTACTATTCGGTGTAAAATGAACTCGTGTAAAAGTCTATTCGGTGTAAAATGAACTCGTGTAAAAGGCATTTTACACGAGTTCATTTTACACCGAATAGACCTGTCGCAAATTAATATTATACAGAGATAACAGATGAAAGCGTATATAACGCAAGCATTCCCGACCCACCCTGGATCCAGTTTGAATCGCTTAAGGCGGAGATCGACACCTATTTTGCCGACCCTGAAAATCGTATCATTTCGCCCAATAATGTGAGTCAAAATTCGAGACAAACCCAAACACATGCATTTTGTAAAATTGGTGCTGAAGAAAATCCAAATGAAAGCTGTTCACAAAAACCTGCCCTACAACTTTTTTTTGAACAATGTCTCAATAATAATAATAACAATATAACAACTAAAAATAATAATAATAATAATAATAATAATAATAATAATGACCACAACAATACCGCGAGCCACAATAACCAAGAATTTATAAAAAATTTGCAATTAACGTTGCACGAAACGACAGACGCTAAATACAAATACTGCGTATTGGGTACCAAATTTGACGTGGGTGAAGTTTGCTGTGAAAATTTAAAAATATTTGCCAAAAAATACCCAGATGTCAAAGTCTTCCCTTGCGCCGCTAAAACGGGCCTCAATATCCCAGAAATTATGATTGAATTAAGGAAAATATATGATTTTTATGAATCTAATAAATAAATAACACCCATTTTGACAGAAATATGATTTTAAGGTGATTTTAATATACAAGACGAAAAATTTTCGAGCCCATAATTAATGATTAATTAAAATATTCAAAATTTTATGGGGATGATATGTTTTGACGGGTATGCCGTCTCTTTTAAAAGATGTAGGGCAAGGGGGGGGGGGGAGGCCATTGTTTTAGCAGATGAATGAGTCTGGGCTTCGACTTATGTCAGGGTTGCAAAGCCTGCCTGCTATATTCCGGAGAAAGTGGCGTTTTTTAATGGATATTATGGTATTGGCAGAGAGACGGGCTTAATCTTATTGATCCTCTAGGGGTTATCAACGTCGCCGCATAGCAATTTTGATGATCCTCACCCCCCAAAAAAATTTAAATTTTAAATTTGGTTATGCGTTGGTTTTTTAAGATGCTTTATTTTTTAAATTATAGTTAGAAAGCAAAATATATTAAAAGTTTAAGTATCATGGTGTATAATTTAAAGAGAAATTTTTGAGAAAGTTTATGAATAACTCAAAGGGCTTGGCCTAGGACAATACAAGTGTGCTATAACGCATTTAACAATTTTAGTAGAATATATAATTTTACACATATCTGCATTTTATGGAAGTCAGCAAATTTCAAATATTTCAATGATTGTATGTGCGAGTCATTTATTTATCAGCTACCCATATTCTTTCTAATAGCTAATGTATTTACAGTGAAAAATATTTTAAGATATATAAATGAAATCAGATTATGGAAAACTATTCTTCCGTATTGTTTTGCTATTTTATGACCTTCTATTCATTTAAAATGTCATAAAGGAGGCACGTTCAGAGTATATTTAAAATTTTATTTTAAACGAAATTTAAGTTTACTGCCAAATTTAGTTTATGTACATAAATGCTTTTTCTAAAATAAAAAAATTTTGAAAAAAAAATAAAATTTTTCAATATTATGCGAAAATAAAAACTCACTTTGCACGTGACCTTTGCTAATTAATAGGTCTAAACTTAATCAAGATGTGACATATGATTGGGTGCAATATACAAAAATATGTTAGTTTATTATTCTAAAAAAAGTTTACAGCTATAAATTGATAAAAATGAGATTATTGGTGGGAAAGGGGGGGGGGGGGGGTGTCAGTTTAAACAATTTAATATCATTTTCTATTCACTAAAAGTTATTCTGATCTATAATGATGATGAATCATGACCACACCACCCCCTAAAAATTTTGAACAGGTCTAAGAGAATTTTGTATTTTAGCCGATTTAATTGATTGTATTAGATTGAAAATATACTATTAATATATTTATAAATATGTAAACGAAAAATAACCATCATATAAAGATAAAATAAAAAAAATAATACTTTATGGCTATTTTAAAACCTTTTGTTAGGAGTAAATCAATTTATCAAAAAAAATTTTGAAAAAATTTATTTTAATTTAAATTAGTATTTGATATTCAACATTTTAATTATTTACAAATAACTTATTTAATACAATTAAAACTATATATATGTGTGGTAAGTAATCACAAATTAAATAGATGGTTTCGGTGGTTTACCCAGCTCTGGGAATAGTTCTGAGACCAGGGTGTCCAAAAGAACGTAAGTGAGCTGTCAATATTAATATGAAATATTCAGGGATTGGAACCGCCGCAAAAATTCAAAGTGGTTCCGGTTCAGGTTCTTTTCGAGTGGAACGCGGTTCCGGTTCCAAAAATAATATCGGTTCCGGTTCCAAAATTTTCGCAAAAAAAGGTGGACAAATCTTAGTGTTATGATTTCCTTTAATGATAAAATCGCAGTATCTACAATGGGAATCTTTATTTTAGGCATGAAAATAGTGCTGTAGGGCATTTTTAAGCTTCATGTTAACGAGGAAATAAAAACTAAAAAATAGTTAAAGTTCAATTGGAACCGCAGTCAAAAATCAAAACGGTTCCGGTTCCTAATTTTTTCCGCGGTTCAGGTTCTTTCGGTTTCGGAACCGGTTCCGGTTCCAATCCCTGGAAATATTATATCATGCTTAGGTCCAGCAATAAAGCCGGGCCAGATAAAGACCTGTATACGCCAATAACAGGCTGGGATGGGCCAAGTTAAAAGCTTGAAGGTATACCATGTGGCCATTAACTACTCTATTTTTGATCGTTGTCACTAATAAAATAATCGCGATCACAATTAAATGGCCAAGATGATGTGTGCATGATAAATACCACTATGTTGTGGCTAAATGGTCACACAAATTAGTGATTTTTACAGTGCTAGCTTCAATGTGGCACATGTTACAAATAGAATGTCAATAGACACATATGTGGCCATCAATTACTATTTTTTTTATCGTTGTCACTAATAAAATGATTACGATCACAATTTAATGATCACGATCACAATTAATTGGTCAAGATGATGATTTCATGGTAAACATCACTAATTTGTGTGACCATTCAGACACAACATAGTGATATTAATCATAAAAACATCATCTTGGCTATAATTGTGACAGATATCATTTAATTGTGATCGTAATCAATTTATTAGTTACAACAACGATCAAAAATAGTAGCTGATGGTCACATTTTATGTGTATATTGATCATACTATTTCTAAAATGTGCCACTTAATTAAAGCTAGCACTGTACCATAAAATCATCATCTTGGTCATTTGATTGTGACAGAAACCCTTTAATTCTGATTTTGATCATTTTATTAGTGACAGCGAACAAAAAAATAGTAGTTGATGGCCATATTTCATGTGTCTATTGATCATTTTATTTCTAACATGTGCGACTTTATTTAAGCTAGCACTATAAAGAATACATCGATGCTATAAATCGTGTTGTCATTTTCTAAAATATTCCAATTATATATAATATCAAAATTTAAAAAACAAAAATTTTGCCCTTTTTGTTATATTTTGAGTTCGTTATTAATAATAATTGACCTTAAAAAAATGTACGAAATAGTGTAGGAATAAATTATGTGTAAACTCATGTTTTAAAATCCTTACGATTTTTTTTGATTAAAAGATTGAGGTAAAAAAATTGGAGGCAATGAGATAAAATAAACTTAGGATGCTTGTTCGCAATAAAGATCTACGAAATCTCAAAAAACTTTTTTGTACAAAATTTGCTGTCCAGTTTGGTAATGGTTTCAAATTTAAAAAATTGTCAAAAAATAATTCAATTTATTTTTCCGCTTCTTGTGAAATTGTTAAGAAATTAAAATGCCCGGCCATAACACTGGACTACAATGTTTGGACGACCCTAAGCATCATTTATGGCAACTATGGTTTTTGGTCAAGTTTTTGGCGCTGATCACGAATATAAAATCAAAATTTTTGCCAATGCCTCAGATTTTTAGTTATTCGGTGTCAAAGTTGAGATTTTTCAATTTTTGGGGTATTTTGCGCTTCTATATCATAAAACCTACGGGTAGTAACTTTTAAAAATATATTTAGATAATGAAATAACGTAAGGGGTTTAAATTTTAATATTAAATTTTTTTTTATTTATTCATTTTTGTAAAATTAGTGGTGCCATAAACTCCGTTTTTTGATCCTTCTTGAAAGTAAATTGCTAAAAATTTTATGTAATAATTTTTTTTAGATATGTTTTTTATAAGGAATCTGAATATGCCAATAGATTTTTTGTAGAATTAATAGTAAAAGAAATTTTGTAAATTTTTTTCTGAACTTTGGACGCGATTTAAAAAAAAATTGGAGGCATTGGAATAAAAACTAAACCCGGGTTCGTTATCGCAAGAAAATTCTCTACAAAACCCTCAAAAAATCGTTTATGTTGTTTTTTGTTGTCCAGTGTAAATGAACGTTTTCTGACCTACACAAAAAATTGTAGAAAAAAAAATTATGTGTATACACAACTACTTAATATAATAATTCATATACATGTTTATTAAGCAGTGGATGTTGAAAACAATCAAACAATAGCTCAGTTCCGGCAATGATATTAGCTTCCGGCAAACACCATCTAAGAATATGGTAGGATTTCGATCGCGCTAAACGATGAGCGTTCTTGGCGCGTTCGGTCTTAGAGGCATGTGATTTTTCGTTAATTTGATGTTGTGATTTAGATTGGACTGGGAAAATTGATTCTATTAATTTTGAAAGCATTATAATATTACTAACAATATGGAATTGGTAAAATCCAAACAAAAAGGAATAAAAAATATTTATTTCACGAGCATTATAATTTTTTGTAAAACAACTTAACCCGGTTCATGCACTGTGAGATCCATATTAAAGAACCTATCAAATATGTTTAAATTAAAAAATACGATATTGGTCTAATTTCTGTGATCTTTATCTTTATATTTAATAAACAAAATTAGTAATAAAGACCGGATCTAAATCTAAAGACAGAATTTTGAAATTGTTATATAAAAGTTTGTATGGACCCCATATTGTTATTTAATATTGTTAACCATTATCGCAACCTTATTTTCTGGATTTTTTACATAATATACTTTTTTCATACGTATGTATATTGTTTAAACTGTATGTTAATTATAATTAAATTTTTTCCCCTATAAAATATCTAGTTTTTAAAGTGAGTAAGCCAAAAATAAAGTTCTTATTTTTTCCTTAAATCTTAATTAAGATAATTTAACTAAACTCAAAAACATAATTTAATCAATTATTGTTGATAAGATTTATTTTATTAATATAGAAAAAAAAATAATTTGATTTTTTTCTATTTTGCGTTCAACAAAAATTTCAGTATACACTAACAACTTAGTTAGTTTTTAATGAATAAGCACAGGTCTTCTTCTATAAAATAATAAAGTACATAGCTTATTTAAGACGCTTAAAAAACAGCTTATTTAATTTTTAAAACAAAGCTTATTTAAAACTTTTGAACTAGAAGTTTAATCAAACGTACGTACGGGATCTCAATGTGTAATGTAACATTCATTTTACAAATTTCTCACCCAGGTATTTGTTGATTAAAATAAATTATTAAGCAGGTCAACAAAGGCTGCGGCTAATACTTTTTTCAAAATTGTAAAAAAAATATTTCTAAAATAAAATTTTAGCGGCTAATATTAAAATATGAGAATTTAGGTTTTTTGGTCGTTTTAGGATATGCCTAACAAAATATTATTTTAAAAATTTTTTTACAATTTTTTATTTATTTTTTTTACACTGGCCGCCTCTATGTTATTTAAATGCGTGCAATTTTTTTTTCGTCAAAGTTTTTTTTCCACTAGCCACAAACAAAAAAATTATTTCTAAACATCTTCGCCTCTTGTGACAAGGCTGGCAACAATATCTTCTCCTCCAACTCGATTCAAAAGAATATAACATGAATGTTTATTTTCATTTTTCATTATAAACGCAACCATTAGCTGCTTGTATAATAATGAGTAATTTATATTTTCTCTTAATATGTTGTAATTAGACATAACAATTAAATTTTTATAATAGGAATTTTTTGGAAAATAACGCCATCTAGGAGAGGTGTGTTTATTTTTTTTGCAAACCAATATATAAATTGCAAACTCTTGATGCAATTGAGCAAGTCAATGTTGTGCATATGTTTTTTGGTTTTAAACGCTAACTTAAAACATTATTTTTTGAGTTTAAACTGATAGGCTTGTTATTAAAAAATTTCCCAATATATGGTTTTTATATATATGAAAATTACATTTTTTATTTAAAAACAACAAAATGGTAAAGAAGATAGGATTAAATCGTGTATCTAATTATCCTAAATAAAATTTAAGAGGGAAATTTGACATTTAAACCTATTTTAAAGAATTTTATGAAACTAAGTTTAGTGGACAGAAAAAAATTTAAATAAAAATTATTTTTTTTTTTAATAAAAAATATTTTTTTTTTAAATTTAAAAAAAAAAAGAGTTTTTCAAAAGGTTTTCCCCTCTCGCGAAGATAAAGATTAAATGAATGGGAGTCTCGACTAAAGAGCTCGGTGGCAAACCTTCCTGTTTAACACGGTTGCGAGTTCCGATTCATGCACATGAGGCTTTCTTAGGAAATGTAGTATACCTATGTAACCACTTGTAAGCTGAGGAGTGGCCTGCTTAGGCATTAGGACCTTAAACGTTCTGCCTAAAGTAAGAGCCTAGGCTAAAAACCCTAGATCGTCAGCGTGCGGGCAAATCTTACAATTTAACCCGTGTGCAATTGCTTTTCTCGGATTAAAAGAGTCAAAGCCTTAGTGGGTATGGCGCCTTAATTGGGGAAAGTTATGAGGGAAACCTCAAAACCAAATGTTTTATGTGAGTGACATTGCTGCACCATTTGTAGTGATAACACAAAGAAGTTTAGCTGTTGTAAATATGAAAATAAAATTTGAACTTTTTTTGTTTCTAAATCTTTTTTTGACCTATTTATTCTAATGTTTATAGCTGACTTACTAAGTTTGATTAAAAAAACGGTAAGATGGAAAACTAATATAACAAGTTTAATCTGTGTAGCAAATTTCACTTCGTTGACATGCGAAATTCTGCATTATTTAAATGCTGTGGAAAGGCCAAATACTATAAAAAATTTCTTTACTCCTTATTTGATGGTATAAAGGATTTTTAAATTAAAGATTTTAACCTTTTATTTTTAGGTTCTCAAGGTCGCAAAATCGGTCATTTTGGTAAAAAAAAATATTTTCAAATAAGGACGGGTTTATGCCGACGGGGGAAAGATTACAAAAAACAAAACATATAGGCCATTATGGAGATGTATACTTTTATTAGAAATTTGTTTTTTCTAAATTAATATTTGTTAACCTGTGTAATAATATTAAATATAAAAATTATTGCTACACAATATGAATGGGAAAAAAAATTAAATAAGGTACTATTTTTTAAATCATTTTATTTTTGTTTAATGAATTCGCTAATACTTAAAAAAGAACAATTAATTTACCAAAAAAAATATTTTCTAAAAAATTGTCATAAATAAGTTACTAATTTTATATTATTAAACTTAATGATAATGGAAAATTTCAATAAAGTTTAGCCAAAAATTACAGGGAGTTTTGTACAAAATATGAAAAAACGTTAAACAAATCTAATAAAGAGGTCATAAAACATCATTCCTAAAAGATATGAAATGTATATACAACCGCAAACTTATGGCATAGTTTTGGACACATATCACAATTGACCATATGTAAATGTATTAGAAAACATAATATTTATGGCAAAAATGAAGGTCTTTACAGCATTTATTGCCTTAAATTGACTTTAACAAAAATTATAAAATAAAAAAAAAATAGATGGCGCTTTTTTATACATTTAAAAAAAGAAAAAAAAGCTATTGTGTTATATACTAGTTGGCCGGTAAAAAAAGGATTATTTAAAAACGAAAATGTAAAAATGTGTACACCCATTTTTAATAGTTTCAAACTAAAAGGGTAAAAATTTAAATTTTATAGTTAGTTTTAAAGTTTTTTAAAGAATAATTATTATAACATGTTTTGCTATTTGTCTCAAATTTTAAATATATTTAAATATTGCGAATTTTTGTACACAAATCTAAAAAACAAACACTCTTGTTTTAATAAATATTGTATAATATAACATTTCAACAAAAACGTTTTGTTTTATTCCAAAATCAATATTTCTTTATTTGCATTATGTGATCTTAAACAAATTAGCCTCAAGGGAAATCACAATAATTGATTTAAAAAAGTCCATAAAACATAGAGACATGAAAATGTTGTAAGAAAGCTATTTTTTTTCAGAATTCAACAAAAAAAAATATTACTATGTATCAATTTGATCATATCGTTAAGGAAGATGGGGTGAGTCAATATCTTGGCTTTTTCAGCAATTTTTTTTGATACGAACATTTCAAATAAAGGTTTTACTCCGACACGGAAGGCGAGAAGGAACTTTATTAACCATTCGGGGGCATGGTAAATGTTGAAACCTAATATTCGCAAAATTAATAGGTTATATATAAATGAATAGAGTTGAAAGCTATGGTTTTTGACAAAGATTATATAATGAATTTCATGTTTCTAAGCAAATATTGAATTGTCAAATTGATAATCAAAACAGATAGATATCTTTGCAAAAAATAATGATGATGAGTATAAAGCTAATTAATGTGGCAAATAAATGAATATGCTGCAAATGCTTTAAATACAAACAACCTATTTTCTCTAACCCGGGCTTTACCATTAGGCTCAAATTTAATTTATTTTTACATTTTTAAAATCCATTTCTATTTACATTTTTTTAATGGCTGGGAAAAAAATTAAATGGGCTTTTTTTAACAAGTTTTTAAGTTTTTCTTTCCAAATGCCCACAAACTCGTGGGTATGGCAAAAAAAGCCCCTTTTCTTGCTCAAAGAAAAAGGGCATGTTCAAAAAAAGCCCTTTTTCTTCAAAAATAAACTCCTAGGAGCTTTAAGAAAAAATACCACCCATCATTATTATAAAAAAAAAATCAAAATTTTTTGAAATTATTACAATAGCATAAAATGGGTTTTTTGGGACTCTCTTTAAGAGCGACTTTTTGTAAGGTTTTTTTGCCCCTTTTCTAAATAAAGGCTTTTTTTGAATTCTTATTTTGGCCCATTATTTGTGGCCCCCTTTCTTTTTTTATGTTTTGGGGGAAAAATGAGCCAAAGTTTTTGGCTCATTGTTTTCCCAGCACTGGTTTAAGGTGTTAAATTAACATAGAGACAGGTCTATATGTAAACATAAAGATTTACAAAAATATATAAGGTAATCGTAAAATCCAGAGATGGCATATTGTTTCCGCCTTTTTGTGTGAGGCGTTCTTGAACTAGTAGTGATCTGAGGTGTATCCTTAAAATCACGTTTAAACATCGGGTTCTCAAGCTAAAATTTAATAAATGAATCTTATAAATACATTAATTTTTCAAAAAATATAGTTTGCCTGGTTTACAATATAAAATTTTGAAAAAATTTTAATAGTTGCGGTATTATATTCATCAAATGATCTCTCTAATGTTTCATATTTTTTCAATTAGTAAAGATTGGCAAATCTGTCTTAAAAATTAAATAAAATCAATTAGTTATAAATAATAAAATATTAAATTTTAACGTATAACAGGTTTTAAAATACACTTTAAATCATGCTTTTACTTTACAACTATTGAGTCAATATATAGGCTTTTAGCTATAAGATCAAACCACCGTTATTGCATACAGCAAAATGTATTCTTACATAGCGTGTTAGAAAGTTTCTAAATTGCATTAAAATTTAAATATTTTGTTAAATTAGTTATTTTTTTAAATAAAATTCGCAGCTATATAAAAACTTAGGAAATGTAAAATATTGTTGATAAACGTCAAACGGTGCCAAATAATGTAAAAAGTATAACAAAATAAATATTAATGTTAAAAAGTTAATTTTTACCACGAGCTATAGACATAAATGATAATTGACTATAATAATTTGACAAAAAAATTTAATTTTTTACATGCCTATTATGATCCCCTAATATATTAGTGACAAGAAATAGTAATTATCAAAAATATATCATTAAATATATTTAAATATATATTGTACATAAACAAATGATAGGCCATTTTAACCATTTTACACTAATTAAATTTCATTTAACATTTATAAACAATTATAAGAATTTAAAATAAAGCACCATTTTTGACACAGGTCAACAAAATTTTGACAGTTATAATATTTCAGAGATTAAACCTGCCATTTAAATGATTTTATAAACCGTTTAAGTTTATTTTCAAACTTAGTTAGTCAGCTATAAACATTAAAATTTTACTGAAAGATATTCAAAAACAAAAATAAATTAAAAGTTTTTTTTGCATATTCACAACATGTTAAATTTAACCTTCAAACAATAATTTTATTAAAAACTGTTAAATTGTATGGTATTTAAATTTGGACGAAGAGTTTTGTATTATCTAGATGCTGATGTGAGAGCTTGATATACTAAAAAGTTTATTTCTGATTATTTGATATGATAAATAAAAGTTACAAGGTATTTTTATATAAAGAAAAGATTTTTAAAATTTTTTTTTCAGTTCTCCGCAAAATCTGAAAAGGACATTTTTTCAATAAAGACAGCCATAAGGAGTCGAAGGCAGAAGAAACTAAGGAAAAGAAAGAATATTTGTGAGAAAAGGGCATTGTCGGAATGCATGCTTTTAGGTTCTCATAAGCTTATTTTTTTGTAACATTTAAAATTGTTAACCTGTGTGATAATTAAATTTAAAATTAAAAAAGGAAATTAAGCGAAAATAGTTACCCAACTATTTGTTATGTGGGGGTCAAAATTTCTTGCCCTATTTTCAAAAGGCAACATATTCGAAGCTGTTGGATGATTTAGATTGCCAAAAAATGCTGAATTTCCATTCCCACAAGCTGTGGCGGAGGTTAAAGATATTGAATCCGGTGACATCTTTTTAGATCCAGAGGCAAATTTATGACTAGAAGTGGTGCTGTAAGATCCGACCCTTTTATGAGATTTTTTGGGTCGACCCATTATTTCGGTTGAATGGATGAAAGCTTGTAAAAAAGGTTCCAAATGCTGACCTTTCTACAAATAAACATTAAAAAAAATGATCTTTAAAATAAAAAAAAACTTGTAAACTTTTAAATAAAAAAAAACATTTTAATGGTATGTAAAATTAGCTATAAATTATCTGAAAAGTAATCGAAAAAAAATGAACCTCTGGAATAAGTCGTAAAGGCGCTTTCAACATTTTTCCTGTAATATAGGTGTGAAGAAATTTAGGGTTATAACAGAAAATATGCAATATATTTTTTAAGGTAAAAAAAAATTTAAAAACATAATCAAATAGACAATGAAAATAAAAGATAAAAAAAATAAATAACTTATAATTTTTCATTTACTTTTCTACAAAATTTTGTATTGATAAGGGTTATTAAAATAAATTTTTCCCTTAATGTGCTGTTTTCGATTAAAAGAAAAGCCTATTTCTGTCATTCTCCCAAATAACACAGGTAAACAAATAGGATTGTTAGAAACATCAAGTTTATAAAAGCATAAATTACATGCCCATGGACGGCCTTATCTCACATGTACTTTCCGTTTTTCGTAATTGCTTCCGCCTTCAATTCCATAGATCGTTCCATATCGAAAAAATTGCCTTTATGAGATGTGAACGCTTCTGCCACCTCGAAAATACCCTTAAAAAAATTCAAGAATCTTTTTTTATATTAAAGTCCCTCTTAACTTATTTAATCGTTAAGAATGAGAAATAAAACCTTTTAGTATATCAAGCGCTTACAGCATAAAAATAATACAGAATCTGAATCCAAACTTAAATACGACACGAAATATTATGAATTAATAAAAATATTATTTAAAGTTTGATTTTAACAGTTAGCTATTGTGAATATGCAAACAAATTTATCAAGTTTGATTAGAAAAAAAGTTTAACAGATTTAAAAATCCCTAATATGACGGGTGATCTTTATAGTTAGTTCATAATTTTCAAGAATTTGTTGACCTGTGTTATAAAAGTTTACTGATTTGGTTTAGGGGCTATTTACATATTTAAAAAAACTTGTAAAAGCCCTTATTTTACAAGTTTAAAATTTTGTAAAAATATAAAACGATTTCGAGCAGTTTTTAAAATTCAAATAAGAGATAAATACTGTAAAATTTTTTGTGCATAAAAAAACAAAATTTACACAAAGTTAAATTATCTAAATAAAAAACTTAAAAAAATAATAAAACTTAAAAAATACCTATATTAATGTCTGGTAACAAGAAATTCCCGGTAATAGCACTATTACCGCCATCTATTTCGGTACAAAAAGAGTAAAAATCATCAGGAGAAGTTAGGAAAGTGTAAAGGAGTTCACTGTTTTTCAGTTCCGGTTTAGCGCACAACTTTTGCAAGAATGTTTCGAAAGCGCCCCGCTTGGCGCTTAAATAATCCCAATCTTTGGCGCTGAAGGCGCGTTTGACGGGCAATTGAACGTCTTCAAAAATACCTACAAATAAGGGGTAATAACATTTAAATAAAATTGTTAAAATTATTAATCATGGCTTGCCACTAAATATTTTAGCTGTTTTAGATAATAACAATATAAAGCAATGTTATCTCGCCATTTGGTATCGAATTTAATTTCATTAATTTTTTTTTGTTATCAAAAATTAAATAAAATTTTATTGAAACAAAAACTGACTCTGAACCTGGCCTATTAGACAAAAAAAATGTGTCAAAAAAAATTCTTAAATATTTTGCTAAAAATTAGGTAGAAAATTGTAAAAAAAAAGTGGAATCAAAATCACTAATTTATATATACCATGAAATTCAGAGAGTTTGCTTTCGAGCACGTAAAATTCTAAATATCTCCGTTCAACTATCCATTCATTAGTGTTATTTAAATTATTTTTATGATTATTATTGTTATTATCAATATCACAACTGCTAAGAGATGAACTTTGTATATCTTCAGGTAGCAGCATATTTGATTCATTTGTAAGCGTTATATCTAAATCACTAGAATTTTTAATTGTATTGGCTATGTTCGTGGATTTGCTAAATTTATTTTGAGTGGCCGGACGTAACGCTTGGATAATAAAGCTAGAATATTAATTGAAAAAATTAGAATTTGCGAATGAAAAATATTTGTTAAAATATGATAAGAGTAAAAAGTTAGAATTAGAATATATATAAAACATAAAAGCAACATTAAATATATATTTTTTAAGGGAAAGCAAAATAAAACTATCTAAATTTAACTATTGAGTTAGGAAGCAAAACAAAAAAAACAGGCTAGACATATAAAGATTTACTAAACAATAAATTGTTTTTAAGTCAAGCTCATTGATAATTAAACATTGGTAACCTCGGCATAATTTTAAGCAAATGTAACTAATCTAATTCGGCAAATTATTAAATATTTAATATAATACCTTATATAAGTTAAACCAGCATAGTCACGAATTAACCAAATAATAGATTAATGAAAAAACTCTTATTATTGATAAAAATCTAACGCACTAACAAACCTTTTAATCCATGCAAATTTTAAAGAGAAAATAGTCGGTTAACTTAAATATATATGAAAATACATAAAATATACATTTTGTTCTAGTGTAAAGATATAAATAAAAAATCTTTTTCACTTCTTAATATCACAAAATATAAATTAAAATTTTACTAAATATTCTGGCGTCCATACGCATCACAACGTGATTCAATCCGGGGTATATTTATAGTTAGCCTAGATAAATCCCGAGTTTTTAATATTCGGTACGGGGAAGAAAGCAAGAAAAGTGAAGTTTCGCTACCATCGAGATAGGTATCACTTAAATTGAGATTCGAAGAGTCAACAGAGTCAAGTCCGGATGGCCCGTCAACTTGGGAGACTCGAGTGAGTTCTTTGACAAAATCGCTAGTTACCGACCCAATTTCGTCTTCGATCTAATGGCAATAAGTTATTTAAAAACACGCAAAAATAAAAATTAAAAAATGTTAAAAAAAAATTAAAAAATATTTTTCAATAAAATTCATATGTATGTATGCCCAGAATCAAAAAATATTTATAAATTTAAAACTCCAATAAACAAGGAAGACGAAAACTTTATACAGGGCCAAAAAAATATTTTAACCGCAATGTTAATAAATAAGTATTAGGCCAAATTAGGAAAAAAGATCAAATTTATTAAAAAAAAAAGGTTAAATTTAAAGATAGATTAAGGGAAAACAATTTAGGTATAGATATTTTTTAGGGGCAAGGATTTAAAGATTATACATAGCTGGCAATAACTTTTTAAAACTTTCTAACGTGACTCCTTATACATTAAGCTCACATTTTTGGGTAATATATTATATGGCCCATGGATTAGGCACATAAGTTTGATTAAAAAAACAATAACGCGATAGGGACATAATCTGATAAGTAATTCCTCTAAAAAACAAAAAATTTATTTAGAATTAGATTTTACAAAAATATTAAAAATTAGTATTTTTGCGCCCAACGTCATAAATTTGTAAAATCACTATACAAAAATAATAAAAAAACGAATTTCACAAAACGAAATGCAAAAAATAATTGCTTGTAACCAAAGAAACACTAAAAAAGTAGAACGCCGAGTTAAAATTGTAAATAAAAAAAAACATTATTAAATATAAGATTACCGAAGAATCCGCAAAGCTTATGCTATCTGCCGCTCCAAGCCCGTTCCCATCAGGCATTGTCAGAGATTCTATTCGTAAAATGAAGAAAAAAAATTTACAAAAATTGAAATAAAGTTTATAAATTATAGTAAATACTAAATTACATTATGTATGAAAGAGGCAGCATTTTAAATTTGTTATGAAAATTATGATTAAATCATTTGATAATTTCTTCATAACGCAAGGACTTACATTAATTCATTTATTTACACCTCTTGTAATTTATTAGACTATTTAATAAATATCATTTATTTTATGTCAAAGGTCTACTTCATTATTTTAATAATTTACATAATATTCAAAAAAAATCAAAATACAGTTTTAATCGATGATATATTAAGTTTTATAATATAAAACTTATAAGCTATCAAATGATTAAAAAAAGCCGCCCCTTCTCCTAATTCATTTGCTAATTTGTCAAATAAAAAAAAATAGCATAATTGTCGATAGGAAATAGTATTTTACAAACATTAAGTTTTTAGGTAACAAATTCTTAAATAAATTTCAAATAAGTTAAAAAAAACATTGTAAACTGTATTAATTACAATTGTTTTTATAAGAGACTCAACAACAAATTAAAAAACAAGTTCAGTTTCATATCATACCATTCATATTGCCCCATAAAGTTTAAAGGTACGTAGCCAAGGGTCAAAATATAAAAAAAACTTAAAAAAATTAACTTTCATTATTACCTATTATAATTTTTTTGTAAAAAAAAAGATACACAGTTTCGTTTATAAATATAAGACAATAAGTATTGTATCTGCAACCCATAAAATTCAATTAAGTTAGATATAAAGCCTATTATATTAACATATACCGGATAAAGGATTTCTAAAAACGCCTTTAAGTTTTGTGCCCAATTTTGAAACGGCTACTAACATTTCAGCACCTTTTTTGCTAGTCCTATGATTGAATATAAAAAAAAGATCGCAAACATGTGTATATGCAGGGCTGGGAAAACATTGAGCCAAAAAACTTTGGCTCATTTTTTCCCCTAAAACATAAAAAAAGAAAGGGGGGCAAAAATAAAGGGCCAAAATAATAATTCAAAAAAAGCCCTTACTAAGAAAAGGGGCAAAAAAAACCCACAAAAAGTGGCTCTTAAAAAGAGCCCCAAAAAACCCATTTTATGTTTTCTATAATAATTATAAAAAATTTTGATGGGTGGGTTATTTTTTCTTAAAGCTCCTAGGAGTTATTTTTTAAGAAAAGGGGCTTCTTTTAAACATGCCCCTTTTCTTTAAGCAAGAAAAGGGGCTTTTCTTTTGCCATGCCCACGAGTTTGTGGGCATTTGGGAAAAAAACCCAAAAACTTGATAAAAAAAAGCCCATTTAGTTTTTTTTCCCAGCCCTGTGTATATGAGTAAACGATAAATAGTATATGGTCAATTCCACCTCAAATCGACAAACTTTTTCCCTCGAAGTCTCAGTTTTGGCTGAAAATTGG
This sequence comes from Acutogordius australiensis, assembly GCA_030555515.1. Lineage (NCBI taxonomy): Eukaryota > Metazoa > Nematomorpha > Gordioida > Gordea > Gordiidae > Acutogordius > Acutogordius australiensis. The sequence continues at coordinate 1,161,148 of JAUIRJ010000005.1, read as the reverse complement.
TACACTGGTAGGGTCCTTGGGTGCTGATAAAAACCTAAATTTTTTTTGACCGGAAATGATTTTTGACCGAGATATGAGCAAAAATATTTTTCATTTTTTTGCAAAAAAAAAATTTGAGGCAACTTTGCGCGCATGTATCATCAAAAGTATTGTAGCTAGAGTCATAATTTTTTTTTATTTTGAAGATCGTAACAAGGGCTACCTTAGACGCAAAATATTTTTAAAAAAAAATTTTTCTAAGTTACCAAAAAATTAAAGTCAAGTTTAGACACAAATAGCTCAAAAAACGTATCTTTGAATTTTCTGAAAAATTTATATAATATGGCCCTTAATAATGTTAATAAATATATGATTCAAAAAGTTTGGGACCGGCATGACTTTTTACAAAATTTAAAAAAATCAATTTTTTGCACTAATTTTGGGACACATTTATGCCCTTTGCACTATTTTAGAATATGCCAATGTGCCAAATTTGACAGTATTCAAAAAGCAGGACATATGGGCAATTATGTTAGACCATAATAGTTTGATTTGATTAATTACTACCATTATTAAATTTACAATGAAAAAGTGAACCTTAAAACCGAAAAAAGTGAAAATTTTGCCGGCTTTCAAAATCGACTTTCTGGTTAACCAGCCAACTTTTTTTTAATATTTAACATTTATTTTATAGATAAAATATTGCTTAATAACATATAATAGCCCCACCTTTTTTCACTCGATTTTGACGCTTCTACAATAAAAATACCTAAATTTGCCAAAAAACAGCAAATTTTCAGGTGTCAAAAAACTAACGCAAATTGTATTCGTCTGTGCAAGCTTATTTTTTTATTATTTTGGCAAAATTATCTAAAAATATCTAGAACCTATATAATCAGTCATATTTTGCCTGTTAAAGTGTTAAAAAAATAGTATATATGTTATGTATAGAAAATCTTAAAAGAACTAGATAGGTAAATTATAAAAAAATGAGATTATTAACTCATTTCATTATTTTTATTAAATTAGTAATTTAATGTATTTATTAAAACACATTTTTGTGTTAAAACTTGTAAGGAACACATTTAGTTATAAAAAATTTTAGGTCAATGCCCAAATCTATATGCCCATAGAATCAAGTAACAGTAATATTTCCTCTTTCTTTAATAGGTTTAGTGCGTCTATATTATAAAACTAAAATGTAATTGGAACTTAAATTGTTGGTTTTTAAACTTTATTAAGGTCAGTTAGATATATATGGTGTTCCTTGCTCTAAATAGCCTTTCAAAAACTTATTTGGCATTTGTAAAAATTAGTAAAAAAGAATGAATGTCTATATTTTGTTTATATTAAATTGGGTCTAATATTTAGTCTTAAAATTCATCATTGAAGCTAATTATAATCATTTAAGGTTGTTTAACCCTAAAATTGACTTCTTTTATGCAGTTATAATATCAAAAAACCATATCACTATGTTTCATAAAATAATTGACTTTTTACGTTTATTTTAAGTTTGTTGATAATCACAAAAAAAGAAAATCTGTTAAATCATAATATTCTAAATAGGCCAAATATATTCTATTTTACTTATTTTTGTCAGATTTAACGTTGTTGAGGCTGTTTTATTTAAAAACTATTAATTAATAGAAAAAAATTAATTTTTACAAATTTTTTAACCTTATTATTTTTTCTAAAATCCTCTTAAATTTTTTTTTATCCAATAAATTTAACAAATTTTTTGAATTTTGCCGAGGATAAATATTGAGAATTATGTACATATTCTAATATTGTTCATCAAACTAAAAATGACTAGTAAAAGTTAACATATATTAGCATAAAAATTTTAAGTTTTTATTTTTTACACCTTAAAATTTCAAAAAACCTGGCAAACTTTGGTTTTTATTTCATAAAAAGCTATGGGTACGTTAAAAAATGTTGGGGGAAATATATGTTATATAGTGATGTTTTATGTATAAAATGCAGTTTTAAATTTTCAAATTGGTTTGGTAGTGACCCAGAAAGTCGGCTTAGAAGATAGGAGTAAAATACTGAAAATTATCAATTTTTTTGTTCTAAAGTTCCCCTTTTCTTTCCAAAATTGACAATAGTTTAAATCAAATTAATAAAACTGTTATAGCCTAACATATTTGCCCCTATGTCTAACTTCTTATATATAAACAAATTTGGCACTTTTAAATATTTTAATATAGTACAGGGAGCAAATTTTTGTCTAAAAATCAAAAAAAAAATTTTTTTTTTTGAATTTCTTAAAAAGTCTAGTCGGTCCCATACTTTTGAGTTCACATATTAATAATGAATACTAAGGACTGTATTTTAGCAATTTTTTAAGAAATTCAAAAATACGTTTTTTTAGTTATATCAAATTGAATGTTCTTTACAAAATTGTAAAATTTCAAAAAAATAATTTTAAAATAATAACCACATGCAAGATAGCCCTTATTGTCCTCTTCAAAATAAAAAAAAAATTAAGTCTCTAGCTATAATACTTTTTGACTTATTACCTCGCAAAGTTGCATCAAATGTGAAAATTCACCTTACAATTTTTTTTTCTTTTGCCCCTATCTTCGTCAAAAATCACTTCCGGTCAAAAAAAATTTCCAGATTATGAGATACACTTAGATACTACCTCCATGCAAAATTTCAGCCAAATCAAAAGGGGTACCCCTCCCGGACTTGCTGGATTGAGGTGGAATTGACCATATATATATTTAAATCAAGACAATACAAAAATGAAAATAAAAATTATTAAAAATACGATAAAAAATTAAATATTATAAGCTTTCCAAACATTTGAGCAGAAATGCAATAACGCAAAGCGTTTATCAAAATTGTAATCATTTTTAAACTTGACAAAGGTATAACGCGATACAAGCCGCCCCGATATTTTTTTAATTTTTTTTTAATAATTTTTATATGTCTATTGCAAGGTCAATTTTTCAATTGGAAAATAAATTAAAGTCTGCAAATAAAACAATGCCATGTTTTTTGAGTTTTCTAATTTCAATAATTAAGGAATAAGTGGGGCCGGAACATTTGCTAATAGAATTATATTGGGATGCAGGAATTCCCTAGATTTATGTAGGAAAAAATCAAAATTAATACAAAAACAAAACAAATAAAATTGGCGACACAACCAGTCGCTTACAGTGTTTTGCTTATACCAGCACCAATGTGTTCATATAAAATAAAATATAAATGTAATAAAACAATTTAACAAAAAAGGCAAATACTTTGTGTTTATTTTCCCGCCGACTGATACTCCCTTTCCACCGAGAACCCAATTAAGAAACTATGAACAAAGTATAATATTATAAAAAATAAGAAAAACTCACATTAAAAAGTAGAAAAAGACAAAAACGCTAATAAATTTAATTCACTGGTGGCTACAATAAAATGGCACATGTTAAAAATATATCAACGGGCGCATAAAATGTAGTGATCCAACATTTTTTATCGTTGTCACAAATAAAATGACCACGATCACAATTAAATGAGCTCTGTCACAAATGATTGGCCAAAATGATGTTTTCACGATAAATATTACTATGTCGTGGCTATATGCAACTTAGTGATGCTTACCATTTAATCATCCATCAATTTGGCCAATTAATTGTGACAGAGATCATTTAATTGTGATCGCAATCTTTATATTGGTTACAACGATCAAAAAAATAGTGGTAGATGGCCACATTATAGGTGACTATGATCATTTTTTTTCTGACACTGGCCAATTCATAGTGGCCAATACTATAATATCATATTAAAATGGAAAATTTGTCAATCAAAGCAAAAAAAAAATCAAACAATGTTGACAAAAAAAATTGTACTAGAATATTAAAATCCATAAAATGGTAGATTTGATTACAAAGATTGGCTCATCTATCACGGAAATGCCTCAAACTATTTAATATACAAAAAAAATGCATATTTAAATTACGGGTCCACTCTGGCAAAATAGTGGTATAAACAGCTGTTCAAGCAAGCGCACCACGTGTTCCCTCGAGGTATAAAGCGGGGAAGTGTTTCGAAGTTTGAGTACATTTTCGGGTTTGTCTTCAGAGACTAAGATTTTTGATGAACAAGATATAAGTGAAAGGTTAAAACTAGATATAAATTGAGTCTAAAAAAGTGATATATTATTGTTAACGCTTGACATATTATATAACATATACCAATTAAAAATCTAAATCCAAATTTCAATAAAAGGTCGTATTAAATATACTTTTGCTTTGCATAAAATATTATTAAACAATTGATTAAGATAATTAAAAACACAAACAGACTTACACTTTATTAAAAATTATTTGAAATTAAGTATGATGTAATTTTTTGACAAAAATATTCATTTTTGCCGATACACTTGTCACATAATATACCTAATTTCATTTGTTCAATGGTAAGATCATCGAAATCGATGCGATCGGGTGATGTTTGATCAAAAAAATTTTTGTACATTTGTTGGCACTGCCTGTACAATATGTCGATTTGTTGGACCTTCAGGTCCGGATTGAGAATTAATTTCATAAAATCTTCTGTACAATATTCCAAATAAAAAATATTGTATATATGATTTGAGCTTAAGCTGGTGTGGCCAAACTAAAGATATGATAAAGTTACACTAGTCAAATTCTGAACATTTTTGCATGGCTCAATTACATACATACATCTTATTTTTACAGGCTGATTATTGAACATCTGTTCCCACATGGCTCAACTCCGGTCTGGACTCTGTTATCTACTTGCAAACTTCAGAGTACGTCCGGACCCATCTTTAAATATACTACTACAAATCAGCATATGACGATATACAACACTGGCTCATATGCCACAATCACGGGCCTCTCCGATCTTTATATCAATCCATCCCTAGCTGCCCTCAAGCTCAACCTTACTACCAATTTTCGAAAAATGGAGCAATAAACAACAACAATTAGCGTAGTCAAAACGAGTCGTAAAAAGTTAGCAGTAATTACGTAAAATTAGGTGTTGGTTAATAAATTAATGTAAATTAACAAAAAAAAGCACAATTTAAAATATGGTCGATTTTATATACAATAATTTAAAAAAGATTCATTCTTGCCAACAATATTATTTTTTATGCTACGGCAATATAAATTATTTTGTTTGGACTTAAAGTCAATGTCTAAACGGACAATGCACCCCATATTTTAAGTAATGAGTTATTTAAAAATTTTAATGATCGTTATAAATTAGAATATGGTCCTTTTAATATATGATTAGTTACAAATCAAAACAATATTTTAAAACATACAAATAAATGAACTTAATTATATTTTACTATTTTAATTTTAGAAAAGAGAATCATTTTTTAAAAAATATTTGCATTTTTTTACACTTAATTTCCCGTTGGTTCTCGTAGTTTAAAAAAATTTTTTAGGCTAAGTGAGTCAACAAAACTTACACAAGAATGTTAAGCGTATCTTTTAGCATTGACTAGTTCAAAAATATCAACAAACAAAGAAAATCACAAAGACATTTTTTTGTTTAACAAAATACAAAGTTAGTTTATATCTAACATCTATCGATTGATATAAAAATGTATTGATGCAATTTTTTTAATCCTATCTAATTTTAATGGTTCCTTTAATTGTTTAAGGCCCATACAAAGATTAAACCCATCAAAAAAATAATGATATTAAAAATGTGGTATTAAAAAATAAAAGCTAACAAACCATAGTAATGTCAATAATATCATAAATGACTAAATTATAAGATAATTACCCAAAGACATATAAAACTGAATGAGATTCAGGACACCTTCGGATTTCATAAAATTCATAAAAATGAAAAGCAAATCCTGGTTTTGAACTATCTCTTTAAGCGTAACATCTATCACCTAAAAGATTTTATCAAACAAAGTCCAAAAATTATTTATTTAATATTAAAAACTTAGTATAAACATGCAATGAAGTTTGAAGAAAATAAATTTATAAAAATAATTTTTTCAGCAATTAGATACAAAAAATATGCAAGAAAGTTTTATTTCTTGTTATTACAATTGTAATATAAAATACATGGTTGATAAAAATTATCTTTAAAAGTAATAAATGAAAAAAAAATGCCAAAAATGAATATTAATTAAAAACAAGATTAAAAAATATACAACATAGTAAAATCTTCGGAAAATATAAGGTATACCGGTTTCTGTATGGGATAATTAGCGCACATGTGTTGAAGTAAAATAACTCTAGGCTCATGGTCAACATCGGGATAATACGAGAGCTAAATTTAAAATTTAATAAATCGGAAAATTAAATTAAATTTATGAGAACTTAATCATATAAAATTTTAATTATTATATAAAAAAAGGCCATTAAACTATCTTGTATACAGGGCTTACCTCTGTTTCCCGAAAATTCATTATAAAGAGCCGTGAAAAATAAACAATAACAAAAAATTTTTTTCCGCCACTCTTTTAGTATATTTTTCATCTTATTATCAGTAAAATACATGTTTTTCAAAATTCAAATAAAATCTGAAATCAACACTGGGCAAGTTATTTGAAAAAAAAAGATTAAATTGTAACCCAAAAATAATGAGCTTAGTATAATAGTCGATAATAAATTTATATAAACGTTAATTCAATACTTTTTTAGAAACAACTTTTATAATTAATTTTTGTAAAATTAATGATTAATTATAGCCTAACTTTTTAACTAACCGAGTTTTTAAAATTTGTTTTGTAGCGAGAAAAAAATGTACACAGGGTGGCCATAAGAAACCAAAGGCTATATACCTTACCCAAAAATAACTAAATTGAAGTCAATAGTTAAGTTTAAATTATAATTGTAAATTATTTACGTTATTAATTGTTCTTTCCCAACCCTTATTTTATCAAAAATAAAATGATTAAACAATTTATGTAACTTAATTTAGCGGGCAAAACTGCAATAACTAAATACATTCAGTGAAAAAAAATAATTACTTTGCCATCCAATAGTATAATTACGAGATGGTTAAAGAAGTCCTAAAAAATAAAATAACGTATTTAAATTACACTGTACAACAAAAAAAAACAACATAAACGATTTTATAAAGTTTTGTAGAGAACTTTCTTGCGATAACGATCCCGGGTTTATTTTTTCAATGCCTCAAATTTTTTCTATACCGCGTAAGTTCAGAAAAAAATTCACAAAATTTTGTTAACTATTAATATTCGAAAAAATCTATTGGAATATTTAAATTCCTTATAAAAAACATATTTAAAAAAGGAGCTTAATATTATTAGCAATTTACTTTGAAGTTATTTAGGATAAAATACCTGATTTTATGACAACACTAATTTTATAAAAATAAATGAAATAACATTTTAATATTAAACGCTTTACATTACCAATAAATGTTTCCCTCTAAACGTATTTTTATTGTTATTACCCATCAGTTTTATGATATAGAAGCTCAAAATACCCCAAAAATAGTATTTCAACTTTGACACTAAATAACTCATCTAAGGCATTGGCTAAAATTCGGATTTCATATTCGTAATTAGCACCAAAAACTTGATCAAAAACGATAGTTGCCATAAATGATGCTTAAGGATGTCTTAATTTTGATGTCCGATGTTATCTATAAAAATATTACCACCCTTCATATCCTTTAATACTTTACTACATTTTTATTTTTAATAAATTATAATGAAATAAACATCTATTTTACATTTGTTTGTATGATATTTAAATTTTGACTTTTAATTCACTAGATATAGAAAAAGTTAAAATAGTAATAAAAACAAAAACTGTTGTCATATTTAATTTAATGTTTATATCAATCAAAATAAATCCCTTGCAATAAATAAGTGAAAGGATATACATTTAACTTAGGGCACGTGCAAAGTGAGTTTTTATTCTCGTAAAATTTTAAAAATTCTAAAAATTTTAAAAATTTATTTTTTTTCAAAATTTTTTCAAAAATTTTTTATTTCAGAAAAAGCATTTAATGTGCATATATTAAATTTGGCAACATTTTAAAATTTTGCGTTTTATTACAAAAATTTTTTTTTTCAAAATTTTCAAAATTTCAGGAAAATAAAAACTCAAAGCATTAAAATTAAACAGTTTTTTGTGGCACAACATTGTTTTAAAATAAATATTTTGTATAAATCTCAAATCCATACTTAATTGATATGAGCTATGTATCTTTAATAAAAATGTATAATAAATATAAAAAAAAGGAAATCATTCAAAAAAAAGTAAAAATAATATATATTAATAAAAAAGTCAAATTACTGGGTCAGATACAATATCTAAGGTTGGTAATAATACTCTGTAAGCAAGGACATCTTGTAATAATTGATGAATTGTTCTAAGACAAAAAAACAAACATTTTAAAAGTCAAAAATAATTTATAAATATATATAAAATAATGTAAAAAGAATGTCATTAAAAAACTAAACTTTTAAATACAATTCATAAATTTTCATATCAAAAATAACATATTTACGTTCAAAGAATAATGAACTGTTTTAATAAATAATAATTTAAATATTAACAATTACTAAATAATCAATTATATATATTTAATATGATTACGTTGATTTCAAGGGATTTTGAGAAAATATATGTGGCATTAATTCAGCTGCCAAGTGACTCAAATAATTTATTTCATTAGAACGGCTTTTCATAATGACATGCAAATGAGAGATATTTCTCTCAATAATACACTTCTCAAGTTCAGCTCCTTTAATATTGGCCAAAACTAAAAAATAAATTAACTTGTATTTTAATATATACAAAAAGATTTTGTTATAGTGCTGTTATGAATATCAAATTTTTATTTTGAAATATAAATGATACAGTTCTATAAAACTTTAATGAAATTGCTAATAAAATATGTGATTGAGAACCAATTAACATAAAAGTTGTTTAATAAATTGTCCATATGTGAGATCCTTTGATATTTATAAAGATTGTTAATAAAATAAGCTTTAAAGATAATAAAACATAAAATTTAAAAAAAAAATTATTAAATTATTTTACTTTCTTGCCTGTTGATTTGATACATATCTAGATGACTAATTACAACCTTATAAAATTTTTCTTGAAACATTTTATTTTGACATACCTGAAAATTTAATTCATCATAACTTTATTCATACCTGTTGGAACCTTTTGATCAATATAGATGAAGCCAATTTAATAGAATTAACAATTTCTGACAAAAATGCTTTGTCATCAGATATTTTACTAAAAGAAAGTATTATATTGCAAAAATATACCTGTACCAGGAGAGAATATAGCTGTTGATGATTGCAGCAAAAAACTAATAGATTAGAAACAACTGTTTATATACCTTTTCAATGGTTGCGTCAACCTCTCTAATACACAAAATATTCACATTTGGATGATAATATGAGCAATAATTTTTATCAAATTTAATTTTTTTAGGATTAATTTTTGTGGGGTTCTGAAAATTTATATAAGATTTAATTAAAAAAAGTAGAAATTAAAATAAACTTACATCAGTAATATAATCATATGCATATTTTGTTAAGCGCTCTTGATTCCTATAAATTTTAAATAGTTAATGAGTACTTCAAAATTAAATGGATTGAAATTAAACCGGCTAGTGAGGAAGTGGCAGCAATTAAATATTTATATATACTATTTGTTATTTATAAATTTAATTTACTATAACAACAAATTATATTGTAGAAAAATAACACACTGAAGAGAACCCAATATTATAATCAAGATAAGATATTTTTCAGCAGTCTCTACAAATTCGAGTAGCGTTATTTCTTTCAATCGTACTTTGCTCATTTTCAGCTTACACTCTATCATATGTAAGTCCGTGTCTTGTATATAATTGTGTCCGTAAAAGTAAAAAATCCCATTAGATATAAGTGTATTAATAATGTGTCGTAGTGTATAGCAGTCATCACTTGTATTAGTCATTACTTTTATTAGTCATCACTTTTATTAGTCATCATGTTTAATTATAAACTATGAATTGTGTAGAAAAAGTAATAAAAAGTATATTTAGATTTTATAGTTAATTTAAAATTAGATTGAGCACATCACGATGATTGTTTAAAAAATATATATAAATACCAGACAGATTAATATAGATTATTATTGATTATTGATTATTATATACAATAAAATTAGAGCCGAACCATCTTATCGTTCTTAAACAATATCCTGGTGGCCTAGCCACCAGGATATTAATTCTCTACTATCAGGCTACCAAATTCCTACCAATATATTATCCTATATTTTTCATCTTAAACAATGGTGCCGTTAAACCCGGGGACGAACCAGGAAAAATTAAAAAAACGTAGTTTTAAAAAAAAAACATTTTGGCTTAGACTCAATGAATATACATTGAAGGACAGCTTTAAATTTGACAGTAAGACCTTCTATTTTTTTCATGCGTAATTTTCTCAGCACAAGGATATCGACTATAATCAATGCTCCCCCCCCCCCCCCCCCATTCTCTCACCACCTACGTTATTCTTTACAAACATCTTTACAGTTAATTGAACTCTCTCGGTATGAACTTTTAACCGGTAACTTTAACACTCAAATATACCACAATTAAATATTTCTCTACTCAAACATCTAACGATATTTCGCAACTCATACACCCAATTAAATTTCTCATAATAACAATCAACACCTTAACAACGTAATCAAGGCTTTGCATACTGTGGAAAAGATGGTGGTTGCGCAATAGATACTGGTTCGCTTTTTCCTTTTCATAGGTTGTTCTATAACTCGCGAAAGTGTAAGTCCTAGCATCACCCTAAATGGATTACGGCAAAAGTTCCGTCTAATCTAGGCACATCGCAGAGGAGCATAAAAAATAATAATAATAAATCTATGGATCAACAACGAATGGTAAACCACCTGAACACAGAACCCGACTTAAGCAGGCCGCACACAAGGTGAGGTGACATAATTTTAAAAAACGGAACAAGAGAGCAAAGTTCAACACCCCTAGCAACTAGACAAAACAATTATTCAACACAGATTTTTGGTCATGCAAACACCCATCTTCCACAATCATCAAATTATATAAATCGACACTACGACAGGTACGATGCCCCCTGAAAAAGGGAGGTGTCAGTGTATAGCAGTCATCACTTGTATTAGTCATCACATTTATTAGTCATCACTTTTATTAATCATCATGTTTAATCATAAACTTTGAATTGTGTAGAAAAAGTAATAAAAAGTATATTTAGATTTTATAGTTAATTTAAAATTAGATTGTGCACATCACGATGATTGTTTAAAAAATATATATAAATACCAGATAGATTAATATAGATTATTATTGATTATTGATTATTATATATAATAAAATTAGCTCCGAACCATCTTATCGATATATTCTTAAACAATATCCTGGTGGCCTAGCCACCAGGGTATTAATTCTCTACTATCAGGCTACCAAATTCCTACCAATATATTATCCTATATTTTTCATCTTAAACAATGGTGCCGTTATACCCGGGGACGAACCAGGAAAAATTAAAAAAACGTAGTTTTAAAAAAAAACATTTTGGCTTAGACTCGATGAATATACATTGAAGGACAGCTTTAAATTTGACAGTAAGACCTTCTATTTTTTTCATGCGTAATTCTCTCAGCACAAGGATATCGACTATAATCAATGCTCCCCCCCCCCCCCCCCCCATTCTCTCACCACCTACGTTATTCTTTACAAACATCTTTACACTTAATTGAACTCTCTCGGTATGAACTTTTAACCGGTAACTTTAACACTCAAATAATCCACAATTAAATATTTCTCTACTCAAACATCTAACGATATTTCGCAACTCATACACCCAATTAAATTCATAATAACAATCAAAAAACTATTTTTTAAACAGATCACACCTTAACAACGTAATCAAGGCTTTGCATACTGTGGAAAAGATGGTGGTTGCGCAATAGATACTGGTTCGCTTTTTCCTTTTCATAGGTTGTTCTATAACTCGCGAAAGTGTAAGACCTAGCATCACCCTAAATGGATTACGGCAAAAGTTCCGTCTAATCTAGGCACATCGCAGAGGAGCATAAAAAATAATAATAATAAATCTATGGATCAACAACGGATGGTAAACCACCTGAACACAGAACCCGACTTAAGCAGGCCGCACACAAGGTGAGGTGACATAATTTTAAAAAACGGAACAAGAGATCAGCAAAGTTCAACACCCCTAGCAACTAGACAAAACAATTATTCAACACAGATTTTTGGTCATGCAAACACCCATCTTCCACAATCATCAAATTATATAAATCGACACTACGACAGGTACGATGCCCCCTGAAAAAGGGAGGTGTCGTATTGTATAGCAGTCATCACTTGGATTAGTCATCACTTTTATTAGTCATCACTTTTATTAATCATCATGTTTAATCAAAAAAAAAGCTAATAACTATAAAATTTTGATGTTTAAAAATTGGGGTTGTATGGACTCTACTACAGGCATTTGCCTTGGTTTTTTAACCTAGTCTTCGCGGGTTAATGGCTGCGGCTATAAAAAAAATATAACACAAAAATTGCACGCATTTAAATAACTTGGAGGCGGCTAATATAAAAAATTTAAAAAATTAAAATTTTTTAAAAAATTTTTTTAAATATTTTGTTAGGTAATTTCTAAAGAAAATTCTCATTTTTAATATTTTGCCGCTAAATTTTTTTTTTCGAAATATTTATTTTATACTTTTGTAAGAAGTATTAGCAGCAACCAACGTAAAGCGCGTCTAGACGATAGACCACATGCTGAATGAATGAATGTAATGCGATGGATTTCAAAAATCCATGTGGATATTTTATTTTTGAAACCCAGGATATTATTAAATCAGCCTCAAAAATTTATATGGACTATAAAATCAGAGAAAAAATCAAATTCTGTTTTATATTACACAATTTCTATTGCTTTGGGATTTTTGGGGGCTAGCTATGCAGCAGTCCCTTTATATAAAAAATTTTGTCAAGTTTATTTTTTTCACCTATTTTTGTTATAAGCTGCTTGACATCATAATTTTTATTAGGTCACTGGCTTGGGTGGTAATTCTGCGCTTATGGATTTACAAAAATCGGTTGATGTTAGTCAATTAAAAAAAATTCCAGGCAGACCAATAAGGGTTACTTTTAATGCTGATCTCAACTCTTTCAATGAATGGAATTTTGCACCTTTACACAAAAACATTGATGTATTTAGATATTTTTGTTAATAAATTAGAATTACTGTGTTTTTTATTAATATTTTTACAAGTTAAATTCATTAAATCCAACTTTGACCAATTTGACTTTTTTTCAAAATAAATTATCACTTATAAACTTCAATTTTTGGATTGATGCTTTTTAATCTCCGATCATCTTATAAGACAAATTTCTAAACAGGTTATTCCAGGAGAGACAGCCCTTGCTTTTTACACAGCTGAAAACAAAGACAAAGAACCAGTTATTGGTATTGCCACTTACACCATTCTACCATATGCTGCTGCACAGTATTTCCACAAAATTCAGTGCTTCTGCTTTGAAGAACAACTATTGCAACCAAATGAAAAGGTATACATGCTACTTGTACTAGTTTATATGACATTCTGTAAAATCATGTCTAATTAAAATTTATAAATAATTGTTTCTGCATAAAATACTTTATTGAATCTAATTCTTTGATAATTTTTATATTAAATTTCCAAATTTTTTAATTTTTATGAAATTTCTTTAATATAACAGCAATATATGTAAAGCCTTTTCCAACTCTTTTACTTAATTTTAAAAAATTAATAGATGCCTATAATACCTTATTATACTTATTTGCAAATTTTTAAGTACAACAAATTTATAGACTAGAAATTTGAAAATTTTAAATATTGTTTTTTTCTTATCAAACTTATGCAGCTATCAACAATGATTTTTTTTATGTTGGAAATCAAAAGAGGATTATTGTGCTAAAAAAATATTAAAGGAAATTGTTTGTCTAAAATAAATATAAAATAACTACACTGTTTAATTTAAACTCAAAAAACTATTTTAAGTTCAATTATATTATTTAGGTTGAGAAAAATATTCCTACCTAAACATCAAAAATTTTATTTCTCTATAAATAGAAATTACAATCAATATAGTAAACATATGACTATTTAAATATTTTTAAGGTCGCTAGATTAGCCAATTTGGCTATTTTGATGATTGTCATCAATCTGATGAATTTTGTTTAGATAACAATTTTTAATTTGCAAAATATAAGGCTATCATGTAAATTATACACTAAATGTATAAACCTGTAACAACATTAATTAAATTTTGTCTTTTTTACCTATATAATTAATTTAGATTTTGGAGAATTTTGTTACAAATTCTTGATGCAATGATAAATTTTGTAACATAGCAAAAGTAGTTTAATGTCATTTATAAATTTAATTTTTTAAAATCTTTTGAGCCTTACAATTTTACAAAGTTAATTTTTTTTGATCACCAATTATAGCCAAGTATCAAGGTTATTGCCTGGTATATTGATTAAAAAATGATTATGTTTGTAAAATAGTCCAGTTCAGTTTGCATATTGTTTGAATAAAATTAAAAATGTCCAAATGTTTATATAAAGCCTATAATTAATTCCACAGCTCGACAAATCTTTGAGAGATATGTCACATAGCTTTAGAAATCAGCCCTGCCATTTTAGGTAAACTTTGTAAGCGAGCTAAAAAACAATAAAAAAGTGTAAAAAACAAAAAAAAAAGATTCACACTACAAATTTGATAAAAAAAATACTTTTATAAAAACAAACTGTAAAATTAAAACTTCAAAAATTCAAAATAATAATAATTTTGTTCTATTTAGGTGAACCAAATGTTTATAGCTTTAAAGGATATAAGAGTTTACTTATAAATTTTATTTCTCTCGTAGTCATGCATATTTAATTTTATCATTATTATGATTAGAGTTTTGTTATAATGAATAAATAAAAATATTTTTTTATTTTTACTTAAACTTTTTTGCCAAATATTACCTTTTTCTTTAATATTTTTTATTTTTTTTATATTATCTATATATATAAATAGGTCGATTTACCCATTTTCTTTTACATACATCCCGATTACGCGCTGGATCCCACGTTACAATACATCGATAACATTGTCCTTTCCTACACTTTTTTTCGATCCAAAGATGATTTAGATGACATAATCCAGTCAGCTGGCTAAATGTGGTCCTATAACCTTTTTTTACAAATTTATTTTTTCATTCACTACAAAATCTCACATATTCTAAATTCCTTTATATTCCCCCCCCCCCCTCGCCCAAACCAAAAAATTCGCTTTGTTTTGGGGGGACGTTAATTGGAATTTTTTTAACTGTATTTTTTCTGACATTAAATTATAACTAAGAATTTCACAGGTCGACAATGAATGAAAAAAGAAAATTATGACGTTGGAAGAGAAAATAATCCCGTTGATGGCCTTATTTTATATACATAAACGTTTTCTGAAATCATTATTTATGAATTTCTTTTTCATATTCGTATCCTATGTGACTTAAATTTCTACACAAATGCTAATAAATTTTACGTAACCAACTCTTATATCCTCATTTAACTTATACAACTTTGGCATTTCATCCAATATAACACGATATATTGTCGGTTAAAATAAAAACATCAGAACTTTGCAGTTTTGTTTATATTTTTTTTGTTTATGATCCTTATTGTTTTTTCAAATTTTATAACAAGCTTACAAAGTTTGATTTAAAAAACGGTAAACGGATTTGAAACTTAGATGGCAGGTCTAAGTCAAATTTTTTTTATTTATTTAAAATTAAAGTTAAAAAAAAATTATAAAAATTACATCTGGTTCTGTTTTCTTTTTTGTTTAACTGCTTTAACTATTTGGCAAAGTTGAAACATTCATTAATATATATATATATTATCAATTTATTTTTTTATACATGCGTTATACATTAAACTAGTATCTTTTAATGAATTGTATATAATGTCATAAGCAAATACATTGGCTGAAAAAGCTTCCATGTGATTTCGATCACACCTCAACCTGACCCATCAGCTGGTTTAATAGTTTTTTACTTGACCTACAATGCTCATGTTTGCTATGTAAGTTTGTTTTAACATTGTATATTGAAAACATAACTGTTGCAGTTTTTTTTTCATACTATTCCGGTTGCAGTTTTTTTTTCATTCTTTTCCGGTTGCAGTTTTTTTTCATTCTTTTCCTGTTGCACATTTTTCTTTGCCTCTTTAGTTTGTGTTAAAATGAAAATAATTGTAATGAGGAAAATAAAAATATAATATTTATACACGAGTGAATCACATATATATGTAAAGAAGTTAATCAAGTAGTAAAGTATATTTGGTAGGATTCGTTATATCTACATTCAAATGATTGTTTCAGGTGAAAAAAGAATTGTATCTATATATTTATTTTCAAATGATTGTTTCAGAATCTACTCATATCAGACAAGTTCAAATATGTTTTAGAATCTATTCATATTAGACAAAATAGGTTTATTTCAAATTTTTCAGATTTACAGTACTTGCTTATCATAGATTTACTTAAATTTAAAAAAGTATATTTGACATAACAGTCCTTGATGCTGTATAACACTGGTCAACAAATTTGGAAATTTATGAGCTAACTATTGGCTCAGGTAGCTCAGTGGCAAACATTCCTGTCTTACACGCACAGGAGGTTGCGAGTTAGAACTCAGGAAGCTTTATTTTACGGAAAAAATAGTATGAATGTGCAGCCACTTTAAAGCTGCTGAGTGGCCTGCTAAGGCAATAGGCGCTAAACGATATAAATCTGGAGCCTAGGCTGAAAATCTAGAGCGCCGGCGTGCGAGGAAATTTTGTTTTTTTCACCATTGGTAATTTTAACTGTTGCTCTTGTTAAGAAAGCCAAAGGTATGGCCCTAGGTCTTATACTCATTGTTTTTTTAAAAGCTAACTGTAGAGACCAACTTTGCCATCTTAAGGATTTCCAAATCCAAATTAATAGTAAGTCAGCCATTAAATTAAAAAACCCTTTTTTCTTAAGAAAAAAATCGGGCTTCTGTGTCCATTTTTACGAGTTATTCTTAGAAAAGGTTTTAGAAAAATTATCTTTAAAGGCTGGCTCTTTTTTTCTAAGCCTGATGCAAATACTTTTTTTTATTTTACTAAAAGCATATGTTGAAAATTTTAAATTGATACCCATCATATTCATCACACTACGAAGTTTTGCACCTAATACTTATATAATTTTATTTTGAGATCACTTAGGTTATCGGCGCTAAGTAAAAACGTTTAAAGTTAAGTTTTTTTTCTCTAACTAAAAACTCAATTTTTCAAATTTGATACACCGATTAACTCTTTTAATATTTTATAAACAAGATAGAAAACGCATCTGCCACAACTATATGGTCCTTTTCATTGAAATCAAAAATAATTTAGATGCAGTTTGCCATGGACATGTATCATAACTTTGTCATAACGTGATTTTGTTTTGGCACACACCGTAAATACATACACCTATGAGCATTATTGGCTACGAGTATTTTCTGCTATGGGTTGACGACATTGAGCGCCATTAATCTCGGTTGTGTTTAGACAAATTAAGCAGCGTTACACCTGGTTAATATTTGAATTTGTGACCTCCAAAGCCGCACTTATTTTGCCTAATACCAAAAACTGAGGTCACCATCGGCGTGTGTTAAATCTTTATTAACTTTGCGGCACCTGCTGTAGATTGAAACGTCCTTGACGGGTAAGCCGTTCTTTAACGGTCCGCTGGAATTTAAATCCTCTACTACAAGTTTTTATTCACAGGCTTGTTCTATGCACTTATCTTGTCTCTGATGTCCAGCTACTCGTTGGCTAATTTTATTTGTAAGATCTCGTGGGATAACAAAGCAATCTTGTCGTTACAAACTCGCCTCCCCCAATTTAATTCTGTCATAGCTTTGTTATCCGCTTGTCGGCTTCCAACACGTGCTATTTTACCCCTTTGAATTTTTGAGAATACTTATGTCTTCATCTCCTCCAATCGCAAAATATTAGAGCCACGACCTTGATTTAAGACGGAGTTGTCAATATCAGGTATTTCAGCTTTATAGTATATGTAATAACCCGAGTTAAAACCAGCCGTGATTATGCCAACGTTGTAATGTGGGGATACAATTCATATATTAAAGTCAATCTAAAAATGAATCTTTGACCAATTAGATATTCCTGACATCTCGCTAAGCCATTTTGAACAGCGAGGCATTCCTTTCCTATGAGTACTTTATAAAAAGGAATAATTTTTTTTTGAACGTGCTCCATAGCCGAAATATAAATTGACATTTTAAATTTCCTAAATATTTGGCTGGCAAATTTTGTTTGGGCTTAGCATTTTACAAAGAATTCGAACAAAAATTCGCATGTCGCTGATGGCGGGATATACTGTTTGCCTTCCCTTTTTTATATCTTTTTAAATCCTGGTTATGGCCTTGAGCCCTACACGATGAGAAGATAAAAACAATTATGTCTTTCACCTACCTTTGCGCCTAAGGTTATAGCGAAATTGTTAAGCTGAAACTCAAGAATACAATTTGTTTAATTTATATAAAAGAAAGTTTGTTAACGAATTATGGCAAAATGTTTGAAAATGAATTATGACCACGTTTAAAGTAAGTTTGTATTTTAAAAATTTTTTCAAAAAATAATAATAATACTTAAATTTCCAAAAATTTTTTGTAATATTATTTATCTCAAAACATTGTTTTTCATTCCTAAATTTTAATTTTCAGAATATTTTGAGCGTGTTCTAAAAGGATCTAATGGCATTTACATAATAAACGTTTGTTTTTTAAATTTCTAAAAATTTTAATCTGTGATAAAAAAGTATTTTTACACAAAGTTGCTAAAGGAGAGTTTTCCTGTAATATAAAAATTTTTTGAAAAAAAAAACCATTTTAAACTTGTTTCACTAATTTGAGCATGGCAAATGAGATTGTTGAATAAATTTAGTGTAACTTCTCTCACAGCGGCCCCCTATCTTGGATTTCAATCTCAAACGAACCGTTAAGAGCTTACTTTTTAAATAGGCCACTTAACGGCAGTCTTTGCACGCATGTTTTAGTTTTTCGTGGATTAAAGTTGTCCATGGACAGGCTGAACATCGTATCAGCTTGTAAGACAGGGGATGAGGTAACAGGTAAATTAGTATTTAGCACAATCTTTTTATCACTTTTACTTGTAGTTTTAATTAAGTGCTAATTTGTGTATCGGTAAAAATTACAATAATTAATTAAATTAACAAAATCTTTATTGGCCCTCTTGCTACTAGATGTAAGCAATAAGATTAGTAAATTCACAGGTCAACAAATATCAATGTCAGAAAAGTGAATTTTATGAAAACATTAAAGAATATATTCTCATGATGGTCTTACCTCATAATATATTTTGTTTTTCGTCGTTTCTTCCGGCTTCGGCTCCTTGCATACGTCCATACCAAAAAATGGCCTTTAACAGATTAACCCCGAGAACACCCTAAAAAATAAATTAAGAGTTTTTTACATGTAAAAATCCCTGGTAATTTATATCATCTAAAAGATCAAGAACATCAGCACTTAGATAATACAAAATTTGTGTACTCATTCGACACAATTTTTTTATTAATATTATTTAAAGGTTTTATATAACAGTTTGGCTGTCGTGAATATGCAAGAAAAAAGATCTTTTTATTTTTTAATCTTTTTTGTTTTTTTTTGGCATTTTATCTTAATATATAATTTAAGTTTATAGGAAAAAGATAAATCCGGAAATTCCTAAGAGGGCAGGTTTGATCTCTGTAGGTAGCTCATAAATTACTAAAATTTGTTGACCTGTGTAATAAGTGTAGTGAATTTTAAATATAAGAATAATGTTTTAATTTTAATTTACCTACTTGTGTTTGGCACACTTTTACGACTGCCTTAAAAATTGCCTTAACCCTCCCCCTCTCCATCTACTCTCACCATGAGACATTTAATGACTAAAACTCAAAAACTTTGGGTGTAATTTGGCAAAGCACACCCTTAAAAGGACAATATTGATTTAAAAAACCCTAAAATTAAATTTTTTTGGCACTCAAATGATAAAATATTTTGCAACCATAAATTTGAATTCATAAACAAATTTTATCATTCAACAACCACTTTTTTAAATGAATTTAAAAACTTTTGCCATATGGATGTCAAGCGCCCTATTCCTTGGAATAATAAATAAGATTCGAAGTGAACCAAGTGCATCATTTCATCTATCTTATGCATTGTATCGTATCTCACGGTAGAGTAAAGGAAAGTAAGAAAGGCAATAAGTACGTGGTGATGGGGGGGGGGGCGTGCTAAAAAAGACCTGGGGAGTTTAAAATGTATTCCGTAGAGCATGTATTTTAAAAAAATGACCTAAAGGACATGAAGCAGCATATCATGCTACAGGAAAATCAAAACTTTCTATCTATTTCGATTGTGCAAATTTTTTGACTCACCTGATATTAAAATGAAGATCTCACTTTATAAGTTTGCTCTTTCGTATTTTGTTACAGTAAAACATGACTAAAAATCAAAATTTTATATCAGAAAAATCTTTAAAAAATGTTGTAACAAAATAAAATATAAGTTACTATAATTTTTATACCCCATTTTGAATCAGTGTATCTCTAATGAATTTACATTATAAAGGGTACCTTGTTTTAATGCACAAAAAAATGATGTGTTATTTTTACTACCTAAAATCTTGATTTTTTTCTTTATTTTTGAGAATAATATTGTTAATAGGCCTTAACCTTTAATATATTTTTTGTATAAGTGTCAAATATTTTAAACAATGTCTGAGAATAAAATTTAATTGTGCTAATTATCTACTATGCTCCGCCTAACTTTCATTGCTTCAGCTATAACTAATATTAATTACTATTTTTTCAATCATTGTCTCGAATTTATAAACTACCTGCCTTATATCAGGTGGAAATTATTTAAGAGATATACTTACGAGCAATTTGGCAAGGAGCTTACACCTAGATTCCAGTGTACCTATCCACGAAATAAGGACCGTCAAAATAAATGACGGTAATATAATAACATTATAACAAATTATTAACTTGACCAGTATCCAGCAGTGTGATATGATTAATTTTTTTGGGGGGAAGCGATAAACTTAGTTAACGTTGCAAAACTACAAACATTTTTTATGTTTGTAAACTCGCTTCTTATACTTTTTCGTTAGAAATTATTTAGTTAAATGGAGTTACCGTTCAATTTTATTAATATAATATGCATATAAATGGGATATTGAAAATTTTTATATAACCAGGACACCTGCAAATACCTGTAGAAGATAACAGCCGTAGAAAAATTGAATTGATGGAACTTGTAATCCCAGCAAATTACGAAGATGTAACAATTAATTGTCCCCAAAATATGGCAATTAAATTGGAAGCAGCTCCTGCGTTAGAGTTTAATCATTTCAAAGTATATAATGTTACCCAAACCCTTGCAACCCTTTTTAGCAAAAGGGTCGGGAGAGGACCTGCAAACGATTTCCTGTGATGTCGCCTTCACTCTCGGTCAAAATTGTATTACAGATTTGACGGATGAGGAAACGATGATCATTGTATATATTCGAGATGGCAAACAAAAAAAGTTTGCATTTGTATTAACAACATAAGATTTATATCTCACCTAAAAAATAATAGGGGCATTCCAATGGTAAAAAATTTCTGACCGTCTAACCCATATTTTTTGCCGGTTTTTTTGACCCGACTTTAGCATCTTCCAGAACCCATATTATACCGGATTGCCCTTAGCTAAAAACTTTTTATCTTGTGCAAAACGGTTATACATTTTAATTATTAAAAGGTAATTTCTTTACACTTCTCTTGATCCATTAATTTATATCAAAAAAATTAATATAACCTTAGTGGTACTATGTATGATTTTTTTGAACCAAAAAACTTTGGCTCATTTTTTTTCCCAAAACATAAAAGAAGAAAGGGGGCTACAAATAAAGGTCCAAAATAAGAATTTAAAAAAGGCCCTTACTAAGAGGGGCAAAAAAACCCAACAAAAAGTGGCTCTTAAAAAGAGCCACAAAAAACCCATTTTATGTTTTCCTTATAATAATTTAGAAAAATTTTGATTTTTTCTTTATAATAATGGTGGGTATTTTTTCCTAAAGCTTCCAGGAGTTTTTTTTTGAAGAAAAGGGGCTTTCCTTTTGCCATGCCCACGAGTTTGTGGGCATTTGGGGAAAAAAACTAAAAACTTGCTAAAAAAACCCATTATGTTTTTTTTCCCAGCCCTGATATAAAGTATAAAGTTTAATAGGTTTGGCCAAACATGGATGTTATTGATTTTTGTGTCTCAGATTAGCTGCAATTAATTTCCAAACAAAGGATGAGGATGATGACGATGAAGTTTGGAATATGTTCGACAAAAAGGACCGTAAACTGGCGCGTATAGCTAGTCAAAATACTACTTGTTATTTGCAAAATTACACATTTATACCGAACTGGGCCGAAAATTATATTTGGTTATCAAAATCCATGACGATCAATTATTGCACAGGTACTTAAAGTCTATGTCTTTTATATCTATTTTATCTAAATAAAATAAGTATATATTAAAATTTTTATCTCTAATTAATCTATAAACGACAGCTCGATGGCAATCAACAGATATCAATGGCGTGAATTTTATAAAAACAATAAATATATTCCCATGATGGCCTTATCTCATATATTTCATTGTTCTTAGTTTTCCGGCTTGGGCTCCTGACATCCGACCAATCAAAACATTTTGACCAAGTTGTTTGATTATACCCTAAAAAAAAATGTTAAAGTTTTTTTTTATATTTAAAAAGTTGTTGTAACTTACATTTAACATCTCAAATAATGAGAAATAAAGTTTTTTAGTAAAGCTCTTTTACATCAGCATTTAGATAATACACATTTTTTCGCGTCCAAACTTTACAAAATATATATTATTTAAATTTTATTGAAGTTTAAATTTAACAGTTTAGCTGTGGTAAATGCGAAAACAAAAATTTAAATGAATTTTGTTTTTGAATCGTATTTTGGTATTTTTTATTAACAATGGCTGACTAACTAAGTTTGATTAAAAATAATGAAACAGATTTGAAGATCTTTAAGATGGCAGGTTAGTTCACTAGTTCATAATTCTCAAAATTTTGTTGACCTGTGTTGTAGAGTCCGTAAATATATTTTTGGTAAATTTTAATTTTAAAATTCTCTACTTATATACATAATTTGAGTATTTAAGCACTTTTACAGCCTAGTAGAGTCAACGTGATTACGGGCCAGTCTAATAAACACATTGGCCTAAAAATATATCACAAATCACTATGATACAGAAGGAAATAATAATCTCTGATAACAAATTTTTCATTATACGTAGTTTTTAATACAGGCAAAACGAGTTTTTGATATCGGTTCGGATGCTTAAAAATTTTCTCGCTCGGTCCGTTGCTTAAAATAAAGTTGGGAATCATTCTGAAGGGCAGGTCTTTTCGGTGTAAAATGAACTCGTGTAAAATGCACACGAAGCTCATTTCACATCAAATAGAGTTTTACACGAGTTTATTTTACACTAAATAGTAAAAACGCTTTTCAATATAGGTTTAGATTAGAGTTTTTTAATGTAATTTTTTCTAAGAATTTCTAATAAGTTATTAAAAATTTTCTAACTTGTTTAGTTTTTTTATAAATGCGACTTACTTATTAAACGAAAGTTGATGAATAATTACGAAGTTATTTGTTATAATATGCCAATCTAAAATTTTAAAATAAATATGATTGTTTTATTTGAGGAAATTAATTTAAAAGGTTCCATTATTATAGTTCAGTTATGATTATATATATATAAATCGTGATTTAAAAAATAAAGAGCTTTGGTTAAAGTATAGCGTAGCAGGCTAAAAAGCGTGAGGCTCTAAACCCAGCCAAGACATTTTTTTTATATTTTAAGTTACCTATATAAGTCAGCTTAACATTTGTGTACTTCAGCTAATTTTCCGGTGAGATTATTTTTTGTTCTTTTATATACGTTTCCTAATAAATAACATAGTAAATATTATTTTTACAACTCATAAGCTATTTTTTCTATTATTTAAGATTAAAAAGGGTAGTTTATAAGTTGCTATTTTTTTTATAACTAATAGTTTGTTTCTCAAAATATTATAATATAATTTGTAAATATTTTATTAATTACACAGGTCAACAAATATCAATGGCACATCCGTCAATTTTATGAAAAATAAAAAAATATGTTCCCATGATGTTATTTATGTATATATTTAGATTCTTAGTGTTGTCCTAAAAACTCCTTACATCTGTCCATATCGAAAATATTGTTTTTTTTGACTAATTTGACAGAGATAGAGAATAACCAAAATTTAATTCTCTTTTTTTTTATATAAAAATCCCTTGTAACTTATATTTATCATATCTAATAATGAGAATTAAAATTTTTTAGTATATCAAGCTAATATAGCTTTTAAATAATAAAAAATACTTTGCGTCCAAACTTAGATACGACACTATATAAGCATTAAAATTTAACAGTTTAGCTGTTGTGAATATGCCAAAAAAAAATTTTAATAATTTTTGTTTTTAGATCTTCTGTTTTTCATTTTTCTAAATTTTTCAATGCTGATAGCTGACTAAGTATGATTATAAAAAGGGTATACGGATTTCAAAATATTTAAGATGGCAGATTTGATCTCCGTAGTTAGCTCATGACTCTCAAAATGTGTTATATGTTATAAAATTTAAAAAATGTGTATAATTGTTGTTTATTGACCTCCCCCCCCCCTGAACCCCATCCCCTCTTTGTGGGCTCCTGTGTTTACTTACATTTATAACTTACACATTATCTGCAATTCCTCCCATTGGACCTTAAAAGTTGATAATAAATTTTTTTTTACAAAATTTAGGCACTCTTTAGTAAAATGCTGATCAAAATGGCGTCCTATATGACTTACTGTTGATGAATGACAACCACAAAATAGGACAAAAATAAACACAGAGAAATCAGCTAAAAATAAGTGCACAAATGTTATGCTGACTTATGTAGATATTCTAAAAATGTCCTCGCAGGGTTCTGAATTCTCAGGGACTTTGAACCGGCCGCTTTTTAGCCTGCTATACGCTTTAAATGCAAAGCTCGCTTAAATTTTTGACTCACGAATTATATATTTATATGAAATTTTTTACTGACATTTCAGGGGCGTATTGTGTAAGAGTCAAAAGGAGGCAATTGCCCCCCTTTATATTTTTTTTTCAATCTTTATTATGTAATTAGCGGTTGAATTTACATATCAAACATATAGGATTAAAAATCAAGAAAATATTTTTTTATAAAAAATATACAGCCTTATAATATAATTTTGCAAAAAAAATATCAACATTAAAATTGTTCCTTTCTCCAAAAAATTCTTGCCCCCCCTATATAAAAATTTCTGACGCCCCTGCTCACTTTAAAGTTAAAAAATAAATATAATTTGGAAGATATTATAAAAGCTCTTAAATTAAAATCCTCAAATAAATAAAATCATTTCAAATTTTAGCTTGGCATATTACAACAAATAATTTTGTAATTATACATTAACTTTCGTTTTATAAATATTAAAAACTTTTATGCCGCTTAAAAAACTAAATAGAAATTTTTTGAAAATATATTTGAAATCCTAAAAACATTAGAAAACTCCTATCTAAAAAATTTTTAGATATAGAAAGACGTTTTTACTATTCGGTGTTTTACACCCAACACCTGTCGCATTCTGAAAATATTAATTTTGTTAAATTGATATCAAAAATCAATCATGTTTTTTTTTGTAAATTGAGATTTATAATAATTTTTTATTTAGGGGAATGCTCCACTTCGAGGTACGATATTTTGTCGCAGGTGCGGAATAAGTATACAGCATTGGGCCAAAATTTAGCTATAAATAAAGGTGAGGCCCATTGCCAAATACATAAATATTATACCCAAGACTTTATCAAAATTACAACCGTGAATAAATCGGAATCATACAACAAAATTAACGTCAAAAATTTTTCGGCAAGAAGTTGCTGGTGCACTTAAAAAACCATTTGCCTACAACGTATTGTACATTGTTTAATATACATAATATATCAGCTAATTTGATCCTTAAGTAGGTCCGTTTCGTTTTTAGCATTGTTTTTAATTCTCTTACAATTACGACGTAAGAGAGATTACCCTTTACCACATTTTTATAATTTTTAAGTGTATTAGATTAAACTTCTGCCATCTATGTTATAAGCCTAATATTACTGTAATAATAATTTTTCTTTGCACAGTGTTTGCTTCAATATAATGCCACATAATAGAATGATCAATAGACACATTAAAAGTGGCCATCTAACATTGTTTTTTTGTTCGCGATCACTAATAAAATTATCATGATATGAGTCACAATTAAATGGTCAAGATGATGATTTTATGGTAAACATCACTAATTTGTGTGAACTATAGCCATAAAATAGTGATAATTTTATCATGAAAATATCCTCTTGGCCATCTAATAGTGATTTGTATTTTATCGTATTTTATTGTGACAACGACAAAAATATAGCGTTGGACATTTTTTGTGTCTATTATCATTCTTTTCTAACCCACTTTATTTAAGCCAGCACTGTAAAACTTTACTTGCGATTTTTTTTCACTTTTACTTATTGAATTTTAAACGATTTTAAGTTTCCCAAATAGTTTTTTGTGACATTCATCATATTTACTTGTTTGCAACAAGATAATTTGATATTAGATTGCCATTAGAATTAATTTAACCCCCTCCTCCTAACACATCATATAATTATAAACAGTACATCTTTCATTTTTTAATGTAATCGTAGTTATTTGTTTTAATAATATCTAAGGGGGAAAAAGAGCCAGCCTTCAAAAAGGATATTTGAAGCTTGCTCATTAAATAAACTTGTAAGTAAAAAAATATAGCCCAATCTCTTCCTAATATTTAGGGACTTTTTAGGATTTTGGGCTTTTAACTAAATTAATGAACGCTCATAAACAAGACGATAAAATAATAAAGGGTTTTGGGAGAAGCTTTTTTACCATTTGCCGTGTTTTTGATAATAAGCTTTTCCCCCCTTTAGCCCAAGAAATAATTCCACAAATTTCCCTTTGGCCTACATTTTTTCAAATAAATTATAATAGAATATAATTTGAAAACAAATAAATTGCGTATTACATCATCTTAAAATGAAAATACGCCAAATTATTCATTTTAGGATATCTATATGTATAAATTTTATGAAAAATTAGTCACGTCAAAAATATTGCTATATACAAAAGTCAGTTAATATTGTAAACTCACCAAGTATAATAAACTTGCTTTTCTAGATTACATTATTTGTGTAAGAGAAGACTGATACAGGAGGGCAAAAAAAATGATCTATGGTTGAAAATTCATCACAATCCTAAATAAGACCAGATTTTCAAATTTCTATGTGAACATTTGTCAATAAACCATTGCGAATATTTGTTAATTTTCAAGGTACTCTCTTAATCACAAAATTTAAAAATGCCCGTGATCTTGTAAAATATAGAATTATACATATATGGTCAATTCCACCTCAAATTAACAGACTTTTTCCCTTCAAGTTTCATTTTTGGCTGAAAATTGGTACACTCGTAGTATCCTTGGGTGCTGATAAAAAGCTAAATTTTTTTGACCGGAAGTAATTTTTGAACGAGATATGAGCAAAAATATTTTTTTATTTTTTTTGCAAAAAAAATTTTAGGCAACTTTGCGCGCATGTATTATCAAATGTATTTAGCTAAAATCATATTTTTTTTTTATTTTGAAGATCGTAATAAGAGCTACCTTAGACGCAAAAAATAGTAAAAAAAATTTTTTTTCAAGTTACTAAAATGTTAAAGTAAAGTTTAGACATAAATAGCTCAAAAGTATCTTTATATATTCTAAAAAATTTATAAAATATGGCCCTTAATAATATTAATAAATGTATGATTTTAAAAGGGGCATGATTTTTTAAATAATTTAAAAAAATCAATTATTTGCCTTAATTTGGGACTTATTTATGCCCTTTGCACTATATTAGAATATTCCAATGTGCCAAATTTGACAATATTTAAAAAGCAGGACATATTGGAAATTATGTTAGACCATAATAGTTTGAAAAGATCGATTACTACTATTCTTAAATTTACAATAAAGAAGTGAACCTTAAAACCGAAGAAAGAAAAAATTTTGCCTGTTTTTAAAATCGACTTTCAGGTCAACCTGCTAACCATTTCAATATTAAACATTCTTTTATTATAAAATAAAATATTGCTTAATAACTTATAATAGCCCTAGCTTTTTTCATTCGAATTTAACCCTTCTACAATAAAAATACCAAAATTTGCCAAAAAAGAGCAATTTTTCAAGTGTCCAAAAACTAACGCAAATTGTATACGTCTGTGCAAGCTTATTTTTTTACATATTTATTGCATAATTAACTAATAATATTTAGAATAAGATCAATTATAATTTGTCTGTAGTGTTTAAAAAATAGTTTATTCGTTACGTATAAAAAATTATAAAAGAACGGGATAGGAAAATTAAAAGAAAAGAAGATTATGATATTTTTTCTATATTTTAATCAAATTTGCAATTTGTTATATTATTAAAAACATATTCTTGTGAAAAAATTCTTTAGTAACGCATTAGTTATAAAAAACTTTAAGTCAATGCCCAATCCATATGCCTATAGAATCAAGTAATAGTGATATTTCCTCCCTCTTCATTAGGTTTAGTCTTTATATTGAAACTAATGTAAATGAAACTAAGTATGCTGGTTTTTAAACTTTATTAAGGTCGATTAGATACTTTTTTTATAACGTGTTTGAGGTTGTTTTATTTAAAAACTATTAAATATAAGAAATTAAATTTTTACAATTTTTTTCTTATTATATTTTCTAAAATCCCTCCTAAAAATTTTTTTAACAATAAATTAAATAAATATTTTTATTATGTCGATGATAAATATTAAATATTATGTACAATTTTTAACAAATTTTAAGTTTTTATTTTTTACACCTTAAAATTTCAAAAAACTTGGCAAACTTTTGTTTATATTTCATAAAATATGGGTACATTATAAAAGGTTTGGGGAAATATGTTATATAGCGATGTTTTATGTATAAAATGCATTTTTAAATTTTTAAATTGGTTTGGTAGTGACCCAGAAAGTCGGCAAGATAGGAGTTACCAAAACAATTTTTTTAATCTCAAGTTCACTTCCAAAATTAACAATAGTATGTCAAATAAATACTGTTATAGCTTAACATAATTAAGCCTACGTTTAACTTTTTAATAATTTAATTTGTCACCTTCAAATATTTTAATATAGTGCAGGGAGCAAATTTTTATCTGAAAAGCAAAAAAAAATTTTTTTTTTGAATTTTTAAAAAATTATGTCGGTTTTTTTTTAAAAAATTATTTTTTTTTTTTATAATTTTTTTTTTTTTTTTTTTAAACCCACAAACACGGGGCCCGGGAAAAAACCCCATTTTTAAAAAAAAAAATCCTTAGGGGTTTAAGAAAAAATAACCAACCCACGACTTTTGAGTTCGAATATTTATAAAGAATATTAAGGAGTATATTATAGCAATTTTATATAAAAAAATTTAAAATTCTTTTTTAGTTACATTATACTAAATATTTTGTATAAAATTGTAAATTTTAGATATTTTTAAGAAAGCCCTTATTGTGCTCTTCAAAATAAAAAAAAAATAAGTTTTTAGCTATAAACTTTTTGACTTATAACCTCCCAAAGTTGCATCAAACGCGAAAATTTACCTTAAGATTTTTTTCGTTTGCCCCTATCTCCGTCAAAAATCACTTCCGGCCAAAAAATTCCATTATGATATACTTTAAGTTATTGCATCCATGCAAAATTTGAGCTAAATAAAAAGGGGTACCTTTCCCGGACTTGTTAGATTGAGGTGGAATTGACCATATATATTTGCTTGCTTCAAATTTTTCTGCATTATTAGCACGACTAATTATAATACTTTCAAGTTTAATATAAGCCCCAAAATCCAGAGAAGGTCGAATAAATTAAATGTAATCTATGGTCAAATTTATGGAATCAGGAAATCCATACGTTTGTTTAGTCCATATCTAAATATGATAAAATATAACCCCATATGAATAAATGTATTGTGAATTATTATGTTGGCACATTTAACAAACACTTCCAAGTGCCAAAATTTACACAAGCCTATTAACAGGTTGGCTGAAATATCACTTACATATTCAATAAGGGCAAAAATTTCAATATACCACATACCATACCACCTTCCAAAATTTAATTTACAATCTTTGACGATTTGCTTGGCAGCGCCTTTTGCTGGGTGGTTTCAACAAACCAGATTGCAGGAAGATGAAAGAATTCGTGACATGGATGATCGGAAGAGACACAGGTCGCCAAAAACTAATCGCATAGTAGTTGCGAGTGAGTTTTAATTGGAACACGTGTTTCGTGGTGAAGGTGGCTGTGGTAATTTAAAGGCAGCCCGTGATGGTGCGCAGTGCGCCGTTATGTGCCAATTTAAGTTTGTCAAGGTACTAAGAAACTGTTGGAAACCAAACCGGGGCGGCATAGTTGATTATATAGCGAGACCCTTTTAGCTAAAGGATAATGTTTCATTGTTTAGGCCACAGGAAATGCACAGCTTTTAGGAAGTTGTTTCGTCTATTATTAGCTGAAGTTTTTTTTTATGCTGATTGAAGTTAAGCGTAGGTTCAAACGTGAGACCCAATATTTTAGGGTTGCGACCAAAGGGGAGAAATGAGCCCATATAAAACACAGGTGTGGTCCTTAATCTGGCGTGTGAGGGGAATGAAAGGAGTGACTGAAGATTTTGACGCGAAACGACTAAGTTGCGGTTGGCGAAAAATTCGGATAATGAGGTAAGGTAGTTATTTAGTGAGGTCGAAGATCAACATTTGAGCCTGAAGTGTAGATGGTAATGTCGTCAGCGTATGAGACGATATTATTGGTGGGTGAGGTAGGAAGGTCGTTTAAATAGGCATCGAATAGCATCTCTGCCCGCTCCCGTCAAACGCTGGCCCAACTTACATGGCCGCCAAGCCTATAACTTTCCGTGACATAAAATCTAAAACACGCATCGTTAGAGAAGTTCCCCAGGGCTCGGTTTTATCTCACCCTATTTATAATCAACCTTCCTACCCAACCCATCAATATAAATATCGTCTTATACGCATCTAACTTCAGGCTCAAATGTTGCTTCTATCGACCTCACTAAAAAAACTACCTTACCTCATTATCCGAATTTTGCGCCAACCGCAACTTAGTCGTTTCCCCATCAAAATCTTTAGTCACTGTTTCACTCCCCTCACACGCCAGATCAAAGATCATCTACCTGTATTTTATGTGGGCTCATTACTCCCTCTTGCTCGCAACCCTAAAATGGGTCTCACGTTTGACCCGATGCTTAACTTTAATCAGCATATAAAAATTCATTTAAAGTTAATAGGCGACACAACTTCCTAAAAGCTTTGGCGGGCACTTTTAAGGCCAAAACAAAGAAATATTATCCTTTAGTTAAAAGGCAATATCTCGCTCTTTAATCAACTATGCCGCCCCGGTTTGGTTTCCAACAGCTTCTCAGTCCACTCGACAAACTTCAATCGGCACAAAACGGCGCCTTGCGCACCATCACGGCTTAAAATTACCCCAGCAGATCACTTTCACCAAGGAACACAGATTATTTCAATCAAACCTCACTCGCAACTACTATGCGATCAGTTGGCGTCTGTCTCTTACAATCACCCATGTCACGAACTCTTTCATCTTGATGCCCCTGCTCGATCGATAAAAAATACTTTGCCCTCAATCAGCTTTCCACGCATCAGTCATTTGGTTGACTTCAACCTTACTTAATATATTAACAATACATATATTTGTAATTTAATAATTATGGTTAACTTTTTAATGTGCTAAAATTTTATTTCTTGATTATTGCATATAGATAATTAATTCCTTTTAATTGATAATGACATACATTGTATATAAAAAACAATCTAAACATGGTTATAAAATCAGGAATATAGTGGCAAAAAAAACTTATAATGTTGAAAAATTATATACGGTGAGAAAAATTTGTAAATAAAAAGAAATGGAAAAATACTAAAAAAAAATTAAAATTTTTATAGTTTTTCTTTTTTTTGAATGAATCAACGTTTTGAGGCTAAATTGTAAACTTTTTCTATCTACAAAAGTATTTAGTCAAAAAATTTTTAATCATTGTGGCAAAAATTATTGTGCGACTTAAAAAAAAATTAAAGGCTCCAAAGAGTTAATTACCTATATGAATAATTCAATATTTAAAATCACCCGTATTATACGCAGCAGTGTATATATATTTGTATTTATTTAACATTTAAACGCTTTTTTCATATATACATTGATAAAAATAATCTATAGGTGATTTAATAAAATTTACAGATAAATTATTTGGTGATTGGCACATTAACGTTGTAGAATTTTTTACGTCGTTTTCAATGTTTGGATCTGACAAAAATTTTTTTTGTCGGGCATCGGCATAAAGCGAACACGATATGGCATATTTATGTTCCCTCCTGTATTCCATGATTTGCTGAATAACCGGGTTCATAGTTGCTTCGTTAATGATGAGATCAGATTTATTTAACGATGTATTGTTGAGATCTAAAAAAGATAGTTATAGATTTACTTTAAATATCACATTTAAATTTTATCCACATCTAAAATAAACTTTTATGTTTTAGAAAAATTTGGTTATAAAATAAAAAGTTTAAAGTTTTAATTTTGTAAAATGTTGTAAACAAGGGCAAAATGACATTATGCATTATGTTTAGACATAATAAATTTGTTTTTATTATTAATTAGCACTTTATTTTGTATTTCCACAAAAAATAACTGTCAACATGCTTTTTTACAGGCCACATTATCGCTTACCCGAGTAACTAAAATCTTTTTAAATAGCGCACATAAGGACTGATAATTAATCTGGTTTTTGTTGTAAAAATTAAAAAATATCACATAATAAAAGGAGTATAATTTAAACTGTAATTTGTTTTAACTTAGATTTTGCAGCAAAATTTAACTTTTTTTTAATTTTGGGTCTCATCATTTTTGTTATTGTGAACAGTAAGGTTAATATTTTGATAATTTTTATTATTAGGGCTCCAGACAATAACAGAGGGCAAGTAAAAAATATTTAAAACAACAAACCCAAAAATATTTTCTTGGGTATAGAAAAATTGATTTAATGAATTTAACACTAAACAACAATATATGGTCTTAAGCATTTTATGGCAACCATTGATTTGTCAAGTTTTTGCTGATTACGAGTATGAAATCTTTTTCCCAATGCCTCAAAATTTTTGTTATTTAGGGTCAAAAACGCCATTTTGGTCATTCTAAGGGTATTTTGAGCTTTAATAACTTGATAACGGACAAAAAGCAAAAAAATTGAGAAAACCTTTATTAACAACTCAAGGTATTTTAATTTTTAATAGAATAAATATTTTTTATTTGTTAATTTTAAATTTCCTCATTTTTTTAACACACCTTTCTTCAGACCCAAATTTTCCGTAAGTCAGACTCTAAATTATTCATACAGTTAACTCAGACCACTTTTTAGCATGGAATAAGAATATTAACTTAGTTTAAACTTAAGTAATTTATTTTTTACTGGTAAAGAGACTTTATCAACTAAGCACCTAAAATATTCAATACAAACATAACATTACGCACAAGTTATTTAATTATTAAAACAAGTTTATGGGCCGAGCAAGAATGGCTCAATTTTTTGCGTTAAATATACAAAATTAATTTTTTACCCAGAAATTTTTAATATACATAATATGTTATGTATAAAATATTATGTTACTGAATAGCTGAGTCAATATTTTGGTTAACTTGCAACATGGCATTGTATTAAAAAATTACAACTACTTTTAGGTATATAATATCATATTAGATGAGTTAAAATTGAAGTTTAAGAATAAAAAGGTAAAATTAAATCAAAGATGTTATAAAAAAGTTCTTCATAGTAAATTAATTTAAAAACATTTGATTTCAGAAAATTTTTAAAAATTTTATATTAAATCTATATATATAAAATAAACTTTTAATAATTATTGATTCATAGTTACAATTTTTTCATTTCAAGATAACTATCTTGTAATGACTTTAAAGTAGGATAATATGACAATTAAGAAATAAAAATAATAAGATCTTTATTTTTATATGAAATTTTATTTACACCTAAAGGCAGTTTATGTTTGGTTAAACTTCAAAGATTTTTATCAAAAAAAATTGTAAATCAATTTTTTAATTCAAGTTCACATAAAAGTATGCCATTTTCCATTGGCAGAGCAACCAAAGTTCAATTTAATAAAGAAAAGCATTTTAAAATTAATCAATAATTTAGATTAGTTCGCTTAAGTTCATACTCACATAACCTTTTTTCTAAAGACTTGTGTGTTTAAGGCAAATTTTCGGCATTTAAGCCTATAATGTAAATGAATTAAGGAAGTGCCAAAGCCCTAACGGGTACGGCGGCCTCAATAAAGAAGAGGCTGTGAGGAGGTGGCTTTTTAGCAGGTACTCCTAACTCTGCATGCACCGGTCAATTTTTAGTGAAATACGGACATCAGTGCGGTTAATTTTATTCAACATATCAATACATTTACTTCATTTACTCACTGATCAATCTGTTTTTCTAATTACTGGTGTAATTGATGATCCCAATCCCAGTTAATTTATTGGCTAGCTTTAGAATCAAACGAGCAAATTTTTCCACCTCCTTACCAAAAAAAAATGTGCTAAGGCAATTCATTTACCCTTATTTTCTGCAAGACCTGATTGCTGGGTCAATTGAAGTCGGCTCCCGAGAAATTTAAGCAAATTTCGATCATCAAAATGTTTGAATGGACACCCGGTAGATTCATTGTCTTTTATTAGTTTGGACTAAAGAAAGAGGGGTAAAAACAAATTTATAAAATTATCGACATTTTGGTAAAATAATCAAAATTTGATTCAGATTTTTAGGGAAAAATGTATCAAGAGTCTACACTGAAAAAATTAAGTTAAAATATTGCATTTCCACCAAATAATTGTTGTTAATTCGACACTTACTATTCGATATATATATATCGCAAAATGTGGGCATTTTCTCACAACTTTAGTAGCAGTTAATTAAATTTTGAATTATTTTTAAAACAAATGAACCGTTAAATTGGCAAATAGTAGTCAGAGATATTTACCTGAATTCGGGTACAGGAGTGACAAGAATAATTTTTACGAGACCCTTCAAGACCGTACAGGTGCCGTAGGTTGTAGGTATATCGCCTGCCTTCTAATAGTCATAATAATAGCTACTATGTATATATAATAATATTAATAAAGATAAATAACATACATAAATTTAAAAATGTGACCAACTTCAAAAAATAGCCTTAGCTGCCTGAAAAAATCGTCACAGGCAATAAATATTTGAAATCAAGATACAACCATAACATATATCTTTCCCCTAAATTTGTAAAAAATAGCCAAATTCTAATACTAAGTATTGAATATGCAATGATAACACTGGACAACAAAATTTGGACAACCCTAAGCATCATCTATGGCAACTATGGTTTTCGGTCAAGTTTTTGGCGCTGTACACGAATATGAAATCAGAATTTTAGCCAATGCCTCAGATTTTTAGTTTTCGGTGTCAAAGTCAAGATTTTTTAATTTTTGGGGTATTTTGGGCTTCTATCTTATAAAACCTATGGGTAGTAACAGTTTAAAATTATATTTAGATAACAAAAACATTTATTATTAACGCAAAGGGTTTAAATTTTTTTTTATATGTTTTATTTTTTTTTATTTTTTCATTTTTGTATAATTAGTGGTCATCGTCATAAACTCCGTTTTTTTGGTCCTAAATAACATTGCTAAAAATTTTATGTAGTAACCTAATTTAGAAAAGTTTTTTAAAAGGAATCTGAATTTGCCAATAGATTTTTTTGTAAAATTAATAGTAAAAGAAATTTTGTGATTTTTTTCTGAAATTTGGACGCGGTTCAAAAAAAATTGGAGGCATTAAAAAAAACTAAAACCGGGATCGTTATCGCAAGAAAATTTTCTACAAAACCCTCAAAAAATCGTTTATGTTGTTTTTGTAATCAACTAAATAATCTTTCAAAACTGTATGTAACTCAACATTTAACATTCACTGTTCAATTCTTTGCAAAACAGGTGATCCCAAAGATTAGTTAAAACATGCACAACCACTTTGAAGCTGCTAAATGGAAAGCGAGGGTGTAAAAAACTAGGTATCAGGCGTAAGAGCACAGACTGCAAAACTAATTGCTCGGATTATAAGATCCAACTTCCAAAGCAATGCATTTGAATAATGCCACATTTTCCGGATAAATACAACGCAGGCTCTATAACCTGACAAGATTTTTTGATAAGGGGGTAAAAAAATTTGTTCGTTTGATAATAGCTATTATATGAATAGGCTGGGATTAAAATCAAAACCAGTAATTAACTGGTTCAGTGCGTAATTTAGAAAAAGGTGTGTTATTGATATGAAAATTTAAATTGTTCAAACTGATGACCGTAATTCTTTTTAAAATTCAACCGATTCATGCAGAGTTAGCAGTATCTCTTCTTTTTTGAGGCCGCCACATTTTTTAGGGCTTTAAAACATTCATCAAAGTTATTGGGACAATGGATATTACCCATTACATGCCACCATTGCCCTAAATCTTTTAAAAGACTGTACCCGTCAGCGCATCACTGTATTGGAAAAATTAGCCGTTTTTTGTTGATCCTCAAATTAACTCTCATCACTCGCTATCAAATGT
Organism: Acutogordius australiensis; assembly: GCA_030555515.1. Classification (NCBI taxonomy): domain Eukaryota; kingdom Metazoa; phylum Nematomorpha; class Gordioida; order Gordea; family Gordiidae; genus Acutogordius; species Acutogordius australiensis. The sequence continues at coordinate 1,124,211 of JAUIRJ010000005.1, read as the reverse complement.
AAGTTATTTTTAAGTTATAATTTTGGAGATAAAGTTTTTCAACTTATTTTGGAATAATTGTAGTCGGTTAATTTTTAATAGGCAGTTTTGTTTATTTTGATCTAAGATTTAAATCGAAAAAAAAATAATTTTAGAGCACAGGTTAAAATTTTTTTAATATTTATGAGCTAAACGCATAGATAAAACCTGCCATTTAACGGATTTTTAAATCCCTTTGCTGTTTTTTAACCAACTTAGTAAGTCAGCTGTAAACATTAAAATATTTAGAAAAAATTAAAAAAGATTAAAAAACTAAAAGATATTATAATTTTGCATTCACAATGGCTAAATTGTTAAAATTAAATTTGAAATAATATTTTAAAACTTATAATATATTTTCGTATTTCAGACGAAATATTCTATATTAATTAAATGCTAATGCAAGAGCTTGTCATACTAATTTTATCTCTAATTATTTCCGATATAAAAATAAGTTACAAGGGTTTTTTAAACAATTCTTGAATTTATTCCTTTTAGGGTATTCTGGAGGTCACAAAATCAGTCAATTTGGTCAAGAGCCATTTTTCAATATGGATAGATCTAAGGGGGAAGGCGGATGAAAATAGTAAAAACAGAAGATATATATGAGATAATGTCGTCATGGGGATGTATGTTTTCATAAACTTAATTTTTCTGACATTCATACATGTACCTGTTTTTATGTGATTTGAATCTAAGTAAGTTTATAGACATAAGTGTGGGCCATTTTAAGAATATTAAAAAATATACTTAAACAAATTTGCAATTTTATTTAAAATATTTAAATTGGTTAGATTTTACATTTAATTTGAAAAAGAAGTCAAAATCATAAGGCCATAACAACTTAAAGTTATGGATTGTATTTGATTAACAGCACAATCTAAGTTTATGTTTTTTCGAAATATTTAATTTTTTTTTAATATTAAATCAAGATTTAAACTATATACTAATAATTTATTTAAATTAATGTTGAATTGATATGTTATCTACGGCTTTAGATTAAAAATTTAATATAATTTTTATTTATAGTTTTATCATATTAAAAAATATTTTTTTTTGTAGTATAATGAAATTAAAAATCAAAAATTTTATAATATTTAGAAAAAAATAATGAACTCTGAAAGCGATATTTAAAAATTAAATAACGAATCATTCTATACCATCTGATTGATAGGTCCCATATCTTGAATGGGTAAGACAAGGTGGCCCCCATAAATGAGTACAGCTACAACCATGGATTGTGCACTTTTTGGTTTTGCTGTATTCGTCTTTCCAAAATTTAAGAGCCTCTTGGTATGGCAGTCCAATGTTTTTGAGAAACAGTGTATAACGAATCTATATATATTTGAACAATCAAGAAAAACAAACAATAATTTACATTCAATGATCTGCCTAAATAGAAAAATATAAGTCTAATCATATTTTGTATGATTTGTCATTTCAAAATTAATTTTTGAAAATAGGCAAAAAAGGTATATTAAATTAGCTGTCTAAAAAAATTATCAAATACTTTTTTATACCCTACCCTGCTATGGTGATCTAATCTATGGATAAATCGTAGCTTCAAATGCAAATATTCCATGCAAGGAGGAAAATTATGGTTCTGTACCAAGCCATCTAAATCTTCAGCCTTCAAATAACCTGTTTTATCATTGTAAGTTCTTGCATGTGACATATTTAAATGTAGCTTTTGGTCTATTATTCTCTGTTTTATAAAGGTAAAGATATAAGAACTATCAAACATACTATTTTTTTATTAAGTTGTTTAATTACATAAAAATTGGGAAAAAAACAATATTTAAATTTAATAAAAAATAACATTATATAATAAGCTTGTCATATAATTACATAAAATGTTTAAATAAATCTTAGCAAATAAAAAAATATATTGAAACCTTAAAAAATATGTATATTTCTTGCATTCTTTTGTCATGTTTAATTAAGAAAGTAGCCAAGAGTGCAAATGTTGGCTGAGATTGGTTTAGTAAATATACAAATAATTCTGCCAACACGGTTTTAACATATTTGTAAGGAATATAAGCTTGTCCACCAGCAACTAAGATTTTTCTTTTTGCTAAAAGTTTTAAAGATAGTACAAATGGAAGTCTAAAAGCTATTCTATTTTCTACTATATCTTCTGGTGTCCTTCCAAACTTTATATATTTTTTAAATTTGTGATCAATTGTTTGAATAATATGTATAAAAGTGTTTCTAAAAGTCTCAAATACTTGAAAAATAAATATAAAAAATATTTACAAGGATGCTGATCCAAAGATGTGTAATTTCTCAGCAATTTTTTCCAGAAAATGTAATATTCTTCTGTGTTCATTTGGTTCAAACAATATTTAAACCATTTCAATTCAATACTGAGAAAATGATTCCAATAATTAGATTTTAAAGAACACATTAATCTAAAATTACAATGTCTAGTTTTTAAAAATAATATAAAAAAACAAATTTTTTATACAAACTAATACGATATTCATATATAAATGTCTTACCCTATAATGAAAAATTTTACCTTAATATATGATGAGATATAATATTTTGGTGGGAATTAGGAATAAGACATTCCAAATTTGAATAATTGGTAAAGATATCATCATATTTTGCAACTAATGTATTATTAAATGTGGATAAAAAATGCAGTCTTGTATGGATTATTTCTTTTAGTGAGGAAATTACAATGTTTCCAGAAGGCGTGTTAAGGAAAAAAGACATGTAAGCAAAACTTGTATAAAAATTCAAAATTCAAAATATTGGATAAATGACTTATAGCTGAAATTCACCTGTTTACGTACTATGATTGTACCCATATGCAGAGCTGGGAAAATGCCCATTTTTGGGTTAAACTCATTTTTTTATTTTTTGAAATTTCGAAAAAATAAAGGGTTTTAGCTTTAGTCAAGGAAATATTTATAAAATTTAATATTTTCTGCTTATATCTGTATTTATTAATAGTTGATTTTTTTAATCTGTCATGAAATTTTTAAAAAACAAAAATTTGAGTTTGGTCGAAAAATGGGTTTTTTTCCCAGCTCTGCCCATATGTATCTAAATAAATGTGTATCAAAAAAAATAGTACTTATTTTAATTTAAAAATAATTAGCTATTTAAATCTTTTTTTTTGTATGTGTATAATTTTCTATCAATTTTTAATGTTTATAAAATTATGTAGATACACCAGGTTTAAGTTAAATAGATTAAATTTTGGCTAGTTAAATATTGATGTAAGATGATAGTTCCTAATGCTCGTATTTCTGACATTACCGGGGCTAAGAAGGCCTGTCAAAAAAATACTATCTATGCTACACCAGACATACCCATCTAACGCTAGATTTTTAATCTTGCCAGCTAGTAAAAAACTACCAAGATAAATATACTACCCAAATACATTTTAATCAATTTATCTGTAAATTCATAGGTTTAAAATATAATCTAAAGCAAATGGAAAAAAAAATTAATAAAATAAAATCAATCTTACCAATTATTTACAGAATAATTATTCCTAATGCAAATCCAACCATATTTTATAATTTAAGATGCATATTATGATTAGAATTTAGAAATTGTAGAATTTTGTCTTATACACTTTTAAACGACGCTAGCATTGTAATTTAGTTTTTTTAGTGTCATGTTACATATTGTGACCCATATCATTTTTATAAGGCTTGTCTTAGACCTATCTAAATCTCCATTATTTAAAAAAGAGAAACAAACGGGCATATTGCCTCAAACTAATTAGCGTTTAAATCTTTAAGAATGCATTTTTAGGTCTAACATTTTTTTGCCGATATTTCCAACAATACACCTGCTCTTGTTCGTGTGGTTTGAGTTTAGATATTTGAAGATCAAAAAGTTTGGCCCCAAATTCAAATATTGGAATAAAGGTAGATAGGTGAGAGAATAAAATCATAGGAAGAACGAAAAAATAGTCAAACAGTATTTGTACTCTTAAATGCTTTTTCCTTATAAATGACTGTATTTGAATTTTATAGTATTTTAAAATACTACATAGTTTTTAAAATACTACATAGTTTTTTGGTAATAAGATTTAGATTTATTTGTGCTACGCAAACATTTGTTTTAACACCAGTGACTTAAAATGAACCTTTTATGGTGTGAAGTGTTAAATTCTATAAATGTTAATCATATCAGACAAGCGACTAGAAAATAAACATTTGCTGATTTATTATATAATTTTAAAACTCAATATATTTTATAATCATTAAAAAAGGGTGCAAAATATTTGGTAAATAGTATAATATTTAAATGTTTTATAAACTTCAATATTAACATTGTTTTTATAATGAACCTGTTAAATATAAGGTGTAACTTAAATATGTCGTAGAGGATGACTTTGCGCATGACTCTAGATATTACTATAGTATTATTTGAGTTATTTTTCGCTGCATAGATATTTTTAGTTAACATTTCATTAATAAAAATTTGATGTCAATAGATACTATATAGAATATAAATGTTTAAGCTTGAAATACCTATTTAATTAGAATTAAAAAATTGGAGTTACATTTATTCTTCAATTGCCAATCTTTTTTGCCAATATCTATCATTTTTTTCGATAGTCCTTAGAATCCTGGTTTGATGTTCAATTAAACAAACAAAATAGCAGGAACTCCTAACTCTGAATGCACCGACAAATTTTTAATGAAATACGGACATTAGTGCAGACAATTTAATTATATTAACACATCCTTTTTTCCTACGCACTGATGCACCTGTTTTTCTTAAAAAACTACTATATAATCCCAATCACCTGGGATCAAACGAACAAATTTTTCCACCCCTTACCAAAAAAAGAAATAGCTATGTAATGTAAATGCCAAAGCCCTAACGAGTACGGCGACCTCAAAAAGGAAGAGGCCATGGGGGGTTGGTTTCTTAGCAGGTACTACACCCGATATCCACCGGTGAATTTCTAATGAAATATGGACATCAGTAAAGACAATTTAATTTACCATATCAACCAATACCCAGTTATATAAAGCTTTGGGATCAAACGAGCAAGTTTTTCCACCTCCTTACCAAAAAAAAGGAAAAGCATATAATGTAACGAGAGTCATATATTTAGTTTAACATTTATATATCAATACTTTAAAAATTCTAACGCTAAAAAAAATTTCAACGCTGGATTTTTATAAATAATTTCAAAGTTTTTTTTAAAAATTTCCAAATACCAATTAATTCTTAATGCGCCCTATATTGTCGAACGAGCTGAAAAATAATTTAGTTAGATTAAAATTTTATATAATATTACAAAATGAATAATTTTTTATTTGATAAAGTTAACATTAGCCTTTAAATGGTGTTTTTTTGCTGAAATTATAGAATAAATGAGGAATTCTCTTATTTAAATAACAAAAAAACAGATTTTTGTTAAAACGAGTGTGGCCGGCAAATCGAAGAATTATTGGAGTATGTTGCCTTTGTATATCTAGTTCTAAAGCTGCTTCTAGCTCTTATGTAGAGATTATATAAAGTTGTTTATAGTCCAACCCATCTGTTAAAATAAGAATACTCGTATAAACAGGTATAGGAGGAAATATAGGTATGATCCATCCAGAATAAAATGTTATCTGAAAAATATATGCACAAAAATTGAGCTAATTACAAAGTAGCGAATCGACCCGTTATAGAAAAATTTGGAATGAGAATGGGATTTTTAACTATTTATAGAGACATCCATAACAAATTATTAGATTTAACGATGTTGACTACACACCACCTGTTAATACATGTAATGTGTTAAAACTGGTAAATATCCTAATTTTAAATCAGGAATAATGTGTCTGTGCAACAATATAGTTGCATTTTTGAAAATACAGGTCCCATATCATATCATTCATTCAGGGTCAAGATCGGTTCGCGCTATACTTAATTTGAGCAGCATCAACCTGGTTAGCTAAAAACTGCTGTATTTAAAAAAAAATACCTATCTTGTTTTAGCTTATTAACAAATTATTGTATAATTGTCCATATATCACAATCATAATATAGGCTCGCGGTCGACGGTCAAATTTATAGGTTAAATTTTAGTGTTTAAAAAATTTATAAATTTGTCATTGTTTTTGAGAGCCTATGACCGCACACCTAGGTCACCGACATTTGTTTTATCTCCTACAACCCTAATAGGCCAAGAGGTAGAGAAGATAAAGGCCCCACGAAAACTTACCTTTTGTCCACAAAAATTATGAAGAAGAGGAAAGTAACTGGAATGCAGGGGCATATGCAAAAACATTTCTAAAGGGGGGCAACAAATTTTTTTGGAGGAAAAGAAAGAAGTATGAAATAAATTTTAGTATTGATGTTTTATATGAAAAATTATTTTACAAGGTTGTATTTCAAAAAATAGCAAATCCCTTTCATATGTTATATAAATTTAACGGCGAGTTACATCATAAAAATTGAAAAAATATACTAAAGGGGAGCAATTGCCCCCTTCTGACCCCCCCTCAATACGCCCCTGCTGCAATGCAATAGAACGTTTTTTGTGAAAGGTTGTGCTTAGTTTTGTTGAAAAAAATATATATTCTGAGTATTAGAAGCATTAAATATCTCAATGAATAAAAATTTGCCCTGCTCATTATTCATGAGCCAATAAGTTTAGTAGTATTATACAACATATTTTTTTATTTGTAATAATTCCTAATAACTTAAAATCTAGAGGTTTATTTGCCATAACTGTACTATTAGATTTACCTTAGGCTGAAAATTTCCCAAACTTAAATTTGAATTGGGTACGTGGAGACCATCTGATCATCTTGATCACAATTTTTTAATCATTCTTGTATCTAGGAGCTGACCAGTCATTATCCAAAATTACTCTCAAATTAGATTCGAGGTTGTTTAAAAAACAATAAACGTTAAACCTTATAATACAATGACAATCTGGTCCGAAGAGTTGGAGACGCTTATGGGGACGACCGAAACAAAAAATTTAAAATTGTTAATTTAACGATATTCCATCTTTTATTTAGGCTAATTAGTACAGGCACTCCTAAATATTTATTATAAAAAATATCCTCAAATTCACGTAATTAAAACAGGCTTCCATAATTAAATGGCAAATTAAGGTTAACAAACTAACTGCCAACCCCTTCCCCCCCCCCTCCCCCACAGTTCACCGCTAAGGCCCTTACGTTATAACCTATGCACGGGATAATGTTGATTTGAAGTGTCTAGCCCTAACTGTGGGCCTATTAATCGATAAATTTTTGATGTATTGTTTTTCATATAATGTTTGTAAACAATGTATCACGCATTCCTTATAAGTGCTGAAATTTTAACTTCTTTGATCATTTTTCGTTTTTTTTTAAATATTTATTATTGTTTACAAAACATTATGGCAAAGATTATAATAAGTATGCGCCTAATATGTCAAGTTTTATTATTCTCGTTCCAGTTGACGTCTCTTAAGGCTATCAACAACGGTACATTTTAATTTAATTTATTTTCAATATTTTGACAAAATTTTTTTTTAAAAAAATCTAAACATATTTTGACAAATAATTTGACAAAATTGCTATCTCAACATAGAGAACGTTCCAAAACATATTTAAAAAAAAACCAGATACATATTTTTTTATCCTATATAAATTAGTCTGTCAAAAAAAATATAATAATTTTAACCATTTTTGCTGTTAATGTGCACTTTTTTGGCTATATAAAAGGCTAACAACTCCCTTAAGGCTTTAAACACTTAATATAATTTAAAAAAGCGATAAACTTAACGTGTTTGCACATTAAATTTGAATACAAAACAGTTAAATTTTTGATACTGGCCAAACTTGATAAATTGACATATAGCAAATAGTAATGATGTTTTCAATTGATGGCTCTCCCAAAACAAAGAGGTATGTAAAAAAAAGAAGATAAAATTAAAACAATTGTATATAATAGCGCTTAGCAGGATAACATTTAAGCTTAAAAAATGAGGAATCTTGACTTAAGACAGTTATAGAAATTTATAGTTGAATCTATTTTTTGCGAAATTTAGAATAATTTGAAGCCTAAAAATTGAACTAGTTAAACATATACGTAATATACATTAAAATCTAAACTTTTGCGAAAAACATTTTAATTAAAATACTAAGATATGGCACGTTGTCATAAAGACTTGATATTCGTTGCATTTTTGCCGAGGGGGGTGGGAAAATTTGCTCGTTTGATTCCAAAGTTAGCCATTAAATAGACTGATTGGGATCATCATAAACCAGTAATTTATGAGAAGAATAGATGGATCAGTGAGTAGAAAAAAGGATATGTTAATATATTTAAATTGTCCGTACTGATGTCGGTATTCTATTAAAAATCCACCTGTTCATACAGGGTACCTGCTAAAAAACTATCTCCTTACTGCCTCTCCTTTTTTGAGGCCGCCGTGCCCGTTATGTTTTATAAAAATGATCAATTTAAAATAATAAAATAAAAACAATCAAATATATCAAAAAAAAAATAAACAAGCATATTTTTCAATTTCGTTTTACCTTATCGCAACTTTGCAATGAGTCGTGGGCTACTGTTAATAATTGTTTGATCTTTGTCATTAGAATCCAAGCTGACCAACTTGAAAATCGAGAGTTTTCACGGAAATACAACTACGTTTAAATGGGACTCCAGTAACAGCGATGCAATGTAACATTACACATGTCAACAATTTTTTGAAAGTTATGAGTTTACTACAGAAATAAAACCTGTCATCTTAGGGAATATCAAATCCGTTTACCATTTTTCCTAATTAAACATAGTTAGTCAGTTATAAACATTGAAATCTTTAAGTCAAAATACCAAAAAAGATTTAAAAACAAAAGTATATATAAATTTTATTTGCGTCTATTCACAATATTTTGACTCTTAAATTCAAACTTCAAATAATATTTTTATTGAAAGCCGGTACCATATCGTGTCGTATTAAAGTTTGGACCCAAGATGTTTTGCATTATATAAATGCCGATGTTAAAGCTTAATATATTAATAAAATTTTATTTATCATTATTTGTGATCAAAAATATAAGTTTTAAGGGATGTTTATATGCAAAAAAGGATTTTTTTTGGTATATATTTAGATCTGTCAATTTGGCGTCCCTTGTTTGCCATATAACTAGATAATAGTTTATTATTAAAACTAAAAACCTTGTTTTTTATGTAAATTAGATGGAGTTATAAAATATGTGTACAAAAAAATTTATTTTATTTATACAAAATATTTATTTAGATTATAAAGGTTGTTAAAAAATTTTGATACTATAATATTTTCTTATCAGACATATTGTAATTTGTTAAATTTTATTCAAGTCTTATGGCCTGTAAAAATTTTAAATCTAAATTGATTTTGCCAACATTACCATCGGAATAAACATTTCCTTGGGCCGTCCACGAGATTCTTTTGGGATTATCATGTTTGAAACATACACAAACATGAATTAATTTCCTAAATTGATAAGCATATCAACATGAAGTTGTTTAATTTCTATTCTGCTTGATAAGACTAATTTTTTAATAAAACCAACAATTTAGATGTTTTTTTAAATGTTGGGTCTTTGTAACGCCTGCGATAAAAGATACGGATCATCCATGCCCCTGCTATTTAGTTTTGGAGGGTGTTATTTGTATATTTAATGTTTAGCTAATCGGGTATTTTTTTGGCTTGAATGAGTTATTTTAAAATTTAACTTGTTAAATGATTCTTAACTATCTTAATTATATGAAATTTTGGCATAAATAAAGCTGTTGTAGTCCCTAGCAATTTTTAACACGTCAATATATCGCTAAAGATCACAGCTCTCGTGAAGTGTGGAGTCCATAGCATATGGTGCCCATCGGGTTGTTAAAATTAATTTTGAAGTCTCGCTTTTAAGCTCTGTTTTTTTATAATAAGGCAAAGTGAAAGAAATATAAAAATATATGCCATTTATACACGTGGACGAAGAAGCTATTTATGGGATTGAAAATTAAATGATTACATACTTTATTGTAAAATAAATTTTTCTACAAATTAGTGCCAATTTCGTTTATTAGAGTTGATGAAAAGGAATTTTAGAAAAATGAGATATTGTACTTTGCAAATCTAAATTGTACAGCTTTTAGTATTATTCTCTATTTTTTTTAAGTTTTTAAATATATAATATTTTTTTTCGAATATTTTCGTTTCATCAACCTGCGATAATAATAATATTTATATTCACAGATCAACTTATATCATTTTATGTCAGAAGAAATAATTTTAAGAAAACATAATAGCTACGTCCCCATTATGGCGTTTTCTCAAAAATATTTTCCGTTTTTCGTAGTTTCCGCCTTCAGTACCTTAATCATATCAAATAATTGGTATTTATTAACAAAATTGAGAGATTTTGTTACCTAAATACCTAAAAAATAAATAAACTTTTTTTTCAGATACAAACTTATTTAATCTCATAATTATCATCTCAATGGTAAAATATAATATTTGGTATATCAAGGTCTTACACCATCCAATATATTTCCTTTTCAAACTTAAAAAATGCAAAACAAAATATTTATTACACTGGACAACCAAATTTGGACGACCCTAAGCATCATTTATGGCAACAATAGTTTTTGGTCAAGTTTTTGGCGCTAATCACAAATATGAAATCTGAATTTTAGCCAATGCCTCCGATTTTAAGTTATTCGGTGTTAAAGTTGAGATTTTTCGATTTTTGAGGTATTTTGGGCTTCTATATCTTAAAACCTATGGGTTGTAACAAAAGGCGTTTAAATTTTTCTGTAATTAATTTTTTTTCATTTTAAAAAATTAGTGATTTTTGTTATAAAATCCGTTTTTTTATCCTAAATAACTTGAAAGCAAATTGTTGATAAATTTAGGTAATAACTTTTTTTATACATGTTTTTTATAGGTATCTGAATATGCCAATAGATTTGGAAAATTAATAGTTAAAAAAATTTTGTAAATTTTTTTTGAACTTTGGATGCGGTTTAAAAAAAATTGGAGGTATTGAAAAAAAACTAAACCCGTAACATTATCGCGAAAATTCTCTACAAAACCCTTATAAAATCGTTTATGTTGTTTTTTTTGTTGTCTCAGTTTCCAATAAAACTATGAATAGGAGTTTAAATTTTATAGTTAGTCTGTTGTGAATATGCAAAAATTAATTTGCTTTTTTCAAACCTTTTTTGTCTTTAATGATTTTACTGACTTACAAAGTTAGATTAATAAAACTGTGACCGGATGAGACGGCAAATTTGATCTTTGTGTTAGCTCAACACTCTCAAAATTGTGTTGACCTGTGTATGATAAGGAATTTTAATTTCTTTTATATTTTTTAAAAGGCTATTATATTTAAAATGAACTTTTTTGCTATATTTAATAAGATATGAAGCAAAATTAGAGCAGAACGTACGAGCAAAGAATAGGAATTGGACTTTGAATACAACAACGTTGACAACTGAGCTCACTCCTGGCATCTCCTATGTTTTTTATGTATGTGCCAAACTAAAAGATGGATCCTGCAAATATTCGGAACTAAGATTTTTTGCACCTAGTAAGTTAATATATATTATTAAAAATTGAAAATAAGTTTTAAAAGTTTGTAATGCTATTTTATAATTTGAATTTAGGGTAAGTGGACAATTAACTAAGACAAAATTAGACACTAAATTTGGATTCAAAAACATCAGTTTTTTTTAAATTTTTATTTGCAAAGTTTGCGTAAGGACAACAAATGTTTTTAACTTACATTTTTTTATTTTTTCTTTCAAAAAACAGCTATAATGCTCCAGGAGGCCGCTTAGTATTATAATGTATATTACACTGGACAACAAAAAAACAACATAAACAATTTTTTGACATTGTAGAGAATTTTCCATAACGATTCCGGGCTTAATTTTTTTCTCAATGCCTCCATTATTTTTTAACGCGTCGAAAATTCGAAAAAAAATTGACAAAAATTTTCTTAATCTATAAAATCTCCAAAAATTCTATTGGCTTATTCAGATTCCTCATAATAAACCTATAAAAAAAGGTATTAATTGTAAGCAACTTACTTATTTAGGATCAAAAACGGATTTTATGACAAAAAACCAATAATTTTATAAAAATAAAAAAAATAAAAAAAAATGTAAATTTTAAAAAAAATTGAAAAACGCCTTACGTTAATAATGAATGTTTCCGTTATCTAAATTTATTTTTAAACTTTTGTTACTACCCGTAAGTTTTATGATATAGAAGCCCAAGATCTCAACTTTGACATGAAATAACTAAAAATCTGAGGCATTGGCTAATATTCTGAATTCATATTCGTAATCAGCGCCAAAAACTTGACCAAAAACTATAGTTGCCTTAAATGATGTTTAGGGTCGTCCGAATTTTGTTGTCCAGTGTTATTATGGACTCTTTGCTAAGCAATTATGCTCTAATGGGATGTGTTGCACTTGTTGACATTTTACGATTTTAAAATTATAAATGTGTGCGGACGCACCTAACAAAAAAACAATTTTTATGAATTTTTCAAAAAAATTTTAAAAATTGTAAAGTTGGGAAATGTATTCTAATAAATTAGCTTTACACACTACCATGCCAAAACATGCTTGGATTTATATTTTACATACCCATCGCTAATTATGGGTGCCATGCCCTATAAGGGTTTTGTCTCTAGATTAGAACAACACAATAAAATATTTTGTCGAGGCTATCTTCTAGGCATTTAGGGCTTACTGCTAAAGTGGGCCACTCATGAGCTTAATTTTGGTTGAAAGCATGTGTGCCATTTTCTGACAAAAAAGTTGCCTGTGCAAGGAATCGAACCTTTCTCCTGCTGTTATGACAGTGACAACAAGTTGCCACTGAGCAAGTTGAGCCGAAAACATTTTTTGTTAGCAATTTTGTTGTAGTGTTACCTTTAATCTTGTTAATACTAAATTTTTCTGAATAATAAAGGACGATCGATTTTGGGGAGTTTGAAGACTAGGTTATAGGTAATTAGATATAGTGGGTTAAATGAAAAATTTGAGTCGGGGATGAGATGGTTATATTTGTATATGGGGTTTTTCGCAGGCAATTATAATTTATAACAATACGCTTAGCCGATAACAAACAAACGCAATCTCTATTGTTTTAGCTTATAAAAAATCAATATCAAAAGAAAATTAGTTCTGGAAAACAGATAAATAAAATAGTGTTTCAAATAGTAGTAATCTGCATTCATTGTATATTTAAATTTGTTAGATGTATGTGGCCGTTCCTTGTTTCGCCATTTTATTTGCTAAAAATAATTATACAAACACACTAATGGTTACCTAAAGGTGTTTCTATAACGCCGTTTTGCGCTGATATCACTATTTTAAGTGAGGTCTATAGTTTTCCTTTTTTTTCGAGATACCAAATTATATTAATTCACTTAAATATATTTTTTTATAACAGTAATTGTCAGAATAAAAGCAACTAAAAACCCAAACTTCCTAAAGTTAGAATGGATCAAGCCACGATATGAGGGCCAATCCGCTGAATACAAGATTGAAAGGTGGGATAATGAAACAAACGGGTGGAAGACAGTTGTCGATAAAGTTTAAACACATTTTAACTATTTAACTCATATACAATATAATTATCTTAAATATTTTCTAAATCATAGCTAAAAAAAAGCCCTTTTTTTGGCTGAAGGCAATTTTTTGTTACGAAAATTGATGATAGTGATAGATGAAAGATATCCGCTATAAATAGATAGATATAAGCAGAATATTTATAATTTTATTATTTTGGTTAAGGCAAAACCCTTTTTTCACATAAAAATGGGTTTTTTACAGCTTCGTTTTAATTAATCAATTATTAAGTTGAAAAACCTATTATAATTTTAGCATTCGTTAAATTTAAATAATTACAGACAAAGACTACGCAATACCAAGACGATAATGTCCAATCTGGCATTGAATACAAATATAGATTGACCCCAATTTACTCTATCGGTGAGGGCTCCCCACGCGAGAGCAATCTCCTGATGACAAGTACTTTTTCCTAAACATTAAACATTTCATAACTGCGTTATCAGCTTTTTGCAATTCAAGAATAAAGTTATCACAAATATAAATTTTCCTTAAAAATGATAACTAAGTAAGGTGACCACTTATTACCAAAATATGTTTAATTTTTATTTATATTTAATTTTATTAAACCTTCATTATATTAAAAAGTTTTTGATGATGACTTTAAAAAAAATTGATTTTATTAAAATGCATTTTATATTTTTATTTTTGGCTCGTTTGTGGATAGGGCTAGGGGGCCTTTTAAATATAAAATATAAAAAATTGAGAAGGAACCTTTGTTGGATTATATTAATCTTTAATTTGACAAAATTTTAGAATGACAAAAATCGCAAAAAATTAATGAGTGACGCTTTCCTTACAACCAGAGATGTTAGAAAAAATAATCCACAGAGTTGATCATAAATATTACATTACTACTGTCGGCTCAGATGGCTCAGTGGCAAATCTTCCTGTCTTACACGCAGGAGATTATGAGGAATCCGTGCAGAGGAGGCTTTTTTCGAAAAAAGTGTACACATGCAGGGCTGGGAAAAAACTATAAAGGCTTTTTTTAACAAGTTTTTAAGTTTTTTTTCCCAAAAGCCCCTTTTTTGTTTAAAGAAAAGGATGTTTAAAAAAAGCTTCTTTTCTTCAAAAAATAACTCCTAGGAATAAGAAAAAATAACCCACCCATCATTATTATAAAGAAATAATCATTTTCGAAATTATAATAAAGAAAACATAAAATGGACTTTTTGGGGCTCTTAGAGCCACAATTTGTGTTTATTTTGCCACTTTTCTTAGTAAGGGCTTTTTTTGAATTTTTATTTTGACCCTTTATTTGTAGCCCCCTTTCTTTTTTTATGTTTTAGGAAAAAAAATGAGCCAAAGTTTTTTGGTTAATTGTTTTCCCAGCCCTGTGTACATGTGCAACCACTTTGAAGCTGCTGAATAGCCTGCATAAGCAGTGTAAACGATGTGCCTAAAGAGAGAGCCTAATCTAAAATCCTAGGCCGCCGGTGTGGGAGTAAATCTTATTATTTATCTCGTCGGCAATAATAATTGTTTTTCTCGGGTTAAAAGAGTCAAAGCCTTAACGGGTATGGCGCCGCCCTAAATAATGGTATGAGGGGAACCTCAACCAATTGTTTTGCCTGAAAAATGTTTTATGAAGTGATACTTTTTTATGGCAATCTTTAGAGTTTAGTTTTAATGTTTTTTTTTGAATTTTTATCTTACACATTTTTTAGATCCGCAAATACCGACATTATTGATGGCCCAGGCATTTGGTAAACAAGATGCTATCGCTATTTGGACAACTTCGATTTCAAAACAAATGAACATTAGGTATATTTGAACTATACTATATATAATTTTGTAGTTACTCCTATATTTTCATACATATATATCTATAAAAAGGTCAAAATTTAAAAAAAAGGGTGTCATGGACTAGGGTATGGCACTTTATCGAACCAGTAAACGAATGGTGAGGAGATGGGGGGGGGGGAGGTGGGGTGGTGGTGGTGGGGGGGGGGAATGAGGGGAAGGGGGGATATGCTGAGATTAAAGCATTTTGGTTAAACAATAAAAGTAATAAAAAAACTAAGAAAATACATCAAAATTTAATAATGAATATCAAAATATAAACATCTACGGCTATAAGATTATTAGTCTCACCTATATTGCGATTTTGATTATACTCGGTGTAAAAAAAGTAATGTGCGGTTTGTCAAGTTTCATATAAAAGTTATTGTTGAATAAAAAATTTAAATATAAATTTTGTTTTGCAGTCAATTATATTAAATTAAATGATTGCAAACGACAGGCCCTAGATAGTATTTTTAATATAGTCAAAATCTATGAAGTAATTGAATTTATATATTTGATACCTAAATACATAATGTTTTCTGATTATCGACTATATTTATTGTTAATTAGATGTTTTTCACCACATCGACTAGTTTAAACCTCATTTATCACTGCGGCAGAAATCTAAATCTTTTCCCACTTTTTTTAGTCATTAGTGGCCTTGCTTGCTCTATTCGTAACCAATTTTAGTCGGCCTTTCATTACAAAGGCCGGTAAAATTTTAAAAGTTATGATTTATCTCCTGCCATATTAGAAATTTTCAAATCCGTTTATTTTTTTTTAAAATCAAATTTAGTTTGTCAGCTATAAACAATGAATGACCTTTAAAAAGAATGTAAAAAAAATGATATAAAAACAAAAAAAAATATTTTTTGTATTCACAATAGCTTAACTGTTAAATTCAAAAAATATATTTAACAAAACCCGATAAATTATTGTGCTTTGGACGCGAAATTTTCTTATATGTAAAGGATGAATAGCTAGATACTAATAAAATTTATTTCTCATTATTTGTAATGATAAACATAAGTCACGAAAAATTTTTATATGAAAAATAGATCTTAAATTTTTTCTTATTAGAATATATTAAGATCTGTCAATTTAATCAAAAAAGTTTTTTATGTGAACACATGTAAGAAGCTGAAGGCGGAAGAAACTCAGGTTTGGTAATTGTATATGAGATAATGCTATCAAGGGGATGCTGCTATCTTTTCAGAAACCTAATTTTTGATATGTTGGCCTGTATAATTTATGCCTGGAAAGGCATTATACTGTAAAAATCTATTTACAATATCTCCCTATTATTATACGGCCGTTTTTTGTGGCTATAAGGTAAGTTAATTACATTGATTAAACTTTGAAATTCAAGTTATAAGGTCCAATACCTTAATGAGTCCGACAATGTTTGGGTCGACGTGGGAACTTTGGACACTAATCAGAAAATCATACGTAATGTCATACCGGGAACGTACCAATTTAGAGTTGCTCAGTTTTATAACAATAACAAGACAATTCCAGCTTCGGAATGGGCCGTTTTGGAGAAACCTTTTGTCATTTACGGTAAACATGAGTTTAAGTCATTCACCTTAGCAATATTTTTTTGGGGGGTCTTGATGCATTCCTCTTCCTGAGGGTTAACCCATCTCTTTATTCTTTTTGCAATTGTGTCAAACTTTAATTAACTTCCTCACACAAGAAAAAAAATGTTTTAAAAAAATATTTAGCAGCCCCACCACTTTCCTCCATCTTCAGTGATCTAGCGTTATAGATATTTAAAACAATGATAAATGGATTTAATTTTGAAAATTTTCTGGAGAGTGTCGAAAGCTTTCATACCGACAATATTTGTTTACGGGTAGGGTAGTATTATTTGTAAATTATTAGAACCTTGGTGTTTTTGACATCACAAATTAAAACATAAAATAGATCTCTCGAACGCAAAGTTACAAGCCTCAAGTGCCGTAGAGGACGGAAAAATAAAGGTAACATGGACTAAAAATAATGAACTAGAAGCACTTTCTATCAAAAATTACCGGATAGAAAAGAAGAAAAATCCTAGCACCGCGACGAGGCTCTATTTCCTTAAAGCTAATGTAAATATATTTTTTTGCATCGTATTTCCTTTGGACTCTATTATAATCAAATGAATGTTCCAAAAAGTTTTTAACAACGTTATTAAATTATTTGCCAAAATTTAGAGAATCAACCCCCAAATTAACCATTTTGCGACCTTGATATTTTTAACAACCGATGTGAAATTTGACCATTTGATCTTTAAACTTAAATTATTTGAGATAGACTTTTTGGAAGAGGTTTGGTAGCTCAGTGGTAAATTTCGTCTTATAAACATGACGCTGCGATCTCGACCTGCTGCACAAAAAACCTTTTTCTTCGGAAGGATAATTCTCTAGATTTCCTGCGAGCAAATCTCACTATTTGACCTTTTGGCAATATTAATTGCTTTGCTCGGGTTAAAAGAATCAACCTAACGGTTAGGGCGCCCCATGAATGTGGAAAAGTAAGGGGGACAACTTAAATCCTAGTTTTTTCTAATTTAGGAAATAAATTATTTCAAATAATTTTTTATTATCAACATATGTGGATGCAGAATATTATGAATCTAGGGAATTTAAAACAGACTTCCTTCGTTATTTATAAAGTTACCATTGATATATGATGGCGACATATGTAAGATATAGTTGAGTTTATTTTTAATATACGTTTTTTTTGATAGCTCTCAATCGTTGTTATTGGGCGGATTTATTTTCCAAAAAACCAAATTAGGACCCTTAAGTTGAAATATACTGGAAATTGACATCAAAGCTTGGTTTTAAATATATAATTCATATTCACTCACTAGCAATATTCATCATATTTTGTTTATTGCCCCATTTGTTGGAAGTTGATAATTAGATTGAGCTTGAAGGCAGCTAGAGATAGATTGATCCAAGTATCTAAAGGAGAGATAGAAGGCCCGCGGTTGGGGCTTATGAGCCAGTGTTATCGTCAGAAGCTCATTTGCAGTCGCAGTAGATATTATTAAAAAATGGGTCTAGATGTGCTCTGAAGTTTCCAAGTAGATAATCAATGTCCAGACCGGTGTTGAGCCAGGTGGGAACGGATGTTCTGGGGTGAAGTGTTGGGTAAAGGGGTAACGGGAGGGTTCCGGTAGTTTAAAACTATGTTAAACGAATAGTTAGCTATGATTTGTTAACCACAAACTTTATTACAGGAAACCTGGTTCATTGACGGCGAAATAATGAGATGTAGTAAATATACATACAAAGTCACTGCCTATATAACAAATGGTCAATCAGTCTCCAGCGATGAAACTAAACCACAATTTGTGGAAGGTAATTTTTTTCAATCACCCATCCCTTGAACAAACCAAATTAAAATATTCAAAAAAATTGTAAATCAAGAATGAAGGCCCAACCCTTGTTTCAAACCGCTAAAAATATGGTGTTATCTAGAGGGCTGGGAAAATAACTAAATGGGCTTTTTTTTAACAAGTTTTTGAGTTTTTTTAAATGCCCACAAACTCGTGGGCATGGAAAAAAAAGCCCCTTTTCTTGCATAAAAAGGGCCATGTTTAAAAGCCCCTTTTCTTAAAAAAAACTCTTAGGAGCTTTAAGAAAAAAAAACTCACCCATCATTTTTATAAAGAAAAAATCAAAATTTTTCGAATTTTTTATAAAGAAAACATAAAATGGGCTTTTTGGCTCTTTTTAAGAGCTTTTTGTGGATTTTTTTTGCCCCTTTTCCTAGTAAGGGATTTTTGAAGTCTTATTTTGGCCCTTTATTTGTAGCTCCCTAGGAGAAAAAATGAGCCAAAGTTTTTTTGTATCAATGTTTTCCCACTGGTTATATATGTTGCCAAATCTTTATATAAATTATTATACATAGTTATTTCATTACCACTTTTTATAAATACCCGAGGTGTAACACTAACAAAATTATTAAACATGATATTAAAAGGCCATGTGCGATGTGAGTTTAAATTTTTGTAAATATTTATTAATTACACTGGACAATAAAATTTGGACGACCCTAAGCATCATTTATGACACCTATGGTTTTTGGTCAAGTTTTTGGAGCTGATTACGGATATAAAATCAGAATCTTAGCCAATGCCCCAGATTTTTAGTTATTCGGTATCAAAGTCGAGATTTTTCTATTTTAAGGGTATTTCGGGCTTCTGTATTATAAAACCAATGGTAACAAAAGTTTAAAAGTATATTTAGATAACGCAAACATTTTGTGTTACCGTGAGGCGTTAAATTTTTTTTATAACGTTTAATTTTTTTATTATTATTAAATTAGTGGTTTATGTCATAAAATCCAGTTTTTGATCCTAAATAACTTGAAAGGAAATTTGCCTTAATATTTAGGTAATAACTTTTTTTAGATATGTTTTTTATAACTTGGCAATATTTGGAAAATTAATAGTTAAAAAAATTTTGTTTATATTTTTCTAAACTTTGGACGCGGTTTAAAAATTATTATAGGCATTGGATAAACTAAGCCCGAGATCGTTATCGAACCTCAAATTTTTTTGTTGTCCAGTGTTATAAATATTAAAAAAAAAATTTTTTTTTAATATTTGCCAGATATTTTATTTGCATAAACTTAAACTGTTTTTGATAAATTTGCGTTTTACTACAAAATAATATTAAAAATTTTACGGAAATTAAAACTCACTTTGCACGTGGCCTAAGTTTTACTTTTTATAACCGAATTTTAAAATTCCAGGGAACACCGGATGCGCTAATTAAACGAAGGAGCTACTTGTCAACGCATTATAATTTAACAAGAATGTTAAATATAAAATGTTTTATTATATTTGGTGATGGATTTTTTTTCCAATTTTTATATCTATCAATTTATTAGGGAATATAAAGGTACCTTTAAAAGCTAATATATGTAAATATACAATCCATGATAACTTGAAAACATCGTGGTTGTTATTTTTGTTAATAATTGGAATGAGCATTTTTAAAGATTTTATATATAATTCTGCAAGACGCCGTATGTAAAAAGGTTTAAAATGTTAAAAGTTAAATTAAATGCATTTTAAATGATAAAAAATTAATATGAATCATTTTTAAACGCTTTTATGTTCAAACCAAGGCAGTCAAATATTTTGTTCGGATTAAAACTACCCAGTTTTTTTTATTTCCTGCATTGGCATAGGAACTTTGAGAAATTACAACAGGACAGTTTGTAGGGTTACTCATATTGAACTCAGTTTGTACATTCCACTTAAAATATCTATAATTTGGAAGGGGAGGGGAGGGTGGGAGAGGGGATGAGAGCATAAGCATGAGTTAGAGTTTAACCAAGGCCGTGATATTCTGATTCCCCCGAGTTCACAAACAGCGCCCAAAACTTCTGCATTACATTAAAAAAAATTTGCTTAAATATGCTCATTGTGATTGCAAATCTCTCATTTTGGTTATATTAATAAAATATAGGGCAAACTGATATAAATAATATGAAATCATGTGTTTATAATTTTTAAACCTTATTAATTTGTTTATCCATACCTTTACAATATAAAAATTTTTGGAAATAATTATTAAAAAACAATTCAATTCGTCTAAGCTTAAAAATATACACTTAATATATAATTTGTAGCATTTTTTTTGTAGCTTGGGCTTAATGTTTCGTTTAATCTGTTGTTTTCGACAATAAGTTTTTTTATGGTTTATATTTCACAAATCATGGCAAAAAAATATTATTATCAATATAAAGGTGATGTTTGAAATTTATTATTACACAGGTAAAATATTTATGTCAGAAAGATTTTTGAAAACATGAAAAATTGCACCCCCATGATGGCCTAATCTCACGTGTTTTTCGTTTTTTTAGTATTTTCCGCTTTGGCTCCTTAGATCCGTCTATAACAAAAAATTGCCTTTTTTGACCAAATTGACAGGTCTAAAATTTAATATATCAAGCTCTTACATCGGCATTTAGAAAATACAAAATATTCGCTTCCAAAATTAAATACGACATAATTTATTATCGGTTTTTAATAAAAATATTATTTGAAGCAGAGCAGGGAAAAAACCCATTTTTCGACTAAACTCATATTTTTGTTTTTTAAAAATTTTATGACAGATTAAAAAAATCAATTATTAATAAATACAGAATATAAGCAGAAAATCTTAAATTTTATAAATATTTTCTTGATTAAAGCTAAACCCTTTATTTTTTCTAAATTTCGAAAAATAAAAAAATGAGTTTGACCCAAAAATGGGCATTTTCCCAGCTCTGATTTGAAGTTTGAATTTAACAGTTTAACTATAATTATGAAAAATAAAATTTTAATTTTTGTTTATGAATCCTTTCTGGGTTTTTAACATTTTTCTAATTCAATGTTTATAATTTAAACGAATATGATATTTTCTAAGATGGCAGGTTTGATCTTTAGTCAACTCATAACTCAAAAAATTGTTGACCTGTGTGATACATTTAAGTCACATTCACGTTATATTTAAACTTCAATTAGTTTATTAAGTTATTACATAAGCCTACCAATTGCCAAATTTATTTTTAAACCTTAAATGTTAAACAAAATTTCCATCAAAATGCAAAATTTTTTAAGGGGTCTATTTCGATCGAACATTTCACCCGGTGCCATTATTTTGTAATATTACGGGCAGTCAATAAATTTTCTTCGTAATTTAAAAACGGGCCATGTATCAGGAATATTGAAAATGTTTGCGTTGACAACACCGCTATCGAGATCAGATTCGATATCGCATTCGATGTGTTTTGCGTAAGTGCCGGGATATTCGAACTTCGATTCAGTCCCGAACCGGTTAATGCTTATGAAAATTGTGACACTAACATTTGTTTGCACTAGTCGAAACTACAAAAAATTGCAAAATATTGGACAGATCAATATAGCAATAGCCAATAAATAAAGCATTTTTTATTTAATATTCACGGGTATTGCTGACTGATGCAATCGGCCTCGGGAGCTCATTAAACTAAAATTTAAAAGAATCGTGCTGAACACTAAACCGTTCTACATGTAGTGGCGCCATAACCATTGAGGACTTTGACACTTTAAGAATTTTATTTGCCGGCGGGTGTAGGCCGACAACTTAGATTTCTAGCGCCGCTCAGCAGTTTCAAAGTGGTTGCACATTTGCACTATTTTCCGTAAATGCCGTTTATGCATTTGAATCCAAACTTCTCTGTTTGTAACACCATTATGTTTGCTAATTATCTAGCTGAGCCAATTGTAAGCAATCTTAATAAACATTGCCCTTAAGAGTTATCAAATTTAATTTTAGATAAGGGTTTAATTTGTTATAGGCGCTTTTTTTCAACAATATATGCAAAATATTCAAAAAATTTTGTTTTTTTGTGTAATTTTCTGTAAAAACTTTTCTAAAAAGGTATTTTTATTGGTGATAGCCAGAATTGGTAAATCTTTGAAATTATGCCTTTAGTGTCGAGAATTCGCAAAATTTAATTGGCATATAAAACAATATATTGTGATTAACTTTACCTTCTCATTTGTGAGAACCCCTATAACTTCTATCCGCGTCCAATCACGAAGGTGAGCTAAGTGAATGTAACATTTTCCAACGAACAAATCGGTTTTGTTGATGTAAAACTGCGAAATTGATATTAAAAAATATAGTAGGTGTTGTATTAATAACAATTTTTGAAAGATTTTAATGCTATCTAACCTCAGTTAAGTCTTGTATATGCAATGATTTTGGACCGGTGAGATTGTTGATCAATTCGGCATTGTGATCAAACAGCACAAAGTACCGTTTTGAACCGAGGATCCAGAAACGAAACCTAGCCTGAAATTCTTGGAAGATGAACGTTTTCCCGGTTAGATTGTATTTCGATTTGGCAAGCCTAGCGTTGCTTGAAAAAAACAAATTTAAACAAAAATGCATTTTACAAATTATCCATTGGTTCAAATCATAAATGATCGCAGCTGTTTAGATTTGGTTAACGGCTTAAATATTTAAATAGCAAATATTACCGTCTTAAGCGCACGTCATAAGGTTTGGGGTTCATATCCGGGCATAGGCGTCAATTTTTTTCTGAAAATAAAACACACGTGCAACCACTTTGAAGATGGTGAATGTCCTATTAAGGCAGTAGGCCCTAATTAATGTTCCAAAATTGAGAGCCTAGGCTAAAATCCTAGGTCACAGGCGGACGAGCAAAACTTATATGGCGCCCTTATATATAGACAGGTATGGGTGAAATCTCAATCCCAATAATTTATTTAGTTTTTGCTGATAAATTAATTATGCTTTAAAATGTTTGAAGCCCTTTAGGTCAATTGAATCTAAATGAATTATAATAAGAAACAAGTCATTTCAGTTGGAACACCGATATGTGCACAAATTATTTGTTTTTATTATTTGATAACACAAGTCAACAAATATCAATGTCAGAAACGTGAATATTGTAAAAAAATATAAAAGAATGCATCCCCATGATGGCCTAATCTCATATATATTTTTATTTTTCATAGTTTCTTTCGTCTTTGGCTCCTTAGATCGGTCTATAACGAAAAATGGCCTTTTTTAAAAAAAATTGACAGATCCAAATACACCTTAAAAAGAAAAAATTTAAAAATATTTTTTGCATATAAAAATCTCTTGTAACTTATATTCAGGGCTGGGAAAACAATAAGCCAAAAACTTTGACTCTTTTTTTCAAAAACATAAAAAAAGAAAGGGGGCTACAAATAAAGGGCTAAAATAAGAATTCAAAAAAAGCTCATACTAAAAAAAGGGGCAAAAAAACCCACAAAAGGTGGCTCTTAAAAGCTCCAAAAAGCCAATTTAATGTTTTCCTTATAATAATTTCAAAAAATTTTGATTTTTTCTTTTTAATAATGATGGGGGGGTTTTTTTTCTCAAAGCTTCTAGTAGTTTTTTTTAAAAAAGGGGCTATTTTTAAACATGCCCCTTTTCTTTAAGCAAGAAAAGGGGCTTTTCTTTTGCCATGCCCACGAGTTTGTGGGCATTTGGAAAAAAAACTTAAAAACATGTTAAAAAAAAGCCCATTTAGTTTTTTTTTCCAGCCCTGCCTATATTTACCAAACGAGAAATAAAATGAATTAATATATCAACCTTTTTCAGGGATTTAGAAATACAAAATATTTCGCGTCCAAATTTAAAAAAGACACGATTTATTATTGGCATTTATTGAAATTATTTTCTAAAGTTTGAATTTAACAATTTAATTATTGCGAATATGCCAAAATAAAATTTCAATTTATTTTTGTTTTTGAATCTTTTTTGTTTTTATGACCTTTGTTATTCTACAATTTTCAATGTTTATACCTGACTAACTATGTTTGATTAGAAAAAATGGTAAATGGAAAAAATCCTTAAGATGTAAGGTTTGATCTCCGTGGTTAACTCATAACTCACCAAAGATTGTTGACCTGTGTAATGATTAATACAGTATTTTCTTTTATCTTGGCTGATTAGTTTAAAATTTAGTGTGTATTTTTTATTTTACCTACGAGAAGATATTTTATAATTTAAAATATATGTTTTAGTTTAACACAGGTCCTATACAATGCTCTTTTCGCGAGTATTAATGGATAGTTCGTGATAAGTTGGCAGATATGGGTTAAAGTGTATTAGCACTGTTTTCTACCGAATCCCGTCTTAGCCGGCCCGGGCTTTAATAAAAATTGCAACTCGGTTACAAATGAAACTTGGAGAGAGAGTTTAAACTGCACTGACTCTAATTTTATGGGTAATCTTTGAAATAGGGCAGTTCAAATGCCGGTTAAACAAAGCTTATTAGGAGGGCATTCAGACTTCATTCATTTTTTAGAAATTTTGAAATTCAAAAATCATTTTATATTATCGCTTTAAATTTTTTTTAAAAGTTAAAAAAATTTATTTATAATGCTAATAATAAAGATTGGCAACTTTTGTTAAAATGCGTTCAATGTCTGTAATAATTTTAAAATTTTTAAAAATTGAATGAAACCACGGCCAAAAGCCAAATAAAATAATTAATCAGGGGGTTTTAGTTGCATACTGTAGATAAATGCGAGATTTGTTTAAGCCTTGCTTGACTAGATTAAAAACACCACGGTCCACGACAGAATGGCATACTACATCAACGTTAACGTGTACTCCTTTAATAAATATGTTTATTATTATACAAGCATCTTTCGTTAGCCGTTTTAGAAGCAAAGCTGGGAAATAGCCCATTTTTTGACTAAGCTCAAATTATTGTTTTTCAAAATTCAAAACAATCCTTAAGTATTTAGATCTTCAAACACCAAACGTGCTCGTTGGAGATATATATATAATTATCAGAATATAAGGAAGATATTTTAACAGAAGTGACAACAAAATTTAGAAATAAATTTTAAAAAATACAATAAACTAACCGACTAAAAAATTGACAGATTAATAAATTTACCCAAAAATAGATAAAAAAATAAGCAAAAAATTTTAAATATTATATTTTTTTTGATTAAAGCTTCAACCACTTTGTTTTTTCTTAAATTTGAATGATGAAAAAATGAGTTTAACCCAAAAATGGGTTTTTTCCCAGCTCCGTCTAGAAGTTAGTTCATTTCTTGATAGCTCTTATAAATTAAAAATTTAATACTACTATAAAATGATGAATGATTTTGGGCAATACTTTCGAGATCAAATTGAAAAACACTGAATCCTGCCTATGGTCAGGTGCGGATGTGCTCATTAAGACTATTTGGGCCAGAGCTGGGAAAAAACCCATTTTTCGGCTAAACTCAAATTTTTGTTTTTTAAAAATTTTATGACAGATTAAAAAATTCAATTATTAATAAATACAGAATATAAGCAGAAAGTCTTAAATTTTATAAATATTTTCTTTAAAACCCTTTATTTCTTCTAAACTTTAAAAAATAAAAAAATGAGTTTGACCCAAAAATGGGCATTTTCCCAGCTCTGATTTGGGCTATGATTTAAATGAAGAGATTGCGCTCGATGTGGTCAATAAAATTTTTATTTTGGGCCCATTCCAATTTTTTAATTTTAATGATTTATTGTTTTTAGCTGTGGAGTAATTTTTTTCGTGAGGAAGTAAAAAAAAATTGCTCATTCAATCCTTAATCTAGTCTATAAGTAAACTGGGATTGAAATTTGTAAAACACGCAAGTAGTTTCTAGGAAGAACAGATGGTATCAACGCATTATTTATAAGATGGTATAATATTATGAGAAAAAAAAATTGTCCGCACTGATGTCCGTATATTTTCAAAAATTATGCGGGTCTAGGGATTACCTGCTAAAAAACTACCTGCTCAGGGAACCCCTTCTTTTATTGTCCACCATACCCATTTATCACACTATAAATGATACACTTTTTGTATGATTTAATTTTTCATAAATTTTTTATAGCTTTCGATATAAACTTTCCATAGTCTTGGTTGTAATTTCTAGCAGGGGCTGAGTTTATATACCGAGTAGCCAGGATTACCATATTAATGTCTGTAGTTTAACTCTTAACTTTAAAACACCAGTGTGTCAATTCTTTCTTCGGAATTTTGATTACAAACTCAATACTTGCATTCCAATAGAAACGGTGATCAGGCCATTCCAGGTCAACCGGATAACTTTGCCTTTTTTCTTCATCTAAATGTAACGCAGGTTAACAAACATCAATAGCCTAATCGTGAATTTTATGAAAACATAAAAGAATTTATCCCCATGATGGCCTTATCTCATATACATATTTTGTTTTTCTTAGTTTCTTCCGGCCTTGGCTCCTTACATCCGTCCATTTCAAATAAATGGTCTTTTTTGACAAAAATGACAGAAAACACCCTAAAAAGAAATTAATGAATCTTTTTTTCATAAAAATCCTTGTACTGTACTCTTATCTATCATATCAATTAATGAGAAATAAATTTTTTATGGTATATCAAGCTCTTAGATCAGCATTAAAATAATACAAAATATTGCGTCCAAACTAACGATATATTATCGCTTTTTTATAAAACTTTTATATGTGTTTGGATTGAACAGTTTAGTTGCCGTAAAAATGAAAAAATAAAAATTCAATTTATTTCTGTTTTTAAATCTTTTTTGTTTTTTTTTGACATTGTTTCTAAAAATTTCAATGTTCGTAGCTAACTCCCTTAGATTAAAAAAACGGTAATGGATTTGAAAATACATGTCCGTAGTTAGCTTATAACTGTCAAAAATATGTTGTTATTAATAAATACAAAATCAAGATATATTTAGTGTTTTATAGAAAGGCTAATATAAAACTCTATTCAATTTAGAAATGGATGATATCATTTTTTAAGTGGGTGATTGGTTGACTCACTGCTATTAAATAAAATTTTTTAATAAACTAGCACATCTAGTTTTTGTTTAGGGCACGTGCAAAGTAAGTTTTTATTTTCGTAAAATTTTGAAAATTCTAAAAATTTAAAAATTTATTTTTTTTTTAAATTTTTTAGGAAACTTTTTTCGGCAAAAGCATTTTATGTGCATATATTAAATTTGGCGAATTTTTAAAAATTTGCGTTTTATTACAAAATAAAATTTTTTAAAATTTTAGAAATTTTACGCAAACAAAAACTCACTTTTCACCTGCCTCTAAGTACCATTTTATAAATTTTGGATCCTTAGATGTTTAAAAATTGAGGTTTCCCTCATACCTTTCCATAATTGCTCATATCCAATTTTTTAACCTGAGCACTGCGATTTAATAATGTCGACGCGTAAAATAGTATGATTTGCTCGCACGCCGACAATCTAAAAATTTAGCTTAGGCTTTAACTTTAGTCACCACGTTTAGGGCCTGTCACTTAT
The DNA here is from genome assembly GCA_030555515.1 of Acutogordius australiensis. Classification (NCBI taxonomy): domain Eukaryota; kingdom Metazoa; phylum Nematomorpha; class Gordioida; order Gordea; family Gordiidae; genus Acutogordius; species Acutogordius australiensis. The sequence continues at coordinate 1,095,980 of JAUIRJ010000005.1, read as the reverse complement.
GCGCAGGCCAATCTTCAAAAAAAGGAAGTACGAGTTTTAGAAAAGGCGTCTATGTAGAGGGAATCGAATATAAATTTCTTACATGTCAAACAAGGTGTGCCACTGTTCTTAGGAACAAGCAATCAATGTGATAAACTTCTAAAACTTAGACAGAAACGTATTTAAGTAACATGCGATGAAAATTCTCATAAAATAATATTTTGAAATTTTTTTTATAAATTTGGGGGAAAAGGCAAACTTTTTGCTTGTGTTTGGGACAAATAAGTCCCAGGAGCTGAAGAATTAGAGTTTAACAAAATATTTAAATATATTTCGAATTTGCGATTAAAAAAAACTCTCGAAGTTTATTTGCCAATAATATGTTACCACATATGCCGGATCTTATAACCATTTTTCTAAAAAAAAATTTACTTTCAAATTTACAGAGAACCAAAGTGAGATTGTTTTGTTTGACGTAGGGTTTATTGGGATCCCTAAAGCGTAATACAATTCGGGTTACGTAGGTAAAAGTTGCCTCCTCAGCTCTATCTTTCCTTAACGCATTTTCAATTATGGGCTGGATCGTTAAATTTGTAAATTCGTAAATCTTGAAATTACCGTATTGCTGGCTGATTCTCAACTACAAAGGGTAAAAAATAACACAATTATAGTGAAATAATTTAAAGGGTCCTTAAATTTTTTTTTCTTTATTCTCGAGGTCGCCCAAAATTTTTGAACTGGGTATGTTCATTTTTTTAATAATACGGAAGTAGCAAAATAACCGAGGATGAAAAGGAACCCAGGAGAAGGGAAAATATGTATGAGATAAGGCCATCATAGGGATCATTTCATTATGGTGTCAAACACTTTATAAATTTTACAATTTTTTAATCGATTTGTGTTTTAATTAGTATTAGGTTTAAAACTTTCTTTTATCAAAAGAACCCGAACCATGTGATGCTTAATTTTTTTAAGCACGAGGTCAATTGAAATATGAATTTGTTTCTTAATAAGTAGCAAAAAATATTGGTTTTATATGATAATCGTGGCCGGAGATGTATGAATATAACTGGGTGACTTGAGATGCAACCATTTATCACGCGATATTCCCCATAAAACAGGCTTTAAAAAAAGTTAGCCTAAAAGGAGTGTTTTTCGATATAAAAAATATACATTCTTTTGCATATAAAAGGGTATTTTATAAACCTCCACACTCTAATTCTACAAAATAAAAGGCTTTTATCGATAGGGTCTTGTGGTCTTTTTATAATCAGCCACACTGCCTTTTTTTTATTGAAAAAGGTTTTAGCTTTAATTAAGTAATTATATATTATTATTCTTAAGTTCTGTATCTAGTAAAATATTCTAATCTTTCATATAAATCTGTTGAAAGATACAAGTTTAGCCAGAAAATAAGGCTTTTCCCCCATTTTAAAAAAAGAGCTATTTTCTCATTTTTTGGGGGGAGTTATTGCCAGATTTTAAATTAATAATGAGCTCTTCCCTCCCTCCCCCCCCCCCTCTAAAAAAATTTTTTATCTTCTTTTGGGCTACATTTTTTTAGTAACAATGTTTATATTTATTGTTAAAAAGGTTAGCCTGAACGACTTTGACATTAAACTTTGACCCTCATAAAAATTGTAGATTTAAGTTCAAAATCTTTGAATATTTTCTGTGCTTATAATAAAATTTTGCAATTTATTAAAATATTAAACCCGGAAAATGTTAATTTTGATGCCAGATAATATAGTAGGAGTAATCTTTAATACAAAAATTAAGTTTGCATGGTAACACCTTAACGACAGGTAAAACTGAAAGTTTAAGCATTATTAATAATCCATATACATTTGTAAGGCTTATGTCCTAACATAATGTACCTTTAAATATTGCAATGGGCGGCTTATCCAAATTGGATTCCACTATCTTATAATTTTGTCCAACCCCCACCCCCTCTGTAAATTAGATAAGATTACCAACGATGCATTCATAATGGGATTATATCGATTAGATAGAGGTATGCACAATTCGGCCCCCGTGTTATAGGATCGGGGCGTCCCGTCGAACATGGAAACTCGGTGGTAAGGGTTACTGATGCCACAAATCTCATCGACATACGATAATCCCCCCGGCTTAAAGTCTATGAATTCCTGATGATACATGAATAAATGGCATGATTTAATTCAATAGTTATAATTAAGGGCACATGACCATTATTTTTTTATAAATATTTGGGCAAAATTTTTATTTTGGAACAACTTTAATTTAATATTATTACAGGAGTTTAAAATATTTACATTATATTATCGAATTCTCAATTCCGAGATTTCACGATCAAAATTGCCAAATGGAAAAAACATTAGTTGTATTGTTTTTTGTAAGATTTCTGCAATTAAAAAATCTTTGCAATAAAAAACAAACACTTGGTTTGAGGTTTCCCCCATACCTTTCCCCGCTTAGGGTTGCCATACCCATTAGGGCGTTGATTCTTTAACTCGAACAAAGCAATTAATATTGCCGACGGGTTAAATAGTAAGATTTGCACGCACGCCCGCGAGACCTAGGGTTTTAGTCTAGGCCTCTTACTTTTAGACATATAGCGTTTAATTCTGCCTAAGCAGGCCACTCAGGAGCTTTATGGTTGCACGTGTAAACTATTTTTCCGAAGAAAAAAAGCTACTGTACACTGATTCGAACTCGCATCCTCCTGCGTCTAAGGCAGAAGGTTTGCCACTGACCTATCACTTTAATAAACATTCTATTTAGCTATCAAAGTATCCTTATTTTTTAAAAACTTTATATTTACCTTTCCCATTTATAATCAAAAACTTACTTTTGGCGTCTAGGTCGGACTGCCTTTGGCGCATAGATACTTAAATGTGGTTTACACTTTAAGCGAAGCACAATTTGGGGAGGTGACCGCCAAGAAATTCTGGGGTTCTCTTTTTCTGAGATTCTAGTAGGCCTAGGAAAGGGCATGTTAAACATAACTCTGTAAACCTGCTGTAAGAAAGGTCATAAACCCTATGGGGTAAGCCGTATTTTATAGGGGAAAAGATTTGGTGAAGAAACTACTCCTAAATCATAAATTTTTTTTATATAGCGCGCCGCCTATATCACATAACGTAAAATGAATTAAAGTTATCACGGCGCCGTAATCTAGAATGAGCTACAAACTTAAATTTGTATTTTGGGACTAAGAACAAACTAGCGTCGGCTCAAAAGCTCAGTGGCACACCTTCCTGTCTTACAAGCAGGAGTTGCGAGTTCGAATCCGTGCACAGGAAGCTTTTTTCTTTGGAAAAATAGTATCCATGTGTAACCACTTTAAGCTGCTGAGTGGCCTGCTTAGGCAGTAGGCCTTTAACGATATGCCTAAAGTAAGAGCCTAGGCTTAACCTAAGTTGCCGGCGTGCGAGCAAATCTTACTATTTAACCCGTGGGCAATATCAATTGCTTTCCTCGTGTTAAAAGAGTCAAAGCCTTAACGGGTATGGCGCCCCCGGAATGGGGAAAGGTATGAGGAAAACCTCAAATACCATTGTTTTTTTTTAAGACCAAACTAGCATTACAGCACACCCAAATCCCTTAATCAACTCCTCCGCCACATGCAATCCATACCAAATGTTGCTTAGAAGTTTCCCCCTAAACTTTTTCTTCGCTTACGATGAGTTGCCTTAGAGCCTTGGTTCTCTAACTCAGCAGGTTGTGTCTGTGTTAAATGAGATTTCATAAGACGGCGACCTCTATATTTTTAGGCTCTGAGAGAAATAGACCGCTAATTTGTTGACAGTCCCTTTTAATTTTAACAAAGGTCAATAAATGTCAGTATCAGAAAAGCTAAGTTTATTAGTACATAAAGTATATCCTCCCTTATCTCATTTACGTTCTCCGTTTTTCGTAGTTTCTTCTGCCTTATTCTCTAATATCTGTCCATATCAAAATAATGGCCATTTTTGACCAAATTGTCCCTCTTTACGACCTAATACCCTAAAAGAATGTTTGAATTTTTTTTATATAAAAAATTCCTTGTAACTTTTATTTATTATCTCAAATAAGAAGAAATAAGTTTTTATAATATATCAAACTCTTAAATCAGCATTTAGATTACACAGAATATTTCGGGTCAATACGGCATGAAATATTATCAGTTTTTTATTGATAAATATGTTATAAAGTTCATATGAACAGTTTAGCTGAATATGCAAAGAAAAATTTAATTTATATTGTGTTTTTTTGACATTTTTTTTTAAATTTTAATAAATAAAGTTGACTTCTTATACTAAGTTTGCAAGAAAAAATGGCAAACGGATTGAAAATCCCTAAAGATAGCAAGTTTGATCTTTATAATTAGTTCTTAGCTCTCAAATTGATCTGTGTAATTAGCAAACAACACGCAGTTTGAATCTGATAGTTGAATACAACAAAGAGCAAGCGCTCAAAATTCTCCGATCTTTAAACCAACATATATATTATGTATATTGAAACTGTTTTCACGGTAACAACAATAGAAATACGATAACGTGTAAAATCAACAATGCAATGTTTATGTTTTATCAAACTTCAAAAATGAGTCCCTTCCTGCGAAAAATCTGAATCCATTCAGGAAAACTAAACGGTAGGGCGTATTGGTATTTCAAAACGTTAGGGCTTGTTTGCAAAATTTGGAAGGACAGAGGAATTATCCAACCAATTCCTTGACTGCGACGCTCGATAATCAATGAGATATTTGATTTTGGAGTTATGTGTGCTGACCTAAGAAATTATTTAGATGTAGTTAAACTATTAAAACTTTATTTTTAATTTGTTTTAAAATAATTAATCTGCCAAAGTTGTAAAATGTATTAACAGTATAACACAGGTCGACAATAACTATAAAAAAGGTTTTTAAACACTGAAAGTCTCTCCTCTAATCTCATACATATTTTTCGTTTTCCAAAGTTTTTTTCGTCTTAAGTTCTTTTACTGTTTCCTTGTAGAAAACAATTTTGACTTTAAAGATAGTTTTTGAGACATTGAGAGTACTCTAAAAAACTTAGGAATATATTTTAATTAAAATGACTTAAATTACAGGTCCACAATTTTTTAAGAGTTATGAGTTAACTACAGAGATCAACCTTGCCATCTTGGGGAATATCAAATCCGTTTACCGTTTTTCCTAATCAAACTTAGTCAGGTATAAACATTGAAAATTTTAGAAAAAAGGTCAAAAAAACAAAAGAGATTTAAAAACAAAAATAAAATGAAATTTTATTTTTGCATATTCACAATAGCTAAAATGTTAAATTTTAACTTCAAACAATATTTTTATTAAAAACCGATAATATACCGTGTCGTACTTAAGTTTTTACGCGAAATATTTTGTATTATTTAAATGCCGATGTAAGAGCTTGATATATTAAAATTTAATTCTCAATATTTGTGATTATAAATACTAGTTACAAGAAATTTTAATTTGCAAAAAAGATTTTTTAAATTATTTCTGTTTAGTGTATAATTTAATCTGTCAATTTGGTCAAAAAGCGCCATTTTCGTTATAGACGGATCTAAGGAGCCAAAGACAGAATAAACTAAGAAAGACAAAAAATATGTTTGAAATCTGGCCATTATGGGGATGCATTAATACAGAATATTTGGAATCCCAACCTAGATAATTGGTTTAAACTAAAGTGTTATTTAAAGTTTTAACAGTTTAACTGTCTTGATTAAATATAAGCTTCCATTTTTTTGTTTTGAAACTTGTTATTTTTTTTTAAATTTTTTCAAAATTTATCAATTAGCTGACTTATAAGTTTGATTTAACGCAAAAACTCGTAAGAGGTTTGGTCCCTGCAGTTATCCCATAAAATTTGTTGTAAATTGTGTAATTTAAGAATAATAAAATACAAGTATAAATATAAAAAGTATGTGCGCAGTAAAGTTATAAAAATAAGATTTTGAAAAAATGTGAGTGAATAATATTATTGTTTTTAAATAAAAACAGAAAAAATGAAATAAATACAAAAAAAAACTAATTAATTGGAATGTGTAAAAATTTTTTTTATCATGCTAAATTAAATACGTATGGTTAAAAAAATTCTCTTACATTTGGTACGAAACTATGTAATTTTTGTGTAAATTGGAAAATCAACTAAAAGATAAAACAACTATAAGATTATTATAGATTAGGTATAGTTCAGATTTTTTTCTTAAATTTATGGTAATTAATAAAGTTGTAAAAGGCCGGTTTTGTTACGTGGGCAACTTTTATTTTAAAGGTTTATCTTGTTCCCAAAGGGTGACACCAACGGGCCGTGAGTTAGAGTCTAATAAATATCAAAAGTGTAACTCAAAAAGATGGGAGACTGGATGAATATGCACATTAATGTGTTATCTAAAGTAGTTTTTGTTCCATATATTGATTAGTAAATTTTAAAAAGGCGTCATACTGTAATATTTCGGCTGCAAGCTCTTGCTTCATAGAAAAGAGGTAAAATTTAAAAATGGCAAGATTAGTGAGATTGAATTAAACGAACTTGACTAAGTTTTAAATATATAGGACCAAGTTGATCATTTTATTTTACAGCTCTACATGAATTACAATGCTCATATACATGCCTGTATTATTACCTTTAAACAAATGTAAGATAATTATAATTATAACTGAAATTTTAAGCAGGGCTGGAAAAAAAACTAAATGGGCTTTTTTTAACAAGTTTTTGAGTTTTTTTTTTCCAAATGCCCACAAACTAGTGGGCATGGCAAAAGAGGCATGTTTAAAAGCCCCTTTTCTTTAAAGAAAAACTCCTAGGACTATTAAGAAAAAATAACCCACCCAATTATAAAGAAAAAATCAAAATTTTTTGAAATTATTATAAAGAAAACAAAAAATGGGCTTTTTGGGGCGCTTTTTAAGAGCCACTTTTTGTGGGTTTTTTTTGCCCCTTTTCTTAGTACGGGCTTTTTTGAATTCTTATTTTGCCCCTTTATTTGTAGCCCCTTTTCTTTTTTTATCTTTTGGAAGAAAAAATGAGCCAAAGTTTTTTGGCTCATTGTTTTTTCAGCACTGATTTCAGGGTCTTCTGATCAGTCCCAGATTTTGAATATAATTAAATATCTTTTTCAGGGCCGGAGATCATTTAGCCTGTGGTCTAGGTTAATTACCTTATACCCGACAGGATTAAAAAGCTTTGCCGACTATATCGTTTTTTTCGTAGGGCAAGGGTCGCATAACGTTAAAATGATTCCGGTTTTCTCCATATTGTAACTTGCATGCTGCATTTCCGGAAATGATTTTAATGAAAATAATGGTATTGACTAAGGGAACGCACCTAATTTTATTGAATCCAGAGGTCGTGAACGTTTAGCAGTTTTAAAGATTTTTTTTAAATAGTTGATTACAAGTGCTTTTTAAAAATATTTGAAAAATTTATCAAACAAAACAATAAATAGATTGGAAAAGCTTTTTATTACCACTTAACAAAATATTTAATAATTTTATTTCAAATTTAATTTAAAGGACATTTGTTCAAATAAAAGGGGAGAAAGCCCATTTTTTGGCTAAACGCATATTTTTGTTTTTTTTTGCAAAGTTTTATGACAGATTAAAAAAATCGACTATAAATTGATACAAAATAAAAGCATAAGATCTAAAACCATTTTAATATTTTTTTTGGTTATAAAAACCCGTAATTTTTTCTTAATTTCCAAAAATAAAAAGGTAAGTTTTGCCCAAAAATGGGGTTTTCCCCTAGCTTTGGTTTAAATATTAAATAGATGTTTTTATCCGAGGCGCAGGCAAAAGTAGCAAAAATGTTTGAAAAATCCGATACAATTTTCCGACCTTGATTCTCACTTCAAAGTGTTTGACTAGGATAGTTTTTGTTTTTTTTGTATGTAATCAAAATGACAAATGATAAAGGCTGACAACCTAAATAATTTTCCGCTGTGATTGGTTCCACTATTCAAGGAGCACACAATTTTTCGAAGGGACGTCGTTTCAACGGCATTTTTTTCTGTGCAAAAAAAAACTCTAATTTTGGAATTAAAAAATTTAAAACAAAACTTATAACACCCACAGGTCGACAAAAATTAATTATGTGGAGAAAGTTATGAAACGAAAGTTAATAATCCACATGACTCTGATATCTTTCCCGTGCTAGAAAATGGACCAAATTACCATTTTGACACATATTTAAATACCTCAAGAAAGTAAAAAGATAATTAAAGATTTTTTTTTCATATATTAATTACTTGTAACTAAATTTTTAACACGTATATCAAGTTCTAATAAATAATAAAGCTATAGAAGTTATTTATAACTACTTCAACATAAAAAGAAATAATTTGTTAACAATAAAAATATTATTTAAAGTTTGAATTTAATAGTTTAGCTACTTAAAAATATATTATTAATGTTATACATTTAAATAATTTTTGTTTTTTGATATTTTTTTTAGATTCTTTATGTTTTAAGTTGTTGTTTTACAAAGTTTGTTTTAAAAAATGGCAAATGGGTATTAAATCCTTAGCTGGCAACGCGTGATAGTGTCTAATAAATACATATTATAAAGTCTAAAGTTATCTCTAACTCTCAATAATTTGTCGTTTTTCAATGCTTATTAAGAAAATGATTTTCAAAATAAATGCAATATCACTCGTTCAAAAAAATTTAGAAAGAAATAGTGCCTGGCTAACTTTGACAAAAAAGAAAGCAATTTATTTTGAGGTTTTCCCCATACCTTTCCCCAATTAGGGGTGCCATGCCCGTTACGGCTTTGACTCTTTAACCCGAGCAAAGCAATTGATATTGCCGACGGGTTAAATAGTAAGATTTGCTCGCACACCGGCGACCTAGGTTTTAAGCCTAGGCTCTTACTTTTAGACATATGTAGGACCTACTGCCTAAGCAGGCCACCCAGTAGCTTCAAAGTGGTTGCACATGTATACAATTTCTCCGAAGAAAAAAGTTAATATTCACGGATTCGAACTCGCCACCTCTTGCGTCTAAGACAAGGTGTGCCACTGAGCTATCTGAGTCGACTACATTGGCAAAATAAACAATTAGATTAACGTATTACATAAAGTTTTATAAAAAATTATGCAGAATATAGGTTTTTTTTTAATAGTTGTGGTGTTTTAAATGGTAAAAAAACAAAGAACTTTATTTTTGATACGCCGAAAATTGAAATTTGATCTAAGTTCGGTCTGAGTTTAATAAAGCTTAAAATTTATTAAAATTATTATAGACATTTTATAAAAAAGCTCATTCAATTTTTACCAGTAAGACATAATACTACCAACAGTTTAAGAATTCCATGTTTAGGATTCCACATTTGAAACAAAAACGGTTTATTTAGGTTAAAATATCCTTGCAATGTAATAATTATTTTACATCGAGAATATCAAAGGTCAAATTGTTTGCCTGTTGTATTTACAGATAACCTATTAATTACTATGTATAAAATATAGTATTTCAGTATATACAGCCGTCTTGCAACTGTTAAATCATATAAATCAGTTTTGGGAAAACTATGAGGCAAAAAACTTTGGCTCATTATTTCCCCCCATAAAGAAAGAAAGGGAGCTACAAATAAAGGGCCAAAATAAAAATTCAAAAAAAAACCCCTTACAAAGGAGAGGGGCAAAAAAACCCAAAAAAGTGGCTTTAAAAAACCCCCAAAAGCCCATTTTTTTTTCTTTATAATAATGATGCTTGCAGCTCCTAAGAGTTTTTATGAAGAAAAGGGGCTTTTTTAAACATCCCCCTTACTGCCATGCCCACAAGTTTGTGGGCCTTTGGGGATAGAAACTCAAAACTTGTTAAAAAAAAGCCTATTTAATTTTTTTCCCAGCCCTGCATATAATTCCTTAACCATTTCTAAAGCCATGTCTATATTCTCGTTTTTTTTTAAAAATGATCATGAAAACACCTGATTTTTATATATTTTTAAAGCATTGTTAATATCTCTGGGCAATTCACTGAACGCGCCAATAATGTTTTTTATATGATGTAATATCTCATAGTTTAGTGTAAAGGGAAAATAAAGGCAGAGCCAACGAGCTTACAAAAGCAGCCAAGGCGGTGTTTAGGGGCGCCTAGCGGTAAATTGTGTTTTTTTAAGGCGCCTACGCTAATAAACGACACTATTTACATTGTAAGTATACGAGCAAATATATTGGGATACATTTATAAGTTGCTTTAATCAAATATAAAAAGCGACCTTTTGCTAAAATGCGTTTGATGTTACCGGAAATAAACCCTTAAAATTTTTGGATAATGAAGTTTAAACGCGCCCCTAAAAAATAAAAATTCCAAAATAAGTAATAATGGTTCACGGTGCCTTGCGCTTTAGAGTTCATAAATTTAAATATTAACATATCTAAATTAATGATTTAATTCTATTGACTAAAAAGCTTACCTATATTTTTATGATATATCGATATGGGAAAAACAATAAATATTATATATGACAAAATGAAAAGACAAATCAAACCTTTTCAAAACTAAAATAGGCAAATTAATAACCCAAAGGTGCTTTTGAACAATTTATTTACACAGAACCGAATGGAATTTAAATATTAAGCCCTGACGAAAGTTAACACTGGACAACAAAAAAAAACAACATAAACGATTTTTTGAGGGTTTTGTAGAGAATTTTTTTGCGATAACGATCCCGGGTTTAGTTTTTTTTCCAATGCCTCCATTTTTTTTAAACCGCATCCAAAGTTTGAAAAAAAATTCACAAAATTTCTTAAACTATTTATTTTTCAAAAAAACTATTGATATTCAAATTCCTTAAAAAAAACATATCTAAAAAAAGGTTATTACCTAAAATAGCAATTAGCTTTCAAGTTATTTAGGATCAAACAAGGGATTTTATGACTAACCACTAATTTTATAAAAATAAAAAAATATAAAAAAATTAAAACGCCTTCCGTTAATAATGAATGTTTCCGTTATCTAAATATATTTTCGAACTTTTGTTACTACCCATAGGTTTTATGGTATAGAAGCCCAAAATACCCCAAAAATTGAAAAATCTCTTTGACACTGAATAACTAAAAATCTGAGGCATTGGCCAAAATTCTGATTTCATATTCGTGATCAGCGCCAAAAACTTGACCAAAAACCATAGTTGCCATAAATGATGCTTAGGGTCGTCCAAGTTTTGTTGTTCAGTGTAATTAAACCGGTTACCTAAAGGCTTGATGTAATCTTTTAATGCATAGGGTAGTATGCGAATATTAACCTTATCAGCAGTTATTCATATACTAATAAAAAACCGAATTTTAAATTTAACCAAAAAAATCTTCATAAACAATGTTTTCTACGATATGTAAAAACAGTAATTTTTGATAGTTCAAACGGTGGGCCGGGTGAATTTTATGAAAATGACATATAAGGTTAGAATTTAAGTGTTGATATTTTAAGAAATGTTTCATATTGGAATTTTGATTCAAGGATTTTCAGCTTTACACCACCGTGTTTATATAAATATAAATAAGGATAAGAAAATTTTAATATCTTAACTATGTTTCAGCTTTCGCTGTTTTGATCAAGGTAATGTTGTTTTTAAAATATCTAGTGGCAGGGGTTTGATATATGGGGGCTTAGGTATTCAAAACATTACATTAAAATAGTTCCGCATAGCTTTAAAAATAAACAAGGTATACGGACCAAAACAAATAAATGAGACCCTGGCCAAAAAAAAGTTTTAATTTAACAGTTTAACTATTCTGAATATGTAAAAATAAAATTGTAATTTATTTTTGCTTTTGAATCTTTTTTTTTTACCTTTTTTTCTAAAATTTCAATGTTTTTACCTGACTTTTGATTAGGAAAAAAGGCAAACGGATTTAATTTTCCCTAAGATTGCAAGTTTGATCTCTGTAACTCATAACTCTCAAAAAATTGTTGGGTCAAAAAAGGTCATTTTTCGTTATAGACGGATCTAAGGAGCCAGAGACGGAAGAAACTTATATATGAGATTAAGCCATCACGGGGATGCATTCTTTTATGTTTTTATAAAATTCACGGTTCTGACATTGATATTTGTTGACCTGTCTAATAATGTTAATTATTTTACGAAAAATGGGGATTCCTTTTGTCTTTAGCTTTAAAAAAATCTTTTTCAGTTGTTTTGGGGCTTTTTTCCTTCTTAAAACTAAGAATATTTATTTGTTTAAGAAAAATGAAGCCCATTTTTTCCATAATGTCTCATATTGCCAGCTCTGGTTTCAAACTAAAAGGTCGCCATTCATATTAAATTAGGTTAACGGAATAAAACTGGGGCCATTAAAAAAAACATGATATTTGGTTATCAGCATAAAAAGATTTGTTGACCATACAAAAAGAATGAGTTTTAAATGAAAATAATAATTTTTTTTTACAAATTTTAAAATAATCCTCAAAAAATTCAATTATTTGGATCAAACACTTGCCAAAAATATTCTTTACCCGATTATAAAAAACTATTATTTGAGCTAAAAAAAATCGGTCAAAGATTGAAAAAATACAAAGTTAATGCATAATTTTTTTTCAATATATTACCAAAACCTCGTTTAATATCTTAATAATCAACAAATCAACCATTAAATTGTTTAAAAAAAAAAAAATATATAAAACCTTTTTTTATTTATTAAATATAAAATAAAAAAAATAATTCAATTCATTTTAAAAAATTAAAAATTTTTTTTTTTTTTTTTTTATAAAAAAAAAAAAAAAATTTACTATTTTTATTTAAAATATATAATAAATAAAAAAAAATATTTTTTAATTATAAAAATATAAAAAAAAAAAAAAAAATACCCCTCCCCCCCCCCCCCCCCCCCCCCCCTTTACCCTCCGGATCATTTTCCCCATTGGGGCACTCGGTTTTACAGTTATCTCATTTGCAACGGGCGGTCTCTCAGTAAAATAAGATTTAAGCCGTTTACCTATAGATTAATTCTCAAAAAAAACATGACAATATTGGAATATTTATGTCACCCCAATTAAAATCTATCAGGCTACTTAGCTGGAGTTAGATGCAAAAACAAAGCTTTTAAAAGCTCAAAATTTGTACGATTTAAAATCTTTCAGACATAACATTACTTTTCACCTATTCTTTATATCATGCCGCTTTACAGCTTGAATGAGTTGCCTCCTTTTCCCGGAATCATATATCAAACAAAAAAATATCAATTTAAACTCGCTCCCTAAGTTAAAACAAGCATACCTTATTTAATTATTTTACCTATACAATATTTTTAACCTATAAAATGTCCCTTAATCATTTATACCCAGGGGCGTATGCAGAAACTTTAAAGGGGGGCAAGAAATTTATTCGGAGGAAAGGAACTACAAATTGAATTTTAATATTAATATTTTAATTGCAAAATTATTTTATAAGGTTGCATATTTTCCAAAAATAGCAATTTTATTGATTTCTATTCTCTTTTATATATTTAATATATAAATTTCAGCTAGTTACATCATAAAAATTAAAAAAAAATTTCTAGAAGGAGGCCATTGCTTCCTTTTAATCCCCCCCCCCCCCTCAATACGCCCCTGTTTATACCATATATTTATATATATTTAATATATAATAATTACACAGGTCAACAAATATCAAGGGCACAATCATTTTTATGAAAACATTAAAGAATGGTTTTCCTTTACCGGCCTTGGCTCCTTGCATCCCTCCATGTCGAAAAAATGGCCTTTTATGACCAGTGTGAGAATCTCCTATAAAAGAAAAATTTAAGAATCCTTTTACCATATAAAAATCCCTTGTGGCTTATATTTATTTTATTAAACAATGAGAAATTAAATTTTTAAGTATATTAAGCTTTTATTTCAGTTTGATTATACAAAAATTTTGCGTCTAAACTTGAATACGACACGATATATTATCGATTATTAATAAAATATATGAAGTTTGAATTCAACAGTTTAGCTGTTGTAAATATGCAAAAAAATGCCAACTTAATTTTGTTTTTAAATATTTTTTGTTTTTTTATTTTTTGGCATTTTTTCAACAATTTTCAATTTTCTTAGCTACTTACTAAATTTTATTATAAAAAACCGTCAGGTGATTTAAAAATCCCTAAGATGGCAGGTTTGATCACCGTAGTTAGCTCATAACTCTCAAAAATTTGTGGACCCGTATTATTTAAAGAACTAAATAATGCCATTAAAATTGATCAGTTAATTCCATGTCTTTTTTACATAAAAAAAATTATTTAATTCTAAAAAATTGCTGAAAAGTTAATTATTGCCTATCTGGCCGGTGCCTTATTCACCATGTGGAAAACTAAAAAACCTAACTAAAAGTTTATAAATCATAGCAATAACTTAAATATTCAAAATGTGTAATTTATTGGATAAAACTGTATTTATTCATTATGTGTTATATCCTATATATGTATATCCATCATCTTTGAATATTATTAAAAATAGGAACCCGTAATTTTTAACCGACCATCACGCCCATGGGTTGGGGTGCATTCATGACTTGTGGTTGCTGAAATTGAGGCATCATCGGCTGATTCATATTTCCGCCCAGCTGTCTGCTAAATATCGATGCCATACTCTTCAAGGCTTCCTGTTGAGCTAACATAATATAAGTATGATACAACGCCTCAGCAATTCAAGGTAAAATAGCGTATTGACCTAAGGAATTAATTGGCAGCAACTTGATATATTTCGATAGGATTAAAAAATTCTTTAACGCGCTTTACAATAAGTAAACATCGGACAACAGATTTAGACGACCTTATGCACCATTGATTTACAGTATACTCAAATAATTGGTTTATTAAATGTCAAAAAATAAAAATTTTTATTTTGGGCTTCTGTATTATAAAACCTATGAGTAAAAATAAAAGTTTATAAAAATATTTAAATTAAGGAAATATAAATATTAGAGTGAGGCGTTTGTATTTTTTTTACAAAATTTAATTATATTTTCTTTCTATGTTTTTCTAAAATTAATGGTTTAGTCAAAATCAGTTTTTTAGATCTTATATAACTTGAAAGAAAATGGCTAGTAATTTTAAGAAATAACTTCATTAAATATGTTTTTTCTATGGAAACTAATTATACCACTAGACTTTTTGGGGAAAATTAAAAGTGTGAAAAATTTTGTAAATTTTTTTGAGGTAGAAAAAAATTGATAGCATTGTAAAGAAAACATCCAGGCTGATTATCTCAAAATTTTTTTTATAAAATCCTGTAAAAATTGTTTATATAGTTTTTGATAGTTGTCCAGTGTTAACGTAAGGAATTTAAATGTATTTTATAATATTCTATTGTTTTCTGTTTTTTTTTGTATAGTGATTTTTATCATAAAATTTTTTGTTATTCACTTGAAAGTAATTGTTGAAAATTTTAAAAAATAATCTTTTATAAATAAATTTAGCATAGGTAATCAAATTACACCTATCAAATGTTTAGAAATTAATTAAAAAAAACCTGTGGATTTTTCTGAACTAATGAACACTATAAAAAAATTGTAGGCAACGGGATTGCTTATAGGAAAATATTATACATAATCCTGTAAAGCTTGTTTATTAGTTTTTTTATTGTCCAATATAATCAAAACATCTTAAAGTATATTTTTAATTATTAATATTTTAGGATTAAGATAGCCATTCTAATAATATCAAAAATATGAAACAATTTTGTAAAAAAAATATGCGAAAGTAATTTGTAAATTTACAACCTAGTAATATATATTTTGTTAAATCTTGGACATATGAAAGAAATTGATTTCCCCTGACGCTTAATTGATTACAACCTAATTACAATATAAAATTTTAGTTGCAATATTAAAACTTTATTGCAAACCAGGTCTGGCGAAAAAAAGAGCCAGCTTAATAGGGATGCTTAAGGAAAATCGTGAAAATGGGGTTTTAAAGCCCCATTTTTGGGGATAGTACGAAGCTTTTATGTAAAGGGCTTTTTGGTTCTTACTAATAAATATTTCAGCTTTAGAATAAAAAAGGAAAATTAAAGGCCTATTTAAGGCCTTTTTCTCATTTTTTTTCTGGGGTATTTTTGTTTAAATTTTTAATTAGTATCAGCTTTTACCCCCCCCCCCCCCTTTTGACGCAAGAAACACATTTCCCCTTTAAGTCCACACTATTTTCAGCATGCATCTATCGTACTTGGTAATAGAACTGACGAGAGTTTATGCAAATCCCCCCCCCTCTTTCATCTACATTTTTTTTCATATTTTCCGTATCAGGTTTAAAAACATAACAACATCAACACTTCTGGATGAACTATCCATATCGCAAAAACCACCAAATTCAAACAGACATATAAAATAATTTTAATTTATCCAATATCTTACTAATAAAAAAAAATCCACATTATTAAATTTTTTTGGATCTTTAAAGTAAAATAAATAAAAGTGTCGTTTTTGTTTTTAAGGCCTGTTAAGGCCTTGCATATTTGAATTTCAAAATAATTTTAAAATTAAAAAGGTCGTAATCTTGCTTAACCTGATAATTAACTAAATAGCTTGCTTATATGTCTGAAAAATTTGTCGATTTAATTCCTTACAATTGTAGTTCGTTATTGAGAACGGCATAGCGAATCCATTTGCTAAAAAAAATTATATTAAAATATCGATTAAGTTTCATAAATAAATTACCTTGATTTTAAAATAAAAATTTTGCCTATTACACTGAACAATAAAATATGGACGACCTTAAATTTATGGCAATTATCGTTTTTGGTCATTTTTTTGGTGCTAATTACGAATATGAAATTTGAATTTTACCCAATGTCTCAGATTTTTAGACATTCGATGTCAAAGTTGAGATTTTTTTTTAGTTTTGAGGTATTTAAAACTTATGTGTATTAACGAAAATTAAAAATATTTATATAGATTACGTAAACATTCATTATTAACATACATTTTATTTTTTTTATTATATTTATTTTTTTTCATTTTTATAAAATTAGTGTTTTCGTCAAAAAATTCGTGTTGGATCCTAAAAAATTTGAAAGTTAATTTTGCAAATAATTTTAATCTATAACCTTTTTTACAAATCTAAATGCGCCAATAATTTTTTTAAAAAATTAATAGTTAAAGACAGTTTGTGTCTTTTTTGTCTGAACTTGGACGCGGTTAAAAAAAATTGGGGGCATTGAAAAAAAAACTAAATCCGGTGTCTTTATCGCAAGAAATACTTTACAAAACACTCAAAAAATTGTTTATGTCGTTTTTTTTGTTGTCCAATGTTATTTTAGTATTAAACAGTTTAAAATGTACCAAAAAATTTGGGCGGACTTTGTAAATATCTAAATTTCGAATAATTATTATTTGTTTAAATATACTATGTATCAAAATTTTCAATTTAATAATATTGGCTATATTTTGATTATTAGTAATATTGAAATTTAATACAATTTTTTTTTTAAATATTTTACCATATTAATCATATAATACAGGTCAACAAAATCAATGCCAGAAACGTGATTTTTATGAAAACATAAAAGAATGCATCCCCATGATGGCCTAATTCAGTGTCTCCTACTCCGGGGGGGGTAGGAACCAAGCGGTTCCAAAAAATCGGCCGAGGGGGGTAGGTATTCGAGGGGGGTAGGTATAGTTATGGGGGGAATATGAATAAATTACGAAGTTTGTTACCCCCGAGATTTTGCCGAGGGGGGTAGCTCTTCCATGAAATTTGGGGAGTAGGAGACGCTGGCCTAATTTCATATATATTTTGCGTTTTTCTTAATTTCTTCCGTCTTTGTCTCCTTAGATCCGTCTATAATGAAAAATGGCCTTTTATGACCAAGTTGACAGATCTTAATATATAAAAAGAAAAAATTTTAAATCTTGCATATAAAAGTCTCTTTATATTTTAAATCACAAGTAATGAATAAATTTTATTAATATATCAAGCTCTTATTGCATTTAAAAAATACAAAATATTTAATTAAAATATTATTTGAAGTTTAATTTTAATAGTCAATTGTAAATATGCAAAAATAAAATTTCAATTTATTTATATTTTTGAATCTTTTTTGGGTTTTTGACTTTTTTTTTTAAATTTCAGTGTTCATAAATGACTAACTAAGTTTGATTAAAAAAACAATAAAAGGATTTGATATCTCCTAAGATGGCAAGTTTAATCTCTGTAGTTAACTCATAATTCTCAAAAATTGGTGACCTGTGATGAAATAAGCTAAAAAGAACTAACTTAGTATAAACAACTAGAATACATAAAACATCTAGGTCATAAATTTTATGCGAAAAAAATTTATGAACTTTGACCGCGCCCTATTTTACACATAAATAAAACAATTTTATCTTACGAAAATATTTGCATTGGTACATCATGCTTGGGCGGAGCGGGTAACAGAAATACGATGTTCCATCTTGGAGATATAAATATTTATAGGATTAGAGAAATATCAATCAAAAATAAAAGATTGTTGAACAAATTTAGCAATAATTAAATAGCTCAATTGGTGAAATTAGTTTCTGCGCCGTGAGATTGAATTCCGGCCATGCCGGTTTTTACTTTTTTTTAGGTTTTATTGAACGAGTTCTGATAGCCTGTGATTACCCGTAGGCAACCATCTGTTCTTAAATAGAGTCAAGGATTAAGATGCCAAAAGGTCTAGGGGAAGTGACAAAATGGTTTTGATTCCGTAATTCGGCCATTATTTCTAAAGTTCTATACAATGTGCCATTCTTTATCCATTTTATATATATTTACAAAAAATTAAAGGCTTGGGAAATTATTTGAAATTAATTACATCAGCTTTTAAATAATACAGAATATTTCGCGTTCAAACTTAAATAAGACACGATATATTTTCGGTTTTTACTAAAAATATTATTTGAAGTTTGAATAACAGTTAGCTGTTGTGAATATGCAAAAAAAAATATTTTAATTTAATTTTGATTTTCAATCCCTTTTTGTATTTTTTGACACTTTTTTCTAAAATTCTCAATATTTATAGCTGACTAACTAGGTTTGATTAAAAAAAACGATAAACGGATTTGAAAATTCCTAAGATGGCAGGTTTGATCTTTGTAGTTAGCTCATAACTGTCTAAAATTTGTTAAGTGTCTTTAGCTATAAATTTTTTTCTTATCAACAAAATATACAATTTTATTGCTTGTTATCAATTATTGAGAAAAAAAATAAGACAAAATGAGATTAGAAAAATATCTGCCCAGCCCGTTATAAGCAGGGTCGGCAACTGGGCAAGGCTTTTTGACTTTAATCTAGGGATTTCAGTAAAAGCATTTATTTTCTCATTCTTTTTTATATTTATGAATTGATCATATAAATTAATGCATCTGTTTTTCTTAATTATTTGTGCGTTATTTTATTAATTTCAAAATCCTACCTAAAAATTGTAAAAAAAAATATCTCAAAAAATAAATTTAATGGCTGTGACAAAAAAATATGTGAATTAATTTTTTTTTCGTTTTGTAATATGCGCCTATCAAATAATTTTATGGAAAAATTCAATTATATATATAATCAGTCACATTAATGTTAATCAAATACGCTCGCTTATTTCTCTCAAATTTTTTCGCTAGCCGCAACCTATCTAAATACTAGCTTCAAGATCAGCAATCTTTGCTCCGCAGATAAAAAATATATAAATGAATTGATAATTTAATATAATAATAAATATACCACTAAATTTTTGTCTCATTGGTATTCCCACTATGTTATAAAAACAACAATAATTTTAACATATAACAATGTATAAGAATAAAAACAAACTACAATTAATAAATATAACTTAAAATACAATTTAAATGCTAGAATTCGCCAATATATATATATATATATATATATACAATATTTTGTAACAATTCTCTTCTAAAAAATGTAATATATATATATATATATATATATATATGGTCAATTCCACCTCAAATCGACAAACTTTTTCCCTCGAAGTCTCAGTTTTGGCTGAAAATTGGTACACTGGTAGGGTCCTTGGGTGCTGATAAAAACCTAAATTTTTTTTGACCGGAAGTGATTTTTGACCGAGATATGAGCAAAAATTTGAGGCAGCTTTGCGCGCATGTATCATCAAAGGTATTGTAGCTAGAGTCATAATTTTTTTTTATTTTGAAGATCGTAACAAGGGCTACCTTAGACGGAAAAAATATTTAAAAAATTTTTTTTAAGGTTTAAAAAAATTAAAGTCAAGTTTAGACCCAAATAGCTCAAAAAACGTATCTTTATTTTTTCTGAAAAATTTATAAAATATGGCCCTCAATAATGTTAATAAATATATGATCTCAAAAGTTTGGGACCGGCATGACTTTTTAAATAATTTAAAAAATTCAATTTTTTGCCATTTTTTTGGGACCTATTTATGCCCTTTAAACTATATTAGAATATGCCAATGTGCCAAATTTGACAGTATTCAAAAAGCAGGACATATGGGCAATTATGTTGGACCATAATAGTTTAAGTTTTTTGATTATTACTATTATTAAAATTACAATGAAAAAGTGAACCTCAAAATCAAAAAAAGTGAAAATTTTGCCTGTTTTCAAAATCGACTTTCTGGTTAACCAGAAAATCTTTTTTTAATATTTAACATTTATTTCATAGATAAATTATTGCTTAATAACATATGATAGCCCCAGTTTTTCTAACGCATATTGTATTCGTCTGTGAAAGCTTATTTTTTTATTATTTTTGCATAATTATTTAATGATATTTAGAACCTATAAAATCAGTCATAATATGACTGTTTAAGTGTTAAAAAAATAGTATGTACGTTATGTATAGAAAATCTTAAAAGAACGAGATCGGAAAATTACAAAAAAAGGAGACCATGAAATCATTCTATTATTATAATTAAATTTGTAGTTTGTTATATTATTAAAAACATTTTCTTGTTTAAAAATTCGTAAGGAACACATTTAGTTATTAAAAACTTTAGGTCAATGCCCAAATCCATATGCCTACAGATCAAGTTACAGTGATATTTCCTCTTTCTTTGAAAGGTCTAGTGCGTCTATATTATAAACTAAGATGTAAATGGAACTAAAATTGTTGGTTTTTAAACTTTATTAAGGTCGGTTAGATAAATATTGTATGCCTTGCTCTATAGCCTTTTAAAAACATATTTGGCATTTGTAAAAATTGGTAAAAAAGACTGAATGTCTACATTTTATTTATATAAAATTGGATCTAATATTTGGTCTTAAAATTCATCATTGAAGCTAATTCTGCCCGTTATAATCATTTGAAGTTGTTTCCTAAAACTGACTTCTTTTATGTATTTATAATATCAAAAAACCTTGTCACTATGTTTCATAAAATAATTGACTTTTTACGCATATTTTAAGCTTGCTGATAATCATAAAAAAAGAAAATCTGTTAAATCATAATATTCTAAATAGGCCAAATATATTCTATTTTACTTATTTTTGTCAGATTTAACGTTGTTGAGGCTGTTTTATTTAAAAATTATTAAATAATAGAAAAAAATAAATTTTTACAAATTTTTTAACCTTATTATTTTTTCTAAAATCCTCTTAAATTTTTTTTTATCCAATAAATTTAACATATTTTTTGAATTTTGCCGAGGATAAATATTGAGAATTATGTACATATTCTAATAATGTTCATCAAACTAAAAATGACTAGTAAAAGTTAACATATATAAGCATAAAAATTTTAAGTTTTTATTTTTAACACCTTAAAATTTCAAAAAACCTGGCAAACTTTGGTTTTTATTTCATAAAAAGCTAGGTACGTTAAAAAATGTTGGGGGAAATTTAAGTTATATAGTGATGTTTTATGTATAAAATGCAATTTTAAATTTTCAATTGGTTTGGTAGTGACCCAGAAAGTCGGCTTAGAAGAATACTGAAAATTACCAATTTTTTTGATCTGAAGTTCCCCTTTTCTTTCCAAAATTGACAACAGTATGATCAAATAAATAAAACTGTTATAGCCTAACATAATTGCCCCTATGTCTAACTTCTTATATATAATTAAATTTGACACTTTTAAATATTTTAATATAGTGCAGGGAGCAAATTTTTGTCTGAAAATCAAAAAAAAAATTATTTTTTTGAATTAAAAAAAAAAGTCATGTCGGTCCCAGACTTTTGAGTTCGAGTATTTATAAAGAATATTAAGAAGTATATTTTAGCAATTTTTCAAGAAATTTAAAAAAATGTTTTTTTAGTTATTTTAAACTGAATACTCTTCATAAAATTTTAAAAATTTATAAAAAATTTCAAAATAATAAACACATGCAAGATAGCCCTTATTGTCCTCTTCAAAATAAAAAAAAATTAGGTCTCTAGCTAAAATACTTTTTGACTTACAACCTCCCAAAGTTGCATCAAATGTGAAAATTCACCTTGCAATTTTTTTTTCTTTTGCCCCTATCTCCGTCAAAAATCACTTCCGGTCAAAAAAAATTTCCAGATTATGAGATACCCTTAGATACTAACTTCATGCAAAATTTCAGTCAAATCAAAAGGGGTACCCCTCCCGGACTTGCTGGATTGAGGTGGAATTGATTATATATAAAACATGAGAATGATGGGAGTGTTTAGGACCTAAAAATAACACCTTGGAATGTTAATTTTTATATTTAAGTTGTTGCCATTAAGGCATGTCAAAACTCCGGGAGTTGGGAAGGAGTCCATCAACTCCGAGAGTTCCGGAGTTTTGCTTTTTTGGAATTTGCTTGTAAACATTAGCTTATTGGAAATATTGGAATTTGTATTTTTGTAGTCAAAACTCATTTTTATTGAATGAAAGTTGCAAATAAATAAAAGAGCAGCTAATTATGTAATAATTACATATATTAACTAGCAAATTTTTATAAAAAAAAACTCCGGAGTTTATAACCTTCTTCTAAATTCCGGAGTTTTGACATGCCCTAGTTGCCATTCATACAATTTTTAACCTTTTTATCGATTTTCACATTGTAAATCAAGCAGAATCTTATATCGGCTAGGTTTAAACCGGCCCTATAGACCCGACATAGTTTTTATTCGGTCCGACGCATTTCAAAAATTTCATATTTCACTAATGTTGTGTTTTTTTCAAATTTTTTATTTCAACGAACCTTATTTGTTAAAAACAAATTTGTTAGTTTTAGTCCTTTATTTGATCATATAGCTCATGGTCGACCCGAGCCAAAAAAAAATTTTTTAAAGATCCCGACCCGGCTCAAACCGAACGGGTTTACAGCTCTCGACTGATCTTTATTTGATTTGTACATAAATGCGCGTTTAAACTATTTATATTTTTTAAAAAAATTTTAAAAATTTAATTATATATTATTTTTTTTCCAAATCTTCATTCACTTGCTAATTGTAAAAATTGTCGATATTTTGTTAAACTGCGTTTATGTCAAAGAAAAAATAAAAATTTAAAATTTTTTTTGATCTAAATCAAGTTAAAACGCGCCCTTAAAATAAATAAATTATAATTTTTAAAAAATCGATTCAATATAAATAACTTTGGCCAAAAATCCCCGGTGCCAAGACAAAGCAAACAGCGATCACTCCGAAAATGTTTTTGGACATATGTAAGGTTTGAATGAATAATTTTTTTTTGGAAAAAAAAAATGTATATTTTAACAAAATATTAATGCGAGCTGCAAATTGGATCAATTATTCCCTTATTTATATGACTTGCAATGTGCCCAGAATTTTATGCAAACTAATGATGGCCAAACACAATTTTCGTTTCTTTTTAAATTACGAAAATTCTCGATTTCACATAAACACACCTTTGGGGCTAAAATTCATGATGAAATCAGCATTAAACTTAAACAGCTTTAAAATAGAACAAAATCAAGGGAATGAAGGAGCGATCAAAATGATTTTATGATTACCTTATTTTAAGCTGACTTTTTTAGATGATTATATGACTAACGAAAAATGCATAATTGAATATAAAATGACACAACAGCTAAAGCAACAGCGTTTAATAGGCTGTAATTCATCCCATTAATACAAAAAAGGGGATTTTTAAACAGATATATTACCTAAGAATAGTTTCGCCAAGTTCCAATCTATTCACTTTAAATACTTCGTCATAATAATCAAATTGTAATACATAAACATCCAATTTCAATGTTAAATATTTGCTCGTCTTTTTTCGTTCCGCGGTCAAACTAAAACATTATGAAAGGACAGTATACTTTTACTAATACAGCCCAATAATCACTTATTGATATCCCACATTGAGTTGGTATTAATTAACAATAAAACATAAGTTTAAACTTTAAGGATTAGAATTATTCGACCCAAAAAAAAATTAATTAATCATATTTTAGCATTTGTGAGTTTGGTCAAAATGCATAAGGAAGTTTTGTAAGGGAAAGCGGTATATATCGTAGTACAAGCCATCATTATTCCGACCGAATTAATTAATTGTGGCTCAAAATACCCTAGAGCAAATTTGGGTATGAATTTTAGAGGGGTTATGAAGTTTATTTATTATATACTTCATCCATATTAATTTGTTCTATGCGCACGAAGAAATTTGTTTGTGAGCACACAGCCCGGTGACTGCCCGAGTGCATAAAATACAATTAAGGCATGTCAAAACTCCGGGAGTTGGGAAGGAGTCTATCAACTCCGGAGTTTCGGAGTTTTAGTTTTTTGGAATTTGCTAGTAAACATTAGCTTATTGAAAATATTGGAATTTGTATTTTTGTAGTCAAAACTCATTTTTATTGAATGCAAGTTTTAAATAAATATAAGAGCAGCTAATTATGTAATAATTACATATATTAACTAACAAATTTTAATAAAAAAACTCCGGAGTTTATGAGTTTCTTCTAGACTAAGGAGTTTTGACATGCCCTAAATACAATATAACAATTTTAACATTATAAACAGTTAAAATTTTACTCATAACGATGAGCTATAAAATAAAACAATGGTTGTTTTGCGATAACAATCTTAAGTTTAATTTTTCTTGCCTCCAATTTTTACATAGGGTTAGAGTGAGAAAAAAGGTCAGAATTGATTATGAGACTTAATGACCTTTATATAATTACATTCGTATATTCAGACCCAATAAAAATGGATTATCCGATTTGGAAAAATGATAATAAAAATCGAAACTCAAACAACGATCCGTGAAATATTTATATCTATACGCTCAAAAAAAAATTTGGTTTTATTTTTACAAAAAAAAAGATTTTAAGCCCTTTAAAAAGGAGAGTTACAAATAATTTCAATATTTTTATATGTTTTCGACAAGAGGCCATAGTTAGGAGAATGAATTGGAATGATTACTAATGCATTGTTTGTTTTGGTCAAACGGTGTAAGACATCACATTTATTTTAAGCTGTGGTCCCGTTATAACTCAACAAAATGAAAAAGAAGGAAAATTTGATTTTATTCAAAAAAGGAATTTGAAACGTGCCAAATACTAAAATTAATCAAAAAATATATATTTCAGATTTTATATTTTATTAAGAATACACATAAAATGTAAAATATAAATGTCATAATAATTATAATACTGCCAAAGTTTATGAAAAAGCAACGTAACAAACAGATAATTTTGATTAAAATATAGGATATAACATTTTTTGACATTTAAATAATATATTGAAAGGAAGGAAATATAAAGAGGAAACATTAAAACTCTCTGTATCTATGAAAAATTTTGAATATTACAAAGCTGAATGAGAGAAAAAACGGCAATAACACAGGTCGACAAAAAATGGCGACCAATTTTAAACATATATATTTTGAAAGAGTTTTTTGAGCACATTCCAAATATTTTTTTCGTTTTTTTGAATAGGTCTAATTTTTTACCTGGATGGGTTTAAGTACCAAAAACCTCAATATGTCCTATATTTATAGGCACTTTTCGTGCCTTTAAAATAAAAATAAATAATAGAAAAATATATTTTACTATTGAAAAACTCTTATATTGTTATATAACTTTTTTAGAATTTACTTATCTCATTTACTTTTTTATATATTTGATTTTAAAAAACTCAAAATTTCTAAAAAATACGCGTCTGAAAGTCTGTGCTTCAAAATTTTATATATTATAAAAGGGGCTACTAAATTCTTAAAGATTGTAGTGCGTGCTGCAACTAATACTGGCATTATATGCCGGCCCTTCACTTACTTACATATCTTGATGTAGTTCTGTGCTTCAAAATATTATATGTTAAAAAAGGGGTACTAATGTGGCTTAGTACGCGCTGCTACTAATACTGGCATTATATGCCGATCCTTCACACTTACATATCTTGCTTGATGTAGTGTAGTGTAGTGTTTTGGGTTCTACAATAAAATCATGCGTGGTTATTTTCTACTTTGCTCTAACATAGCAAAGACTTTCAGACGCGTATTTTTTGGAAATTTTGAATTTTTTAAAATTAAATATTTAAAAAAGTAAATGAAATAAGTAAATTCTAAAAAAGTTATATAACAATATAAGAGTTTTTCAATAGTAAAATATATTTTTCTATTATTTATTTTTATTTTAAAGGCACGAAAAGTGCCTATAAATATAGGACATATTGAAGTTTTTGGTACTTTTAAACCCATCTAGGTAAAAAATTAGACCTATTCAAAAAAAACGGAAAAGATATTCGGAATGTACTCAAAAAACACTATCAAAATATATATGCTTATAATTGGTCGCCAACATAAAGTTGTTATTTGTCGACCAGTGTAATTAAAATTAACAGTTTTCTACGGCCGTGGCCTAAATTTTATTCGAAAAAACAAAGTTAAAATTTCATGGTTACTTAAATATAATTCCACCTACTCAGCGACTAAATGAAATTATATCTTAAAATCTTTTTAAATCTCTTATGTGGAAACATATATAATACGATTTCGACAGCGATATAATTTCAAAAAAAAATGGAAACAAAAATATATTATAATATTTTCTCAGATAAAAATATTATTATTATTATTAATTTTGACTTAAACGCAAGAATAGACAGAGACATTGTAATAGAAACATAAATAAAAAACAAGCTATGCCTTTATTTTGTACATTATTTCAAAATATCTTAAAAAAACACATAATTTTTGCGATCAAAAAAATTGAGTAAAAAAAAGCAACCGAAGTTTGGACGCGGCTTTCTACCAAAATTAATATGTTATTTTTGAGGCATGAGGAGCTTAGCTTTTACGTAACGTTCCATTTTCAATTGTCGTCTCATACGGAATAAATCTTCTATGGTAAAGTCAGTTTCACTTACGGCTGAAAAACAAAACAAAAACAAAATTATTTGTCATGTCTATTAGGGCTATATTAAAAATGAAAAAAAACCTATATAACTGCTCTACTATCTCTCATTCCATTATACTTTTTGGATTTGGGCACGTTAGGACTTCATTCAATTTTTGAGAAAAAAAATAAAATTTTTTTTTCGTAGCCAAAATTTTTGCTTCCATTTAATTATAAATTTTGTAAATACATTTAAGTAAACCATTTAGCTTACGCCATTTAAAATTGTAATTTATAAAACAACTGTTATCATATGTCTTCATAATAACCTCGACCAAGAAGAGGGTTTATATCGTACCCACTGCCATATTTGGCTCCATCCACCGATATGAAGCTTTTTTGCTTATTTAATAGCGTCCCATTGAGAGTTTTCTCCTTTTCCGCCTGGAATTTTGGAGTATCGAGGCCTTTTCTGAGTTATGTTTAGGAGTAAAAAAAATAATGTAATTCTAGATCAAGCACATTTACTAATATTTATGTCAGAATCAAAATTGTTATGAAGACATAAAAAAATGCATCCCCATGATGGCCTAATCTCATATATATTATTAAGTTTTCTTAGTTTCTTCTGTCTTTGGCTTTAGATCCGTCTATAACGAAAAATGGTGGCCTTTTTTGACCAAATTGAAAGATCTAAATATACCATAATAAGAAAAAATTTAAAAATCTTTTTTGCATATTAAAATCCCTTGTAACTTGTATTTTTGATCACAAATAATGGAAAAAAATTTTTATAAATATATCAGGCTCTTACATCGGCATTTATAATACAAAATATTTCGCGTCCAAACTTAAACACGACATGATATATTATCGGGTTTATTGAAAATTTTATTTGAAGTTTAAATTTAACAGTTTAACTATTGTAAATATGCAAAAATAAAATTTCAATTTATTTTTGTTTTTGAATCTTTTTTGTTTTTTTGACCTTTTTCTAAAATTTACAATGTTTATACCTAACTAACTAAGTTAACGGTAAACGTATTTGATATTCCCTAAAATGGCAGGTTTGATCTCTGTAGTTGACTCATAACTCTCATAAAATTGTTGACCTGTGCTATACTAAGTTAGTAAATTATATCGCGTTTATTAGTTTCAGACAAACGTTACTCTTAAAATTTACCAATCAAAGATTCTAACAGAGATTGTTATAACGCTAAAATTTTCCTTTAAAAAAGATTTGGGCAAAGAAATGCGAATTCACAGAGTTTGAGGGCTTGCAAGCATGTGTTGTGTATAAGAGTGAAGCAGCATGAAGTTTATAAATAAAAGGTTTTATCCCGTACTTTTTTTTTGCATTAGGGCACGTGCAAAGTGAGTTTTTATTTTCGTAAAATTTTAAAAATTTCAAAAAAAAAATTTTAAAATTTTTTGAAAAAATTTTATTTCTTAAGCATTTAAGGGCGCGTTCAGACTCATTTCATCTTTTTGAAAAATTTTAAAAATTTTAAAAATTCCAAATTTTTTGAATTTTTATTTTTTTCTAAATTTTTCTTTCAGAAAAACTATTTAAATGCTAATTACAAAAATTGGCGACATATTGTAAAAAAGCGTTCAATGTCAAAAGGAAAAAATTTTAAAATTTTTTAAAAAAAAACGAACGGAGTCTGAACGCGCCCTTATGTGTATATACTAAATTTGGCAACTTTTTAAAAATTTGCGTTTTATTACAAAAATTTTTTTTTTCAAAATTTTAAAAAATTTCACGAAAATAAAAACTCACTTTGCACGTGCCCTTAAAAAAAATAGAAAAAAAAATTAATTGATCTTCAAACCACAAGCATTAACAGCCCATGCTTGATGGGACGTGGGTAAATAGATCTTCGATTTTATGTAATTGGGCTAGGAATTCTGATGATTACTAATTATTTTTCATAAAATCTGGAATTTAAGATTGCTCCACACTATTTTTTCCAATCAGAAGATGCTTGAAAGTCGAAGCTTTGCCTTTTTGAATTCCAATTCCTGACGAGATGACCTCTAAGTTTTTGATCTAACTTGTGAGAACTTTTGGCTTTTGCCCGTCCAAGTAATAATACAAACGGTCTAATTAAGTCTAAAACCAAAGCTGGTAGAGCATTTGTTTTTCCTATACTTAAATAAAACAAGAAAAAATAAATTTTTTCTTGTTTGGTTGATCTATCCTTTTATAAACTATATTTTAGGCCGCGTTCAGACTCAATTCGTTTTTTTAAAAAATTTTAAAATTTTTACCTTACATTAAACGCTTTTTTACCAAAAGTCGCCAATTTTGGTTTTAGCATATTAATGGTTTTTCTAAAGAAAAGTTTAAAAAAATTTTGAAAAAAAAATAAAATTTCAAAAAATTTGAAATTTTTAAAATTTTTCAAAAATTTGAAATGAGTCTGAACGCAACCTTATACAAAACAATTATTATTCAAAAAATGGGCCTTTACCCAGTTTTGTGCAAAATATCACAAAGAATGCCAATAAAATTGAAATAAATGTATTGAATAAAAGTCCAACATAAAAACATGCCAAAAAGCCATATTGAATTTACGTTATATGCATGCAAGTTGTGCCCTTTCGAATGACCGGATCCCTCAAATTCAAAATGTCGTATTTAAAGAATCTCCAAACAAGGTTGTCGCGGAAACGATTCAAATAACACGGGATAACGTTTAGCAAAGATTCTGGATTAAATAAAAATGTATAATTTTTTTTTGATATATATAATAATACTTATTGAAATTTGTTCCCTTAAATATTGTTAAGTGGTCACTTACAAAGTGAGTTGTTAATTTTAAAATTTTTTTTTCAAAATATTTTCAAAAAAATTTTTATTTCAAAAAAAAAGCACTTTATGTGCATAGACTAAATTAGGCAACCTTTTAAAAATTTAATTTGGTTATATTATTTTATGATTCGGGAAAATAATAACTCACTTTGCAAGTGCTTTAAACTAAAGATAGCTAATGTAGGATAATACAGTAATCTTATATAGTACTTAAATTAACCTTTAAAAATTACAGAATGTATATCGAGTCTCTAAAGTCAAAACCTAAATTGTCATAACTTAATTTGCAAAATAATTGCTTCGAAAAATCATAAAATACAATGAGGTCACCTTAGAATCACATGTCAACAGTTTTTTGAGAGTTATGAGTTAACTACAGATATCAAACCTGCCATCTTAAAGAATATCAAATCCGTTTACCGTATTTCCTAATCAAACTTAAGTCATTTATAAACAATGAATATTTTAGAAAAAAAAGGTCAAACCAAATAAGATTCAAAAACAAAAATACATTTTTATTTTTGCATATTTACAATAGTTAAACTGTTAAGTTTAAACTTCAAATAATATTTTCATTAAAATCCGATAATATATCGTCTCATATTTAAGTTTGACGCGAAATATTTTGTATTATCTAAATGGCAATGTAGGAGCTTGATATATTAACAAAATTTTGTTCATTATTTGTGATTAAAAATATAACAAGGGATTTTAATATGCAAAAATAATTCATTTAAAATTTCGTTTTCTTACAAAATAAGGTATATTTAGAATCTATGAATTTGCGAAAAAAAAAGCCACCATTTTTCAAGTGTCCTATACTAATCTAATGAGCCGAAACTAAGAAAATACGAAAAATCTTATATATCAGTTTAGGCCATCTTGAGGATTACAGAATCTATATGTGATTTCAAAATTATCAACATCAGTATATAAAAAAATTGATCATAAGTAGATTTTGAAATAAACATAAAACGCGTCAAAAAAAAATTTGGTCACCTTTAGATATCAACAGTTATCGCGGCACGTGGTAAATTAATTAAAAAAATTTGAACTCTAGGCTACGTGAAAGTGAGTTTATATTTTCGTAGAATTTTAAAAATTTATTTTTTTTTCAAAAAAAAATTTTTTTCAGAAAACGCATTTTAGCGACTTTTTATAAATTATTTAAAAATAAGCTTTTATAGATTTTAAAAATTTTACAGAAAACTCACTTTGCGCGTGCCCTTATACATAAATATAGGAATAATAAATTTTATTCAGCTTAGTATAACCAATAACAAAAGTTTGTAGAAGTTTTTAATGTCCGTTTGCGCTTCGTATTAATCTTCATGATGACCTTATCTCGGATACGTGATTAAAGATAATTATTAGAGCCTTGACAAACCTAAAAATAATTTGATTTGGATAAACTAGTTTGACCTCGAGTCAGATGAAATTATTTATCCACTATGTCACGTTGCAAAACATTCTAATTTAGGATATAAAAACATTTATTCGACCTATAAAGGACGCATATGATAAGTTGTTTTAGTTTATATTTGGCAGTAAAGTTGCTTTAAATATGGAAAAAAAAAATTTCGATATTACTTAGTTTTTGAATCTCAATTAGTCAATAAATTTTGTCATGCCTATAACTGGCTTTTAAACTTTGACAAATTAAAATGGTAAAAAGATACGAAAATCACAAAAGATAGTTGATCACATACCTAAAATTTTGTCAAATCGTGTTTATAATTTTGTAGTAATTTACCATTTTTTTCACTCCTTTGAACTCCACCTTGGTACGTTTTTTCTAGATTAGCTGTATTGAAAGCGTCCAATCTAATTTTTGCATTGGCAATTGAACAAACGGGTAAGCCAGAGTCCTCTCTATTTTTGAGTTTACCATTCATGATTGGAACATTTTCGGTTTGCGAGATATGTGGTTTACCTACTAAAAGGAGTCCGCGCAAAGTTTCATAGGTTGCTTCAGCTTGAGAATCGTCACTTTCAGACGCTTTTTCAGACGACTTTTCCGTTTTATTTTCAATTTTAGGAGGCATTTTAGTTGCTTTTTCACCCTTTACCTCAACCTGTCCAGCCATCAGAGGTTCGTGCCGAAATATAGAAGTAAATGGATGAGTGTTTAGGTCATGTTTGGTAGGTGATTTGAGAAGCGATAACATAAGTTGAATTCTTAAATCTAGAGGTAAACCTTGATGACTAATAGGCTAAATGATATAAAAAAATTCAAAAGAAAAAAAATGTAATAAAAATTTTGCATATTTGTGTAATTTTTAAACTCTCAGATATGTGTATTAAAACAAAGCTTTATTGCGACCTATCTGACTTAAAAAACTGGCAGTTTGGAGCACATTTCAAAATCATTTTTAATCTCATTTATATCAGCATACCTCTAAGGTAATTAATTTTAAGTGCATCATCATGCTTTAAGTATTGTCAAAGTAAATAATAAATTTATTAATCATAAAAAACAAATATTTAACACGCAGGAGTTTCTTTACAATATAAAAAGTTTTAAGTAAAAAGGTTTTTATACTGCATTCGATTTATATGAGAATTAAAGATATTGATTAATTTTCCTAAGGCACGCTCAAAATCGTATTTATCAAGATACAAAGTGAGTTTTTATTTATGTAAAATTTTTTAAATTTTGAAAAATTTGATTTGTAATCAAAGGCAAATTTTGACGAATAAATTTAATATGCTCACCAAAATGCTTTTATGAAATAAATTTTAAATTTAATAAAAAAAATAAAATTTTTATTCAGAATTTTTAAAAATTCACAAAAATAAACATTCAATTTGAACGTGCCTTAACAAATTTTTTCCTACATAATTTTGTATTGTTCTATTTATACACATAAATTAACCTAACTTAAATGAAAATAAATGTGATAAAAAAAAATTTTAATAGCACTAAGTTTAAAATAAGTTTTAGTCAGAGATATGAGCATTGTTTCGTACAAATGGCCGTAATATAAGTCATAATAAAAACTGAGGCTCAATTATCAAGCATGACACACAAGTTAATTAGGTTACCCTAGGAGATAAAACTTTGATATCTGACGCTATAATTAATTCAAATAATTATAGCGTGATGATATTAGTTGAATATGAGATCAATAAAGGATAAAAATGGATTAAATGCTATTAACACAGGTCAACAATTTTTTGAAAGTTATGACTTAACCACAGAGATCAAACCTGCCATCTTAGAAAATATTATATCCGTTTACCGTTTTTTCTGATCAAACTTAGTTATTCAGGTATAAACATTAAAAATTTTAGATAAAAAGGCCAAAAAAATAAAAAAGATTCAAAATCAAAGATAAAAAATTTTAGATCTATCAGTTTGGTTAAAAAAGGCCATTTTTCGTTAGGACGTATCTAAGGGGCCGTAGACGAAAGAAACTAAGAAAAACGAAAATTATATATGAGATTAGGCCATCATGGGGTTGCATTCTTATGAGAGGTTGAAAAAAGCTTCGAACGACGTCAATTCTTAGACGTTTATTATAGCCATTGTGATAACTACAAATAATATTTATCATGATCTCTAGGTCATAAACAAACTGACTAAATTTAGAATGAAGATACGAAATTTCATTATTTGTAAGCTAGAAGTTAAGACCTTGTTACAGAGGTAATAAATAAAAACTTTACAGATTTAGAACGGACCGTAGCTGCCCTGTTTTGTTCGTTCATTTTGTACAGTTTGTCCAGGATATCACGGTTCATTAACAAGTTAAGGGCAAACTTGAGCCCTGGGTCCCGTTCAAAATGATATTCGAGCACTTTGCGGTCCCAACTTACAAATTTTGTATCTACGGCTGTGGCAAAAATACTTACCTGATGTATAAATAATTTTTTATTTTCTAATTAGTTGGCCTAGAATCACATTAAAGGTCTAGAGGTAAGAAGAATATAATGAATTATGGCACGTTTAAGAAAAATTAATTTCAATAAATTTCAAAAATAATATAAATTTAGAGTTTGTGAAATTACTTTAACGCTTATTGGCAACTTTTTGCTAAGATACGGTTATTTACAAAATAATATAAAAAAAGAAATGTTCATTTTAATTAACGCTTGATATTATATGCAATTAAATACCAAAAACCATTAGGTATAAGAACAGCCCTCCATTTGATAAGCAAAAAAAAATTTATACATTTAATTTAATTTTCCGTATTTTTTTTAAACTTTTTCTTCAATTAAATGTCTTGGTTGATCGCTGACTTGGCTCTGTCAAATTTTATTATTATTACGAATTTTAGATTAACCAGATCAAACTATGTTGATCGATAAGAGTCGTTTAAATTAAAATGATTGAAATATTATTATTATACAAGATTTGCATACTTAGCACACATTATTATAATTATTTCATTCAAGAATTTAAATTCCATTCCAATGATTTACCTACATATACATTGTTTTTTTTTTATTTAAAATATTGGTGCATTTGCATTCCAAGATCGAAGATGGGATGAAATAGCGTGCATTATACAAGATATAGGTAGTAATATATATATATGAATTTATAATTTAACATTTTTGATTGTAATTTACAAAACAAAAAAAAATAATTTTTGATTTATTATGTATAAAAATAAATTTCAAAAGCCTATTGTCATTATCAATGGAATTTTTTTAAATTAATTATATAGTAGTTGCTTTTTCTTTAAAATTTTCTACCTGATTTTTCAAGGTAAACTTTAAAAAAAGGTGACAAATTCAAAACACGGCCAAGGTAATAATAAGTTTTTTCAGTCGATTATGATAAGAATAACGACTTAAAAACACTGTTTATAAATTTACAATTTATTTTTCGAAAATTGTCTAATTCGAACACCCATAATTTTGGTAATCAATAAAAATTTAAAATAATTAATTTTGACAGAGCTGAGTAACAGTGCAAGTGATCTTGTATAACGGAAATAACTCAATCATTTTAGTTAAGGGGAACTGAGATATTCATCATTGATCTGATTAAGTAATAATTGACGGCCAAGTCATCAATCAACTAAGACATTAAAAAAAGGGAAATTTTCCAATAAAGTATAATATTTAAATTTTTATATATAGCATAAATAGTTTTTTATTCAATTTTGAGCATAAATTATAAACGTTTTGAATAAAACTATTACAGACTAACCAATAAGAACGTTTCGTACAAATAACCCATTTTAATTTTTAAATGAGATTAGTAAAAACTTGAAATTTGTCATCCCCACTTTTTCTAACCGATTGAAATTCAGTTGAATCAAGAAATTCGTAGGGGTGAATGTGATACAACATTTTACGCTTATCAAACACTGATGCCCTAAATATTTAAAAAAATTATTGTTGATATAGGGTACATAAAATTTGTGTTTTACAAATATATAAGAAATTAGAAACACCATAAGCGGGGTAAAAATAATATAAAATTGAAAACAAAGGGAGGGGGAGGAGCAGAAAAAAATTTTTTTAGCATATTTTTAAGTCTCAGGCCACTCTGATAAAGTAAGATTATAAATATATGATAAAAAAAAGTATTAATCTGTATCTAAATTAAAGAAAAATACATAAGCCTTAAATTAATCTCTTATTAACATTGTTTACTAAAGAGGGTATAGTTGTATGTTGCAATTTAACTCTAAATTTATAAAAATAACTTGAATTATTTAATTACAATATAAGTTAATCGGAATCAATTTAAAAAAATGATAAAGTAGCATTACTTTAGAAAATTAAGTTTCTTTTAGAATTGAAAAAATAATTGATCAATAATAAAATAACACTGGACAACAAAATTTGGACAACCTTAAACATCATTTATGGCAACTATGGTTTTTGGTCAAGTTTCTAGCGCTGATCACAAATATGAAATCAGAATTTTAGCCAAGGCCTCAGATTTTCAGTTATTTGGTGCCAAAGTTGAGATTTTTTAATTTTTGGGGTATTGTGGAAAATGTATGGGTAGTAACAAAAGTTTAAAAATATATTAAGATAACGAAACATCCATTACACTGGACAACAACAAAAAACAACATAAACGATTTTTTGAGGGTTTTGCATACATGCAATATCAATCCCGGGTTTAGTTTTTCATCCAATGCCTCCAATTTAACCACGCCCGATTCTAGCTTTTTTTATTTAGGGGGGCAAAAAAACTACTGGGGGGGGGGGGGCAGAAATTTTTTTTTTGCCACCTTCAGTGGCAGAATAAGCTGTGACTTTTGGTCACGGCAAAAATTATACATGTACACCATTTGCACCTTTTTGGGGAGGTGCCCCCCCCCAAAGGGGTTTAGAATTATGCCTATTATTGACAAGAGCTTTAAATTATATTATAAACAGAATTACAATTACATCTAAGCTGACCTTCCTGACAATAAAATAGATAATCTATCATGTATGGTAAAATTTTTTAGGGCAAAGGTTTCACCAGGTTTCAAATGTGTCACATAACAATTATGGGGGTTGGCAAATTTTTGAAATGTCATTTTTTCAACCTAAAAATGTATATGTATATTAAAATATACATGCAATGGTTTCATAATTTTTTGATAAAATTTTCTCATGTCTCCAGATAAATTTAATGTTCCCATTTTATAAAAAGCATACAGGAGTTGGGAAAGATTAACCAAAACAAATATGAAATTCCAAGCAAACAAAGAAGAAGAGCATAAAATGTTCCATGACCAATAGCAGCAAATTAAGTAGCCTTATCAACAAAGTTATATATAAAATAAAAAAGTTAAATCTAAAGTTCTTTTTTTCAAATTAATTATTAAAATATTAACTTAACCAATTTAGCAAACAATAAAACAAAATTGTTTGCACAATTCTTTTAATATATAAAGTTACATTAAAATCAATAATATAAAGCAAAAATTTAATAAAATTTTATGTTCTAATTATTAATTATGTTTTGCATGTGCTCAAAAATTTAATAAGTAAAATAAAATAAACCAACCTACAACAAAAAACGTTCGCATAACTGTCATAACCCGTGGCGTTGAAAAAGGTAGGAGATAACCCAAACAAAACAGAATATTAGCAACTTGGTAAAGAAAGTGTTGCTGCTGGTGTAGCATTTTGAATTAAATCATGTGGTCGCTTGTTTTTAAGTAATTCGTCTTGCTATAATTTGATTTTTAAAGAAATATAGCCTATGTAAAACCCAAACAAGGCAAAAAAATATGTTTTGAAAGCAAAAAAGTTTGATGAAAAAAAACAAACTTCTAGCCGTCATATAACAAAAAAAACTACAGTTACAGATTAAGGCTTGCCGAAACTTAAAAGAGTCAAGAAATTTTTTTATAGAGCATCAACAATTTTAATTCTTATATTAATATATTATTTGCAAAATTATTTTAAAAATTTGTAATTTTTTAAAATAGCACATCTATTGATATCTACCCTCTTTTATATGTTTGATTTATATATTCAACCGATGGTTACATCATAATCAAAAAAAATCTTCTATATACGCCCCTTGTCACAGACTTATTCTTATATTCATTCCCAATGTTTTAATAGGCGTCATTTATCACTATCTTTACAGAAAAAATTCCTAATTTAATTGCCTCGAATTTTTATTTTATTTGATATATTTTCTAGATAAAACCGCTTTTTACTTAAAATACTTGTTTTGTTAACTAAAACACAAATTTTATTAAAAAAATAACGAAATAAATAGAAAAATTATTGATTTAGATGCCGGTACCACAACATTAAATTATTTCTAAAGAGGCTTAAAATTATTGCCAGTAACAATATAACTATGTAATGTTAATATGGGACACATTTTATTTTTTTGACTTTTTACATGTATAATATGACATATTATAATTAATATATCAAAATAATTTTAATTAATTTAAAGCGCCACACGGCTGGCGTACAACTCATGTTAAACGTTTTAAATAAGACACAAACATAACATGGCATGTGTCTTGACAATAGTATAATATACTTTAGTAAGTTCTAATGTAAATTTTTAAACAAAAATGGACTTCTTAAATTTACCTGCGATTAGCGGGATTGATACTGACCTCTTATTTTAAATTTAAAATATTTTTTATATTTTAAATTTTATGGGCCATTTTTGTGTTTTTTTTTTATATTTATTAGACTATAAATTGGTCTAAGTTTAATAACAAAATTCACTTCAAAATAAAAAACTCTATTGGGGTCTATACGGACTCAAAACAATTTATGTTCAAACCATGGTATTGTCTTAATGTAAATAAAAATTGCAACTTAATTTCTGCTTATTATTTTATAGTAATTTTACATTCGGTTTGCACTGTGAGATCCATTCGGACTACAGCACATGTTGAATTTTTAATATTTTAAAAAATTTTACATATTTTTGGCTAAATTTTTGTCTTTTTCTTAGGCACGTGCAAAGTAAGTTTTTATTTTCGTAAAATTTTTAAAATTTCAAAAAATTTTTAAACGCAAATTTTTAAAAAGTTGTCAAATTTAGCTATGCAGAAACTTTTCTAAAGAGGGCAAGAAATTTTTGGAAGAAAAGAACTACAAATTTATAATGTTGATTATTTGCGAAATTAATATATAAGGCTGTATTTTTTCAGAAAAATAGCAATTCATTGATTTTTATTCCCTTTTATATGTTTGATATTTAAAATCAATTGCAAAACACATCATAAAAATTAAAAAAAATATTCTAAAGGGAGCAGTTGCCCCCTTTTGGCAACCCCATACGCCCCTGACCCTAACCACTCACTTTCATTGTTAAAAAAGTTAAATTTTTATTTAAATATATATTAAGTAATTGCAACTTTATAATCCAGTTATTTTTTTTTATTAATTTTAGTTATTAAGTATACAAAATGTTTTTTTTGTAGTAATGGTAAAAAATGATTTTTCTATCTAAGACTTATGGTAAATAATAGCCAAAAAATATCCATGTATTTAACTACGGCTAGTGAAAAAAAAAGTTTGGACACAAAAAAATAGCACACATTTGAAACTTCGAGGTAGCAAATGAAAAAAAAATTTATAATAAAAATTTTGATTTATTAAAAATAGTTATTTATAAAAATGTTTTTTTTATATTTTGTTAGGTATAAAAACCACCAAAAACCTAAATTCTCACTTTTAATATTAACCGATAATTTTTTTTATTAGGGCACGTGCAAAATGAGTTATTTTCGTAAAAATTTCAAAATTTTGAAAAATTTTATTTTGTAATAAAACGCAAATTTTCAAAAAGTTGCCAAATTTAAAATATGCACATAAAATGCTTTTTCTGAAATAAAAATTTTTAAAAAAATTTTGAAAAAAATAAATTTTCAAATTTTCCAAAATTTTCAAAATTTTACGAAGATAAAAACTCACTTTGCACGTGCCCTTATAGAAATAATTTTTCACATTAAAAAAAGTATTAGTCAAATTTGTTATTTTAGTAAAAAGATTTGATCAATAAAATTGATATATTAAATTTATTGGCATAAATGATGTAATTTAAAATGGGAAATTTTAAATTTTTTAGATTTTTTTTTACTTTTTGTCAAATGCAATATTTAATGATGGTGACTTATTTATTCTATAATAAAAGAGCTCGTATTTCTCTTCAAAATAATAATTAAAATATTAGCTTTAAAAATTAATTATAGTGGTTTTAAAGGGACCTTATTGCAGCACTTGCTTTGACCTAAGTCTAAAATGAAAGAAAAATCTAAAGTGTAGACGCACCCTGTTTAAAAGAAAAAAATTAGTATAGGAAATTTTTTCATATTATATTTGATCGTTTTTTAGAGCTGATTTTTTTTAAAAATAAACCAAAAATCCAATATTATATAGGCATGCGCAGTTTTGTCATATTAATATTAATATTCTAAACACATAAATAAAAAATTTAACTTCTAATCGCTAAATCTATTATTCTTGTTTTAAGAATATTACGTCAAAGCAAATCTAATTGTTTTTGTTTTTAGTTACTAAAATTATCTTTTAAAAACTGCTATTCTTGCAATATTTCCCCTGAGGTTAGTAGGATTGAGTGTTTTTACCATAGTTTTTATTGTAATGCTGTTCTTTTAGAAACTATAGCATACAGGCTAACAAGTTATTTAAGTGGTAAACTTTATTAAATAAAGTTTTTTTGTAGCAAATTCAATTTTTGAGTTTAAATTTTTTTTATTGTTTATAAATTTTCTAATTTGTTAAGATTTACATGGTTAAATCATAGTTTAAATAGAGTTAAAATTATGTTATGCTTGATTTTACATGTCTATTATTTATAAAATAATTTAAAAACAGGCCTTTAACATCTAAAAATTGTTACAGCTGATAAACATTTGGTGAATATCTGTTATTTCGCATGCGGCTAAGGGAAACATAAAAAATAATGAAATTAAATTTCTTGCATCGGTCTGAAACCATGCTAATTTATTTTACTTATTTTCTTTCTCTGCTCCAACCTTTACTAACAATGTATTGTGAAAGAGACAATTGCTACGACTGTATATTTTTTTTATATGCATTATATGATTACATTTTTTATTATTAATATATATTAGTGCTCAAACTTACTCGAACTGCTTCAAAGAGTGAAATTAAAAAAGCTTATAGAAGTCTTGCCAGAGAATATCATCCTGATAGGCATAAAACTCAGGTGAATTTTGTTGTTTTGCTTAAAATCATATAGGAAGATAAAAAGAAATATGAATCTATGTTCAGGAAAATTGCTACAGCTTATGAAGTTTTATATTTGATTTTACTATTATATATAATATGTATATATATATATATATATATATATATATATATATATATTATGTCTTAAATGTTTATTTATTAAGCATTTTGATTTTACCACATTATATTGTAGATACTTAGAGATAATGATTCAAGAAAGGAATATGATTATATGTTGGACCATCCAGGTATTATATTTGCCTGTTGCAAATAAGTCATTTATTATTTTTCTTAATAATTTTTTTTTATTTAGAGGAATATTACAGAAATTATTACTATTACTATCGTCGACATTACGCTAAGAAAGTGGATGTCAGAATTGTTATTGTTGTCTTGATTACTGCTATTTCATTTTTCCAAGTAATTTTTTTTGCCACAACCTTAAATTATGTATATAAAATTTTTGTGTAGATTAATTTTCTTACACTTTGTAATAATTCCTGTAGTTTTGATCTGTGAATAAAAATAACTAACTAATAAAATTGCATTTGAAAGAGTTTTATTCAATTATGTATATTTTTTGATTTCATTTCTTTTACCCGCAAAAATAAACTAAAAAAATTTGATATGTTCACTAATCAATTTTTTTCTTTTAACATTTGTTAATTCAAAAATTTTTTACATTAATTATCAGTTTATTTATTTTAATTGAAAATATATAGGTATATTTTTTAATTGGCTTAGAGCTAAAACATAATATTTGAAATGTATTGGACTAAATATATTTTATTAACACTAGGAAAGGATAGGCATTGTATAAAGTGTGATCATCTGACATATCAAATTTAAATTTTTTTAAACCCAGCTTTTTTAATAGGTCATTCAGGGGTGAAAAAGAGTTTTTTTATTGCAGAAATAAGGAATGTAATTTTATTTTGTGCCATTTTACCCCAAAAGTTTATATTTTTCTTTGAAACATGCTATATAATATATATATAATTGTTAATAACTAGATAGAGTTTAAACAATTGCTATAAATATAAGATTTAAGATGTGTTGAGTTGGGTAGTATGTACCTCATATACAATATAATTCTAAAGGTAACATTGATTAAACCTAAATTATTATTAAGATGAAGATTTAAAGTTCTGAATACCATACTAAGCTGAAAATCAAGTGCAGTTCAGGCACGACTCTAGACCCTTTTTGGGGGGCAGTGCCCCCCCCCCCCCCCCCCCCCCCAAATTAAATTTGCCCCCCCCCCCCAAAAAAAAGATACTAAATTTTATTTTTTCTTTCGCATAATATAATTTAAGCTCCGCCAAAAATATCTAAAAAATATTATTTGAAAAATATTTACTTTTTTAAAAAGTGTTTTCATTCATCAACACTTCTCATCCGCTAGAGAAATCAAACTAACACAGAAATTATTTCTATTGTTATAATATATATAGTAAAATTCGATTTTACAGAAAGCTTTACATTTGCGAAAGCAATTCATAAATCTGATGCCTAAGAAATTTTCTCACTTTTCAACAATCTTTTGTTAGAATATAATCTAGAACCAATGAACCTGCACAATGATGGGGCGAACGTAATGCCCGAGGATAAAGGTGACAAGTGTTTATAAGCAAAATAGCTGGACAACATGTCCCATATTTCACTGCTTTAATGGCCGATTGCATCTTGTTGTAGATTGTCTTAAAATTTTAAGTGAAGGGAAAGATTTTTTTGATATTTTTTTTTCCCTTCATAAATTTTTTCAACATGATGCAATCAAGGAAGTTAGTGAATGCGGCCATACCCCGGCTGTTCCCCCTCGATGGTGGGGTCACTAAGAAACCCTCCTTTTTTTTTTTTTTTTTTTTTTTTTTTTTTAACCCCCCCCAAAATTTTTTTATATAACCCCCTTTTATTAAAAAATAATTTTTTTTGGAAATTTTTTGGTTTTTCCCCTTTTTTTTTTAAGTTCTCCAATCCTAAGAAACATATTTTCTATAAATTTGTTATTTGGAACGTCAAGATGTGAGGCCACATTTTCTTCAAGAAGAAAAATAACTTTTAGTAGGCTGGCAAGCATTGACCTGCGTAAAAGTGATTTGGTTCATCTAGGACACAAAAAATCATTAACTGAGCCGTTGAATTTTGATACATTTTATAATTTAATCAAAACAACCTCTAGCCGTTAGATCAATACAATACAGTGCTTATAATTAGCTAATCATTGCTTACTATTTTAAGACATGCAAATTTTTTTATGCGCATTTAACGTTTATGTTTTTATTTAATTTTTTATCCTAATATTAATAATTTTATCAACCAGTGTTTTTTCATATACATTCTTCCAATAGCACATACTTATACAATTTGTCTTCATGATAATCAATCTTCATATTTTTCTTTTTCATGCGCATTGATACCAAATGATAAAATTTTACAATTAAAAATCTCATATCTTTTTAAGCAATTGATTTTAGTGAAAACAATTAATTTAAATTCACATATCCAATTTGTAAACGCAATCATTTTTTTATTTTAAGAATACAATTACTATTATTTGTTAAAAAATAAATATTTTGAACTTAGATTCAATTGTTGTACATGTATATTTTTTCAAAAAAAAATTTCTGCCCCCCCCCCTTCCCTTGAGTTTTTTTGCCCCCCTCCTCCCCCATAGTTGAAAAGCTAGAATCGGGCCTGATGCAGTTATACTTTTTTATGCATAAAATGAAGAGGCCACTTCAATCTGTCATGCCTTGGGCAATTTTTTAATAAATTAGGAAATCTTCCAGTTATCTAATTTAGGACTGATTTCCTATCAAACTTTTTTACATATGTATAATTTTTCTTTGCATTTTTGTTTATAAATAATTTTTTATTTAGATTCGGGTGGGTAGGATTAAATATCAAGACTTTTTAATTCTTTTTCGATCAAAAAAATTTTTTGATTTGGGGAAAGCTTTTTCATATTCAAATGACATTAATTAATATGTTATTGATCACAATTTCCGACAAAATAATATAATTTTAAAAATATATATACAAAACTTTGAGGAAATTTTTTTTTGATTAATTTTTCCAAAATTGTTTTTTGTCTTCCCAACGGACCGTGCTAAATAAAATACCAGTTTAAATTTGATTTGTACGTTTATTTAAACGTTTAATACCAAATGAAAAAAAAAATGTTTTTTTTTCGTCACTCAACTAACCGTAGATTCATTCATTCAATCATATGGAATTTTTATAATAGAAATATATTTTTCAGTATTGGACAGCATGGCAAAAATACAATGACGCCTTGAACCACTTCCTAACTATCCCAAAGTATAGGATCAAGGCCAAAGAAATTGCCGAAAAATCGGGCTTGCTCAATTGCATATCAGCCGCTAACGTTAAACGTCTCAATCGACAAAAGAACGTCAAAATTTCGAAAGTTTAAACATTTAAATTTTTTTTTAGTTTTGCAATATTATTTTTTAGCGTAAGTCATTTCACAGTATCACATAGATTGCGGGAGTTTATTAATTAAAGAATACATAATGATTGAATTTGTTCTAAAGATTTTAAATATCAAATCTATCCTAACCAAACTTACTGTATCACGGTTGAGGCATAAGAAAAGTGAGAAACTGCAACGCT
Source organism: Acutogordius australiensis (assembly GCA_030555515.1). Lineage (NCBI taxonomy): Eukaryota > Metazoa > Nematomorpha > Gordioida > Gordea > Gordiidae > Acutogordius > Acutogordius australiensis. The sequence goes on along the minus strand of JAUIRJ010000005.1, from coordinate 1,051,719 downwards.
ATTGGGCAAACCTATTACAAAAAACAAGAAAGGCCCCCATTTAACTATCCTAATGCCATATACTCGGGAAGTTTTAGTTTGAATCCCTGCATACCGATTTTTGAAAGCGCGTTTGGACAATTAATAAATTTTTGAAATTTTAACTTTTTTTTATGAAAAGGCGTCGGCTTTCTCTTTTTTTCCGCATTTAAAATGATTTTTTTGAAAAAAAAAAAGTTGTTTAAAATTTTCAAATTATATCAATTTTATTGAATAATAAAAAAAATGAATGAAGTATGAACGCGCATTTAGGACAATCATATGTGTCCAATTACTTTGAAACTGTTGCGTGGCCTGTCATTAGGTTCTAAAAACGTGCATAAAAATCTTATTATTCGACCCGTTAGCAAAAATTATTGCTTATTTCTGAATTAAAAGGATCAAAACCTAAATGGGGGGGGGGGGGGGGGGTAAGGTATGGAAAAAACGTTTGCCCAATTGCTTTATTTATAACTTGAAGCAATTAAATTTGTTAGTGCTACAGACACTTTTCTTAAAACGAATTTTTTACATAAATTTTCAAAACTTTTTTAAAAAAAAAAGATATTTTTTTTGATTCAATGTTTATTTTGTGTTTATTTGTAAATTTCACATAAATTTTGTATTTCCAGGAGGATATCAAAAGTGAGGAGGACAACATACTCAAAACGGTTATTCGTGAACAATTAGACATCAAGTATATCGGAATTTTATTATTTTTATACATTCTTATATATTTTTTTTAATCTATTGTCTGTGACTTCTTTTACTATTTTCAAAAATTACGAAAAAATGTATTCTTTTTGAATGTGACGGCCTATATGAAACATGAATCCATGATTAGCCCATTGATAATGATCCTAAACAAACTAAAAATATATATAATATTTCTAAAATAGCCCACTTTTACGGATTTTATACAAGTTTTCTAACGGTCACAGCAATTAAAGTGGATTATGATTTTGGTACCATCAAATAAATTTAGGACACAATTCTACTATTTAAATTAACAAATTTCCATAATTAATGATGTGAAGCCGCGTTTGACCTCGATAAAAAATTTGTTTAAAAAGGCTATAATATTTCAGGAAAAATTATATTCCCATTGTTTTGCATGTTTAAAGTGATTTTACTATATAGAAATGAAAAAAATTATTATTCAGTTAAATCATTAAATAGCATAATCAACTAATCAAGGCCGTTTTGTCATGTTTACGAGTTTATTTAAAAAAAAATATATGGTTAATATGCCAAAATACGACAATAATCGAGGTAGTTTTATTGCATATTGCGAATGGATTGTGCCCGGCCTTGGCTGGTGAAAATATATTTTAACAATTTATTATTTCAAAAATTTTCTTATTCTTCGACATATCGTATTAGGGGAGCCTGCGCTAAGCCCGAGTGGACCGATCTCTTCGTGTGCCAAATTGTCCTATTACCATACACGGCCTACCAGTACCTTAAATGGTACGGCACTTGGCTTTATCGGCACAATTACCTCAAACTAGTAAATCATTTATTTATTCATTCATTTATTTTATTCTCTATCCTTTTTTTTCAAATTTAAACGGGAGTATTTGAAAAAAAGCGTTTATTGACGTACTTTCTAAAAATTTTATCAAAATAAAAATTATTTTTTACGTGGCTGCTATAAGCGTTGAATTTGATTAAACATTTAATATATGCGGTTGTTTTCTCATAGTTTGTTTTATTTAAAAATTTATTTTTCTTTCATATTTGATTTTGCGGAGTAATATTTTTTTTGTAAAATAGGAATACGGAGAAGATGAAAAACTCTACCTCATTCGCAAACTCATGAAAATGAGCCAAGCCCAGTTCGATCAGTATTCCGATGAGGAAAAAGAAGATTTCCTCCATCAAGAATTATGGATAAAATCCCATTTCGATGTAATTTGCAATTTGTTTTTGATTTTCTATGTTTAAAACAGAGCTGGGAAAAAACCCATTTTTTGGCTAAACTCAAATTTTTGTTTTTCAAAAATATCAAGACAGATTATAAAAATCAACTATAAATAGATACAAAATTTAGATATCTTAAACTTTATAAATATTTTCTTACTTAAAGCTAAACCCCTTTATTTTTTCTAAATTTTAAAAAATAAAAAAATGGGTTTGACCCAAATATGGGTTTTTTCCCAGCTCTGCTTTAAAATGACCGTTAATTTGGTTTGCAAAAAGAAAAGTTGAACCAAAAACTTTTATTCGATTCAAATTTTCGATAAGATATAGTTTTAATGCATAAGGGCTTGTAGAACGAAATTATAATTATATTTGTGTTATTTTTTTATATCTATATATGTATATATGCCTTGTTTTTAATATAATTTGACAAAATAGAATAAATTAACTAAAAAAGTCTGCTTGTTTAAAGGTTCCCCAATATAACTTTAAATTAGATCGCCATATGCCTTTGTTACAAAAACGATTTGTTTTTTTTTAGATAAAAAATTATTTGATTTAAATTGTAAACTTTTAGTTTCTTAATCAAAGTTCGCAAAAATTTATAAATGTGACAACCTGCGGTGGATTAATCTAATAATGTAGCCTTTAAGATATCTTTTCTGTTTTTAATCAACGTGGGGGTAATTGGCCCATCTGACAATTGAAAATAAGCAAAGTTTGGCGAAATCGATTAACCAAGCGACTTTATAAACTCTTTAAACTAAAAAATTTACAACTAAAAAAATGTTTTTTTGTTAAATAACTTTAATTAATTCATGTACAATGTTGAACTTAAATTCAGCATTCACATTTCGTTTTACAATATATTTTAAACTTATTAATTACACGATTTTTCACGATTTAAAATGTTATTTGTTTAATAATTGATTTTTAAATGTTTTTTTTAAATTAATATATATTCGAAATTTATGATAAAAAATTTAATTTAGCAGAAAATTTACAACGTTTAAAAAGAATAATTGGTGTAGGGTTCAAAATCTGACTGATATGATTAATTACTGAACAATTTGTCGATTTGAAAAAAAGATTATTTTTTTGAAACTCCCTTTTGTTTACAATAATTATTCTTCATATATTATAACAGGAATGGAAAGCTGAGCGAGATGAAGAGAATAAACAAAAATTGTTGCAGAGCGGGAAATACAAAAGTTACCGGCGGTATATGAAAAAGGGTGGACCCGGTCAAATTACATTTATTGACGACGAATAATTAAATTTTTATAATATCATTTGCTTATAAATATACCTCGTGGATAGAAATATAGTGAGAAAACATGTGTTTATTTGTGCTCAGGTAGGAATAGCATCTAAATATTTACGTGGAATATATTTTGACGAAATCTAATGCTCTGTATAGTGTGAATATATTTTCTCACTTATGTATTGTTTTAGTGTTGCGAAAAGAAATCAATAGATTTTTGGTATTTATTAAATATTTTTTTTGCTCATTTTGCGTTTTTTTCACCCAATAAAGGCTTTTTAAGATTGTTGATTGCAATTACACTTAGCTAAAAAAGCCCGTTGAAAATGTATAGTTTATCACAAATAATCAAAATTAAAAAAACAAAATTAAGATGTTAAAATATTTTTTTATATTAATTTTTCTTAATTATTTAACAATAAATTGGCTTAGAATTAAATTTTTTCCTAACTTTGGTCGAAATCTTGAGCTACTTGGGTGCTTATTCGGGGGATGACTTGTTTGGGAATATTTATTTCATTATTTAATATGTATTTTTAAATTGAAAAATGTATTTATACATTATTTTTATTAAAAAATCAAATTCCAAATTTTTAATTAGTTTGATTTATTATTGAACCAAATGCTTTTAAAATAACCCTTAATAGTTAATTTTACTCCTTATTGCCTAATTTATTGATATGTAAATTGCGCATTTATTTTTAATTTTCTTTGTATGAATGATTGTTTGCTATGATTACCAATTATAAAAATAATAATAATATTAATAAATATATTTAGAGGCGTAGTCAAAATTATCTTTGAACAACTACTCACTCTAGGCATATCGTTATACGTCCTTCTGCCTAAATAGGCCATCTCAATAACTTCTAAGTGAGTGCACATGTGTATTATATTTTATGAAAAATAAGCAACCTATGCACGGAATCGAACCAAAAATCGCTTGCGTGTATTGCAAAAAAATGTAACTAAGCCGACTGGCACCACAGGAATTTCTTAAAATTTATATATTTTATTTTATTATATTGAGAATATGTTCGATTGCATTGTATAAATATTATTTAAAAAAAATGCATTAGAAAAATATAAAATAATAAAAATTTGATGAGTTAGGTGGGAAGGTTTGTAGATTTTTTAAATGAGAATGAATAAAGAATTGGAATAAGAAATATAAATTATAGGATTTGAGATTAAAATAAATTAGTTAATTAAGCAAAAAAAGGAAGTTATCTTTGATTGTTGCATAATGTTTGTAAAAATTAAAAAATAAGAATAATGAATTTAAAAAATAAAAAAAAATCATATTTTTATCCTGATAGACACAATAAAAATGTAGGTAAAGATGTTGTTAGGTGTAAAGCTTGGAAAAAGCCCTTTTTTTTGGCTAAACTCATTTTTTTTTTCAAAAATTTTGACAGAATAAAATCGACCTTTTATAGATGTAAGCAAAACAAAAATGGGCTTTTTTAAGCTCTGGCTTGGTCTATTATGGCTTTGAAAAAAAAAACAGAGTATAAATTAAATGACAAAGTTTTGAGTTTGCATCATAAAAGCCTGATTTAATAAATGGCATATTTTTAATTCAGAAAAATACTAATGAAATAGCTCTTCCTTATTATTTTAAAGTATCTCACATATTCTAAAAATTGTTAAGCCGTTTAAAATTCATTTTACTAGAAACAAAATTAAATTTATCCAAATCATTTTCCATCTTGTAATTATAATTTTCTGTCAGACCAACAACTTTTATAGTTTCATATTTGTAATAACAATCAGGGTTAATCATTGTAATTGATAAAATTGTATTTTATTAAAAAAATTTGTTTTCTTTAATTCCTTTAAAGTATTACAATAATATCTATAATTTAATGCCCACTTGTAAAACAATCAAAATTTGTTTTCCAATTCCCAGTTCATATTGTTAGTATTGCCTTAAAAACTGGTTAGTTATGTATAATAATGTGAAGCTGCAACTTGAAAGGGCTGTAAATAGTTTTGTATATGGATTATTAAACGAGCCCGGTGTCCCGCTAATTTGTTCAATGGCCCAAGGGTATTTAGCCATAACGTCGTCGCTACCATTTTCGTTAACTTCCCCGTTATTTTCGTTACCGGCTGATGGGGCACTCTTTAGTTCGGACGTTTTCGTAGTGTAATCGTTATGATTTGTGCTATTTTGATTACCATTTATTTTGCTCGTATAGGTTGAATTTGTTAAAATTGCCATTGTGGTTAAATTTGGGTGCAAAGAGGTTGGCAAAGCTATATTTTTATTTTTGGTTGGGGGTATGGAAGATTTGGCATCGATAGATTGTGTGAAATGAACGTTTGGCAATTTTGAGCTCCGTCTTGTATCAGTTTTAGCTTTAATTTGCTTTTTATCCGTATTAACGTCCTTTTGTGGTGCGAGACGAACCGACTCGTGCAGGAGTTTTTCGGGCTCAATTACCTTGACATTGGTGCCACTACTGCCTTCACTCATAAATTGTTGAAGTTCTTTCTCCAGCACCGTTTCTTTACTTTTGGCCCTCGTGGCAGTTGTGATTGGTGATCGATGGCGATCGGTCTGACGAGTTAGCTGTCCTAACGAAGGGTTAGCAAGTAGGCTATGATTCGGTGGAATTCTTCGCCTATGGCTGTTCGTTCGAGGTGTTTTCTCGTCTAAAAAGCTCACGCGCACGCGTTTTTCTAGGTTGAGAGAGGAGCCAACAATGGGCCTCGTCGGAGCTGTTATGAGCCGGGGTCTGTTAGAAATGACCTAAGTTTGAAAAAGTAAACCCGCATTATGTCGAAAAAGAGATTTTTTTGGTGAGGGGGGAGTGAGGTTTTGTAGGAATACAATATCGTCGCATAGAGATAATGAAAACACATACAATTAAGTATTTATCAGTGAGGCCTTTTAATTTTTAACATTAAATTTTTTTTTATTACAATTCCTTTTTTTTTATGTATTTTTGACCGAAAAATATTTGAATTTACCATAAAACGTTTTTATAAAATAACTTTCTAGTTTTCCACCGAAAAAAATACATATTAATGTACAATTGTGTATTTTTTAAATATCAATTTTGTTCAAATATTTAAACCTAATTAAAAGTTGCATGGCTAAAAAGTTTTGCAACAATTACGTAAAAAGAATGCTATAAGCCCAAAATTCTCAGTCCAATTCAATATAAGGCTCATGATTGTTTTCTTAATACCCTGACAATTATAATTCCACAATTTTTTATACCTTTGAAAAACTGGGGTTGTCGATGACTGATGCAGGTATGAGCCGAGAATTTTTTCCGGAATCAATCTTAAAGGACACTGGCGGCGGAGCCGTGATTAGTAGGCTTGAGGGCAATCTTCTAGATGGTGCTTCAATCTTTAGCTTCGTGTTCACACCTTTGTTTTTGCTGATTTGTTGCTTTGAGTAGATTTCTTTATCGGATTTTGCTATAACAAATAATGATAATTCCAGATAGAAGTAGCTATTTGAATAGCATTTATTTTTTTTGTACCAAATTCCAAAGGACCTGTTGTGCTACAAACCTTATTCCGGGGGACGGTTAGCCTGTCAAAGTCATTTTCAACTCAAACGCGTGGCGCCACTAGGTTAAATAAGATTTAGCACACTTGCCGATAACCTGTGGTTATTAGTCTAGGCTCTTATAAAATGGAAAGAAAATTTAGACAACCCTTTGTTAGCGGCAACTTATTATATAGGAGCCCAATGACATAAATAACATCACGAGCTTGCAAGCATTTATTGTTAGTAGCAATACAAGGACGTATTGAAGGGTGGGGAGAGGGTGGGGCAAAAAGGCAATTGCCCTCATTTAAAATTTTTTCTTAATTTTTATGATGTGACAGCGGTTGAATTTATCAAACACATAAAAAGAGAATAGAAATTAATAAAATTGCTTGTATAGTTCCTTTCCTCCAAAAACATTTCTTGCCCCCTATAAAAAAGTTTTTGCATAAGCTACTGTAGCAACTTATAATTCACTTTAATATTATTTGTTATTTTTATATTTTTAATTGGATAAACCTTGATTTAAGTTATAAATAAGATTAGATTTTAAAAAATATTTAATATAAAATATGAAAGTAAATGTATAGTTTATTATTCCTTTATATAACCAGTGCTGGGAAAACAATGAACCAAACAACTTTGGCTCATTTCCCCCAAAACTTAAAGGGAAACTACAAATAAAGGGCCAAAATAAGAATTAAAAAGCTTTAACTAAAAAGGGGCAGAAAAACCCAAAGTGGCTTTTAAAAGGCTCATTGTTTGTTTTTTATAATGATTTCAATTATGATTTTTCCTTTATAATAAAAATGAGCGGGTTATTATTCCTTTAAAGATCTTAGTAAAAATATTTTTAAGAAAAGGGGCTTTATTAAAATCCATTTTCTTTTGCCATGCTCACGAGTTTGTAGGCATTTGTGGGAAAAAACTCCAAAAAAGCATAAGCCCTCACTATAACAGCTTTTCAGAAATATTAAACGACTTAGTATTTTTTTCCTCGCATTTTCATAATGATTAGAGTTCAAACTAGATCATGCATGATATTACAACTATTTAAGCCCGACCTGACCCGAATTTCTACTTACGCCCCAGATATTTTACACTGCAAGCTATATATTTTTTAAAATTTAGTAAAATATAAAAGGTCGAAGTAATAATTTTTACCGCTTGATAATGAATTTTTCTTTTTTAGAGCTTTTGTAAAAAAAAAATATCTTTAATAAAAATTAAAGCATGGATGAATAGGAAATTGACTGAATCCGTATATATTTTTTCCTAATTTAAGCCGACCTTCCCGGCCCGTTAAGCGAGCTCTCGGGTCCCAAATTTAATTTTTTAAATAGATATACAAAAGTTTCACAGTGTTTTTTTAACGGGAAAAAAACAAACATTTTATTAAAGTGCCCCCCATAATACTTGTTTTTCCATGATTGATATGGGATGTTTTTTTATTGGCCTCGATAATCCCAATGACCGTTTCCGGTTGTCGTTTTTCTCCAACATTTTGATCTGGGGCAAGAAGGGACGATAGAAGTGATTGGAAATCGGTTCCGTTTAGGGATTGAATGGTGGAATTTAGTAGAGCTAAAAAAACATTTGGAATTATGTTTTTTTTTAATATTTTTTTATGTTAGTTTTTAATGTTTGGACAACCATTTTGCTTATAGTTGTTTCACTTATAAAAACGACAAGTTCAAATCTATAATTTTCAATATAAAACAAAAAATAAGTTACAATTTTGTTATTTTTTTATTTTGTTAAATTATAAAAAATTTGATTATAGCCAATGATTATAATATTTCAAAAAGCGATTAAAATGGTAATAATTTTTGAAAGCCTTCTACCAAAAAAACGTTTCGCAATTATCTGCGTTAATTATTTTCTAATCCTCGCAATTATTGATTGGGAAAACCAAATTTATAATGTTTTGTAAAAAAAACAAAAATTTTATTTCGAACGTGCCCTAAATTACATTAATTTAGTTTTTGGGAATTATTAAATTTATCAAAACATAAAATCAAACCATCGTCTGGCAGCCAAGAGTCAAATTCCTTGAAATCAAGGGCAGGTCGACTCTCCAAATTCTTCCGCAGCTCGGTTAAGAAATCAGCTGTTTCATCTACTTTTGGCTTTTTTGGCACCAAAGGCGAAAGTTTTTGTCGCTGTTCTATTAATTTAATAATTTTCATAATTTTTGTGCAAATTATTTTCGATGAATCCGTTATATATGTCAAATTATGAAGGTAAAATGATACATATTTCGGTAATATTTAATTCTAGTTTTAATTAAATTAAAATATAGCGGTATTTATAATAATTTTAATTTATAAAAAGCCACTAACGAACAGCTTTTTTAAGTGCAGAAATTTTGAGCAGGTTTTGTTAATTTAATCATTTACAAAAAACTAAACTAATGCTAATGTGAACTAGAAATTCGAATCGGATCCCGAAGGCTCTTTCCAATAACGAGATATGGGCGGAATACCAATATAACTCGTTTTACAACTATAAATTGACGACGTAAACTAAAGTCATTTTAAAATTTATAATATTTACTTTTATTTTTATGAGTTGAAGTTTGGCCAACCTTAGTTCGCATGGTTGCAGTAAGGGTCGGATTCGAGTCCCCAATTTGAGCGGCAATGTAATCTCCTCCTTCTCCTGGAACTTTCTTGCTCACTTTATTAGGAGGATTCCTTCTTTTCTCCTTAGCCTCAATGAGCAAGCTAACATTTGTTTGATCATTGATAGTTGAATTGTACGAGGAGTAAGTGCTGTTCATCCCTTTATTTGATTTGCCATTCGTTTCACGTTCTAATTCTCGCATGTAAGTCCTGTACGGTATATCTAGTGACCCATAGAGTAAAAAGGTTAATTGCAACTTTTACAGCCATATTGATTAGGTAATTTTAAGGAATCAAATCTAATCTAAAATTAATCCTTTTGGATTTCTTTTCTAATTACAGGGCGTTTAGTATCCTGTGTAAAAACCTTTTTACATCAATCAGGCCGCAAATTACCCTAAATGCACTTAGCAGCTGTAAAGGATGCCTTAATTTTCTAAAAAAATTTTAAACAACCTTGGAACTGACTAAACACCGAAATTCTTAAATCGAATACTGCAAGGTTAGTAGGCAAAAAATAATTTTTTAGAACTTGCTTTAATGAAACTCAGAAATAAAAAGAAGTTGTTTGTTAATTTTTAAGTCACAGTTAGGAGAGACAGATCATGAGAAAGGATAATTCTTGAACAACCATTTATATTGAGGAAGGTGCCGTCCTTGAACATGGGAAACTTGGTGGTCCGCATAAACTCGCCGAATACGTCAATGAATCGCGTTTTGTTTGTTTCACGTTCGGAAAAGTATACGGCCAAATCGTACAGTAGGACTTGACCCTTGCTGGAATAGTCAGCTGATGTGAGAGGAGACGTCAGGGTAGCCACTAAATCGGAATTGGCCGAGAGAGTCGAACTCACGGGTAAAATGTAATTTTCGTCTTGTTTCACGTCCCGGTATTGAGCTACGTTGAGCAACGAGATACCGATAATTTTAGGCTCGTCAGCATACAAGGCATCAAATAGCTGTTATATGTAATGTAAATATGGTGAGTGCTTTTCATTATTGAGACTTAATATTTCAAACCATTTTTTAAGATCTAACAGGGCCGAGAATTAAATTCGATTCAAAAAATCAGCGAAAATTTTGAGTCTCTATAAACGTATTTGAGTTTTGTTTGAATATATAGGGATGGGCAATGTAAATAAAAATGCTTCTTTTCTTAATTAAAGGGGGGCTGAATTTCTTCCCCCTCCCACTTATCCCGCTTTCCATCGCTTTGTTCTTTAACAATCGAAACCTTTATATATGAACTTCATTAAATTTTATAACCAATAGATTTTATTCTTGCTTTTTTGCCAAATTTATTAAATTTACCCAGTAACTAAAATAAATAGGATATGTTGGCTATAAGCGGCCCTCTAGCTACAGTGCTAGCTTCAATAAAGTAGCAAATGTAAGAAAGTATTACCAATAATTTCAAAATTTCTATATCTTAGAGGTTAAAGAAGCCAAAAGTCCCTTTAATTAAAAATTTATTTTTTTAAATCTTTCTTCACACAGAAATGTTGTCAAACTCCTAACATAATATTAGTAATAATTTCTTACCGTAACATCAAATGATTTTTTGTATAGGTTAAAAGCTTGGTGTGCCTTGTTCTCAAACTCGGGTATGTATTTGCCTTGGACTTTAATCGTAAATAGAAGCGAATTCTCGTATTCTAAACAAAAAAAACATTATATAAAAATCTTTTTTTTTGGTAAGGAGGTGGAAAAATTTGCTTGTTTGATCCCAAAGCTAGCCTCTTAATAACCTAGGATTGGTATCATCTACACCAGTAATTTTTAAGAATAACAGATTGATCGGTGCGTAAATGAGGTATTGTTGATATGGTAAATTAAATTATCCACACTGATGTCCGTATTTCACTTTAAATTCACCGGTGCATGCAGGGTTAGAAGTACCTTCTAAAAAACCACCTCCTCACAGCTTCTTCTACATTGAGGCCGCCGTACCCGGTTAGGGCTTTGGGAACTTATATAAAGATATTAATTAATACTAAATGGTGTCACAATAAAATAATTAGTAAAGTTTATCGAAAAACGCCGAAATTAATACCAAATATCAAATTTCCCCGATAAGTTGATAATTTTTGAAAGCAAATCTATATTTCAAAAATTTTGAGCTTCAACTAAGTCAATAAAAATTGATCGCTTACTCGTACAAACTTCCGTAATTGGGTACAAATAAGTTCCGGGCATACACTTGCATTCCCCGAAGTCATGATTGGGCTGAGAGAATCCTTGCAATGGGACGCATATCGATTTGCTCATGTTTTCGCACCCGTGATGGGTCCGGGTGTCATAACAATAAATGGGTGGACCTTTTAAAGAAATGAAATAAGTATTTACAATAATATAATTTTTTTGGGGGCATGAAAAGAATTGAATTGCGTTTTTTGTAATTATTCTTAGGAGTTATTATTACCTGGTATCCAAATATATTAAAATTCTTGTTTTACCTGGCAAATACTTTTGCAAAAATGTAGACGAAAAGTTTTTTTACTTAAGGGCACGTGCAAAGTGAGTTTTTATTTTCGTTAAATTTATAAAATTTTGAAAAAAATATTTTGAAATAAAACGCAAATTTTTATAAAGTAACCAAATTTAGTTTATGCACATACAATGCTTTTTCTGAAATAAAAATTTTTTAAAAAAAATTTGAAAAAAATAAAAAAAATTTAAAATTTTCAGAATTTTCAAAATTTCACGAAAATAAAAACTCAACTTTGCACGTGCCCTAAAGTAAATTTAATAATGTTGATTTCGATACAGCAAAGTTTATTTTACCTCTCAATAAATATGCACCATGTGTTTTGATCTACGTTTGTAAAAAAAATTTTTTTTTGAATTAGGTCATTATACAATTTATATGTCAATTCCACCCAATACTTTTATTTATAAAAAGACTTGTGTTGTAAATCAGAATCCTCAAACGGACCTTCCAAGGCTTTTATATTGGTTCCAACAATAAAAGAATGTCGAAAATTGTTAATATTTTTCAAGGTGTTATATAAAAATCCCTGCCCAACACAAAAAACCTCTCATAACGGTTGATTTATTTGCTAGAATCTAAATCTAATTCAAAAATTATTCAAAAACACCCTCGACCATATTTGTTCCATGTCAATAACTAACAACGTGAAATATTAAACAAAGCACCTGTCAACAAAATGATTTCCGAGTTGGAGAGTAATTTGAGGCTTTGAGATTCGGATATTGAAAGCTCAAAATTCTTGAGGACCATATCAAACGGCGTAGCGACCGAAAAAGACAGGATTACACTAATGATCATATGTTCGGTCCCTAGAGGAATCATGTTGTCGATATCGCAATTTATGTAAAACCCAACGAGTTTTTCGATCAAATTTTTGTTTATCTAAAAGCGAAAAGTTGCAAAATTAAAAAAAATGATAAGTTTAATTATTTCGAAGACCACTTTTTATGTTTGGGAGCTATATTGACCGAGATTGAATAAATATGCAAAGATGACAAAGGAATTGTAATGTACTTGACCAACCACTTATATTGTAAACCTTTATTTTGGGCACGTGCAAAGCAAGTTTTTACATTCGTGAAATTTTCAAAATTTTAAAAAAAGCATTTTTGAAAAACCACTCAAATTTTTAAAAAGTTGCCAAATTTAACATATGCGCATAAAATGCTTTTTCTGAAATAAAGTATTTTACAAAAAACTTTTAAAAAGAATAAAATTTTGAAATTATCAGAATTTTCAAAATTTTACTAAAATAAAAACTCACTTTGCACGTGCCCTTATTTATAAAAACTAATATCTTTAATTTATGTAGCAGATTTAGTGTACCTTTACTTTTTTTAAGTCGCATTCAGAGTTCATTTATTTTTTAGAAAAATAATTTTTAGGGAAATTGGTTCATTAAATATTTATTGTGATTTAAAGTAATTTTAAGGAGTCTTTGTTGCAAATAATTATTTATATCGATTTACATATACATTCCGGGTGTAATAAAATATTGCAAAAACAATGTTTAATAATTTTCGATGTTTCAAATTTTAATTCTTAAAATTTTTTAAAACAAACGAATGAACTTTAAACGCACCCGCCTTAAACAATTCACCGCTGCTCTAAAAAAATTGATAAATTAGTCAAATATTTTTACCTCAGTTTCAACGATCCGAGAAAGCGTTTTAAAATCTGGATTTTTGGGATCGGCAAAGGATGTTATGAAAGGGACATCAAGAGTTAGAAGGACTTGGTATTGAGAGTTTATTTCTAAATAATGAAATATGGAAAAAAACTTTAAAAATTTATATATTTTTACTTAATTTAACTAGCATTTTTTATACATATAATTACGAAACAGAACGATAAATTTTAAGAAATTAGAAAATTTTAAAGTCTTAAAAAAATTTGACTTGATATATTGGTGTTTACAACGTTTTTATTTTGATTTTATTGCAAATATTTTATTAGTCCAATTATATTCTCGAAATGAATATATTTGAAGGTGAATGTGCTTCAATGTATACAAATAAATGCCCTAAACAGTTTGTAACGTGATTTAATCTGTTGCCCTGACATTTATAATTTAAATTGCTAAATATTTTAAGCCATTTTACAATATTTTGACATAAATTTACTTTGGCATCGATTTTCAAAGAAATTTCTTTCGTAGCCTATTTTGCACTCGCAGATAGTTTCTTCGCTTGAGCAAACTTCATTTATCGGGCAGGTGTTAGTTGAGGGCGGAATGCAGTTTTTGAACGGTCCTAACCATCCCAAAAATACATTATATGATTTTCCAAAAAAAAAACTATAACAATTTCGAACGCTGAATATAATTTGTTATCACAACTAATCAGATGCAAAAATTTCTAATATTTATAACACACGCTTTTATTTATAATATTATAGCTTAAATACAAATATTATTAAAGATTCATATCTATAAATTTAACAATATGTTTGAAATGGCATAATGTATACAATTTTTATTCATCGAATTAGAATTGAATGCCGCTCCCTAACTGGATAAAATTTTTGAATTTTGCCTAAATTTTACCATATCACCCAACACGTAAGTTCCTACTAAGGCATGTCAAAACTCCGGGAGTCGGGAAGGAGTCCATCAACTCCGGAATTCCGGAGTTTTATTTTTTGAAATATGCTAGTAAACATTAGCTTATTGGAAATATTGGAATTTTTATTTTTGTAGTCAAAACTTATTTTCGTTAAATGAAAGTTAAATGAAAAAGCAGCTAATTATGTAATAATTACATATATTAACTAGCAAATTTTAATAAAAAACTCCGGAGTTTATAAACTTCTTCCATATTACGGAGTTTTGACATGCCTTAGTTCCTACCATGTTCGAAATAAACTTTTTTAAATCCGAAATTATTTTAATAAAAGTTGCTTAATTTAATTTTTAGCTTATAAAATTATAAAAAAATCAAAAAAATTTCTTCAAAATTTTAAAAATTATACCAAAATAAAAACGACTTTGAACGCACATTTTAATTTAGGACAATTAACTTCATAAAAAGCATATCACATTTTAATTAAGGACAAATATTTAATTCCATAATAAGCATATGCAAACCTTCTAAACTCATAAGTTGGCTGTTCTTAAATAAGACATCCCGGGGATGGGTATCTTTTAGGGCCATCCGAATAACTCTTTTGAGTGCGGTCTTCATTTCAGCGTCGCCCTCTTTGCCATGGGCACTTTGGAAGAACTTGTTAAACGCAACTGAAAAGCCTACGAAAGACAGAAATTCGTTGTTAATGTCGAAAAAAGCGGAGGGCATCATAGATTCGAGTCGAACCGAAATTACGTTTGATTCCTTTTCCAAGATTTTGGCGAACAGCTGTGTGTCAAAATTTTTAACAGTTAATTTAAAATACAGCGTAATGGATATCAAAATATTGCGCTTGACAGCTCACCCGACCTACTAATACCAATATATAAACAAACCAGAATTAATGTTTTTCCCACCACAAATGCGACTCAAAATTTGGCTTTGTCTATTAATGCCGAATGCATAAAGAGGAGACGTTTGGGTTTTTTAAATTTTCTCCCCCATATCTTTTACCTACACCCGGTGTTTTAATTTATAATAAATTATGTTCACCACATTAGCTACCTAGATTATAAACTTAAGCTCCACTTTAGACATTCGTTTAGGACCTACTGCCTCATTAAGACACTCAGCAGCTTCAAACTGGCTGCACATATGTTAAAAAAAATGCATAGAATAGAACCTTCAACCTGCTGTAGCTCAGTGGCAAACCTTCTGCCTTAGACGCAGGAGGTTGCGAATTCGAATCCGTAGCTTTTTTCTTCGTAAAAAAGAGCATACATGTGCAACCACTTTGAAGCTACTGAGTGGCCTGCTTAGGCAGTAGGTCTTAAACGAAATGTCTAAAATTAAGAGCCTAAGCTAAAACCCTAGGTCGCCGGCGTGTGTGCAATACTATTTAACCTGTCAGCAATAATTGCTTTGCTCGGGTTTAAAGAGTCAATGCCCATAGGTATGGCGCCCCTAAAATGGGGAAAGGTATGGGGAAACGTCAAACAAACTATTTGTTTTTTTTGCCCCTGAGCCATCTGAGCCGATATATAATACAGATAACCAGCCAATCTAAGGACGCGTAATTATATTTGTAAAAAGAAAAAAAAATCTAATTTTTTTCGTTGCATTTTTTATATTGTTCTGAAGTATTTAGGTAAAAAGAGCTTTGTTGCCCGAAAATACATGGAATATAATTCGTATATTGATTTAAAGAATACATTTGTTAACATTTTTTTTATAATAGCCCATGCTATTTTTAAAATTTAACTATTTTTAAAAAAAAATTTATTTTGAGCATGGCCGAAATACATTTTTAGAAAAAGGTCCAACATGCTTCAACATTTTCAAGAACCCTACTTTTATATACAAACTAATGTTATTTTTATGAAATTTTTTGACGATGAATTAGGGCACAAGACCTAACTTAAACAGTTGGTTTATGTATTCTTTCTTATTCCATTAAAATTTTTATTGTAATATAAATGGCAAAATAAATTATCTAACTTTAAAAGACGTGTAGAGTTCATCTGTTTTTAAAAATAGAAAACATTAAAGTTCTAAAGAATCCCCCATAAAATTGGTTAATGGAAGTTTTTTAAGCGTTATAATCAATAACTTTGAAATGATTACACTGGCAAAAAAAAACAACATAAACGATTTTTTGAGGGTTTTGTAGAGAATTTTCTTGCGATAACGAACCCGGGTTTAGTTTTTTTTCCAGTGCCTCCAATTTTTTTTTAACCGCGTCCAAAGTTCAGAAGAAAATTCACAAAATTACTTTTACTATTAATTCTACAAAAAATCTATTGGCTTATTCAGATTCCTTATAAACAAACATATCTAAAAAAGGTTATTACCTAAAATTATTAATAATTTACTTTTAAGTTATTTAGGATTAAAAAACGTATTTTATGACAAAAACCAAATTTTATAATAATAAAAAAAATTTAATATTTGAAAAAAATATAAACCCTTACGTTAATAATGAATGTTTTTCGTTATCTAAATAAATTTTTAAACCTTAGTTACTACCCATGGGTTTTATGATATAGAAGCCCCTAATACCCCAAAAATTAAAAAATCTCAACATTGACACCGAATAATTAAAAAGCTGAGGCATTGGCTAATTTCATATTCGTGAGCAGCGCCAAAAACTTTACCAAAGTCCATAGATGCCATAAATGATGCTTAGGGTCCTCCAAATTTTGTTGTTTAGTGTTATTAGCAACGTTTATTTATATTTAGATTTTTAATGAAGTTTTTATTATACTTAGAGCAACCAATTGCTTAGGAAATGTGGAAAACGTGGTATAAAAAAACAATGATTTATAAGATTTGAGGAAAATCCCAAATTTTAAAATTTATTATTATCTTTTTTAAAAATCATCAAAATATTTTGCAAAAATAAATGAACCCTAGATGCCCTTTACCATTAATTTTATTTAATAAAACCAAAACCTCAGATTCGAATTTCTGGGCCAACACTATGTACTGATCGTTCTTGGAGTCCTCGTAGGCCTGTGACCAGGGTATCTGAAGCAGGAGTTCCGTGTAGAACTTGGTATGCGGCACTGAAATTTGATTAAAAAAAATATAATTAAGCATAATATATGCCTATCGTATCCATTCTTTACAAAATTTTTGACAAGAAATTATATAAGTGGCTCTGAAAGAGACATTGTAATTGCTTCAGCGATTAACAGAAAGTTTTTAAACCTTTGTATTTATCGTTCCACACACCGATCAAATTTGATGACATTAAAATAATATAGAATAAAAATAAAAAAAAAATCACTTGACAGTCATATTTTCCCATTCCCTATATTTTTTCAAACTCTTTATACCTTTCAAAAAAATGATTTGTCAAATTTACAAAATTTGACGTCTAGATATCTAACTATATAAATAAACGATCAATATTCGTAAAAATTTTGTAGCGAAATAAATATAAGATTTGTAACACTTCAGTTAAGGTGTAATTGCTCTAGAAGGAATCATACATTTTATTAAATAAAATTTTCAAAGAGAATAAGGGGCTGGCTATATGTGATGAGATATTTACTTTCACAGCCCTTGGTGACAAAGTTACGGACCAGACCGACCGGGCATCGGCATCGGTTTTTGCCGCTTGGCATTTTCAGACACACGAATCGTTGACTGGTGTCGCAACCGAGGTTAGTTTCCACGTTGCATGTCTTATCCTCTTCATCCAACTCGGCTAAACAAATAGTTTAAAATGCCATTAAAAAATAAAAAAAATCTCCATAAATTTGGAACGGCCATCGAGCGTTTACCTGTTATAAAACTATTCTAAGGAGGTGTGCTGTGTTCAACTTTTTAAAAAAATTTAAAAAATATAGTTTTGATATAACTTTATCTAACTTTATATTATTAATTATGATCAAAAAGTACTAATAAAATTCTTTAACACGCTTATAATTTTTACCGAATTATTTTTTAAATATGTCAATTCATACAAGCCCCCCCCCCCACTCTATGTAAAATAATCAATTTTCTAAATTTTAATTGCAACAAAAAATTAAACCTAAAAAACTACCCCCCCCCCCCCCCCCCCCTCCCCCAAACCCCAAAATAGTCTACTTTATTTTTCACCCTTTTAAAAATACTGGGTGCATTTCGGAAATCAATTAAACATAACATACATATATATATATAACTAATTATTAAAGCTTTGTAACCCTCAATTTTACACAAAAATATGATTTGACAAAGAAAAAACAATTTAAATTATGATTACAGGCAATCTCGATTATAGTTGCGGCTTTCAAGAATGAAGGTGGAGCAGTAAAAAACTTATTTTCCAGCTGTTTAACATCATCAGCTGATTTTTGGGCATTGACGGCAACAATATACCCGAGGTATTTTCTCACGTCAGCTGCGAGACCTGGGAACCTCGAATAAATCTTCATCTTGATGTTTGTACCATTATGGCCCGGAAAAATGGATTGAATCTTGACGGCATGGTAATTTGAATCGTTCAAGGATAAGAGTGAATATACCTGTTCAATTAATATACCATATATTTATATTTCTCTGTTTCGTAAATTTGAATAAATAATAATTTAACAACAAACGAATGCTTTAAAGATTTAACTTTGCCTCGTCTAATTAAAATTTTTATATATTTTTTATTAAAAAATTTTTTAATATAAGTGTGGCGAATCACGTATAAGGTATGTCAAAACTCCGGGAGTCGGGAAGGAGTCCATCAACTCAACTCCGGAGTTTTGATTTTTTGGAATTTGCTAGTAAACATTAGCTTATTGAAAATATTAGATTTTGTATTTTTGTAGTCCAAACTCATTTTTGTGTTATTAAAGTTGTAAATAAATGAAAGAGCAGCTAGTAGTTATGTAATAATTACATATATTAACTAGCAAATTTTAATAAAAAAACACTCCGGAGTTTATGAATTTCTTCTAGACTCCGGAGTTGTGACATGCCCTAACTACGTGATTTTACATGGCTAAGAGTTCACAATTTTACTATTTTCTATTTAAGGTAATCTTATCCTATAATTGTAGTTTGGACAAGGCTGTGCGTCCAAACTCTTTACGCACATATTTAGCAACTTAGGCCCTGTTTAGTATATTGATGACCGCCAAATAAAATTTAAAAGCTGTTTAATTCACGAAGGCCAAGATATAAAACTAGGTTACTGGCTTTTGTCTAAAATTTAAACTTAATCTACGGGTCATTTTCTGTAGTTACCGTCTTCTAATATAAGATAAAAAGTTTGGGGAATAAAAGCTTTTTTAATGCCTATTCTCAAACATCGAAAATGTTTTAAATTAAAAACATTTAGTTAGCTCAAATATTGCCAATGATCTACCTTAAAATGTGTTTTGGCACAAGAAATTTAGCCACTTGTAAAAAAATAAGAAACCTCCATTTCGACCGCTTTAGCCAGTGTATAATAGTCCAGGGAATACGGGTCCATGTAACTCGAGAGGAATGGGACGTTGAAGTCAATTATTGCCGTGTATGTGTATAGGTTATCTACAATCAAAAAAATGGCATGAATGAATGTGAGTGGCTTGTTACAGTTTCAAAAAAAAATATAAAAATGGGCCTAAAAAGTGAAATGTGAATAAAGTAGAAATCACCTCCAGCAAAAAAAATCATTTCAAACAGCCCGGCAATGATACACAAAAATTGGAAAAAACATTGATTCGGTATACCCAAATTTGTACGAAACGAAAATCTATAAAATAACGAAAAACTATAATATATCCCAACATTGTCATATAGTTTAAGGCTAGATTAGGTCAAATTAGATTAGGGTTTTTAACGTTTGGTTGAGGTAGGTAGGGATAAGGTGAGGGGATGTATCTTACCTTTTAAAAAGCTTTAGAATAAAATTCCTCAAAATATCTTTTTACACGTCTTATTTTAAAAGATTTATTATAATTTTATTTGTTGTTACCTTCACAATGGCCCGAATATGAGTTTGAAATGCTCTCCCCGTGGCATTGACACATCTTCCGTCCTTTCGTGATTACGCAAGTTGAAGCTACCGGACACTCAGAGCCCGAACATTTTAGCGACATATCTTGACAAACAAATCAACAATTTTGTTACGAATTTTATGGTTCAAGTACTTAGGTCCAAAAGCTATATTGCAAATTATTCTTGCCATAATGTGTTAGATTTAATATAAATGAAAAAAATGAAAGAATTGATCTTGACGCTCAAATATCACTTTTTTTTGTCAAGAGCACGTGCAAAGTGAGTTTATATTTTCGTGATATTTTGAAAATTAAAAATAAAATTTTGTAATAAAACGCAAATTTTAAAAAAGTTGCCAAATTTGGTATATACACAAAATATGCTTTTTCTGAAATAAAATATTTTTCAAAAAATTTTGAAAAAAAATAAATGTTTGAAAATTTCAGAATTCTCAAAATTTTACGAAAATAAAAACTCACTTTGCACGTGCCCTAATAACCATATATGTGTCTTATCTTCTTTAGAAATTCAAACTAGAAATTACAGTCCCTTCCCTACCTGTCTAAATAATCTTCAAAATTACATTTTTTATTTTATCAAGTTAAGTTAATTTTTCTTAATAGCCTTACCCGCAAAAATTGAAAATGTCCATTGAAAGTCTACTTTTTGTCTTTTTTGTTTTTGTTTTATTTTTCCTATTTTATTTTTCGAATTCAAAAACAATTGTTGTTACCCGTTGATAAATAGGCTCCAGCACTCGAATTTTTGGATAAATTATTTGTATTTGAAGATGTTAATAAAATGTATATTACTATGGTTTGTAAAAAATTTTGAATGCCAATTTGTATGACTTATGCAAGTTTAAATTTTATTCTTTAAAAAGGTCAACTTTGATATTTGTTTGCCAAAACAAAAGTTTATTTCAAACGCTTGCCCTGGAATGAATTAACCAAGCTATAAGAGTAAAACTACCTTCGATCCAAAATATAATGGCATCGTTCCAATCATTATTGGCTGACCCACTTGGACCCCTATCGGGAGGTCCCAATGTTTCAGCAGCAAATAGATTCATAGCATCTTCCCGTAATCCAGCCTCAAGTGCATTCCGTAAATCCACGACACTCACGTTTTGTGACATGATAATTCGGTACTCGGCAACTATCCCCCGAGTCCCCGGGATAATTGTATTTAATTTGAGGGCGATTATGTATGGGAATTGGTGCCGTATTATATCGAATAACTGCATGTATTGACAATAGTGATTATAATAACACAGGTCTGCAATATAAAATCTTGGTTTTTAGTTTTAATTTAAACAGAGTTAGATTTAAAAATCCTCACAGGCCCCATTATCATTCTTTTTGCGAGGAAAATTTCTATCATCTTCAAACACTTTAGACTGTATCATAAATAATTCCCAAAATCTTTTTTTGACTTCGAGAATCAAAGACTAAATAATATTAAAAAAATTTGTTATTAGAAACAAACTAATTTTTTTTTATAAATTGACGTGTGCATATTATTACTTTTATCCGCTGTTGATATAAAAACTTAAAAATTTTTAGACCAATAAAAACTGTCCAATTTGCTGGTTTTAAATTAAATTAAGTATTCTATATTTTTAAATTTTGCAAAACTTCTAACTGCGGATAATAAATGCAATCATTATGTTAAAGATCAAAGATTAAACTTAGTTATTAGAATATGCAATTAATTAGGGATTTCTTTGTTTTTTTTTTAATCTACATTTAGTATATATATAATAAAAAACGACAAGTTAATGATTCTGAAGTTTGTCTTATTTAAGGGCATAACACCTGCTACTTCTATTAAGGGTTAATTTTTTACAAATCTAAATATTATTTTTTGTTATGGTATATCTAACCAACTTAGTATGATATATAAATTATGAATAGAAAATCACTTGAGATTCTAAAATGTAATGTCCGGCCGAAAGTAACCTAGAATCGTATGGTATGTTGGGGAGTGAGATGATGAAATTCATTTGTCCACCAATATCTATCATCAAATCGATAAATTATATTTTCAATTGCATATAATGTTTATTTTTATATAAATTTGATAATTAAATAACGATTATACAAATTGAATTAATTTTTCAATTTAGACTAATATTAGGTTGAAATTAGTTTTAAATTCCTTTAAAAAGCTGGCAAACCATTCGTGATCCCCAAAAATTATTTAGTAAAAGAATAAAAAAAAAATTTTTTTCATCTTGTTTAAATCCCATTAAAACCTTTAGTTATAAGCTTTAGAGGTAAATTTTATTGATTAGATCTAATTAAATACCTTAGGATGTGTATGAGCATGTCCATAAGAACTTTTATAAATAGCGAAATAATATTTCTTAAACTTATTTTTGAAAAAAATTTTTTTGACCTTATCGAAAAATCATTTTAATCAACGAAATGAATTTTATATGAATTATTAAAAAATTTATTATGATGGATTTTACAGGTTTAAAATTACATAAATATGTTACGTTTATTAATAAAATTTTGAAAAAATCTAATTGACAACGATTGAATGGTACCTTGACAGACGCCCAGTTGGGAATTCCTGATTTTGCCTTTGCGGCACAAGCAAACCTGAGCATCGTCAGAACAATATTCTCGCGGGTCCCGGCACGACAGTCCACCTTGGCTGGGATCCACTCGTTGACAGGGTTTAGGCTCTGTTAGGCATAATTATAGATGTGAATATATGATCTGCCTGTTTTGGAATAAAGAGATTTAAAATTCACCTATATAAGAGTTTTAACATTAAAAATGTTATTGCAGACACACCAAAGGTCGCGTTTAGAGTTCAAGGTGCTCTTATATTTTCTAAAATTTTGCAATAAATTTTTGTCAAAAAAATAAAAATATTGGTTCAAATGTTGGAAAGTTTTTTTATCGTTAAAATTTTTTAAATAAATCATGCACAACTGAGATTGTCGGCTATGTTTTATAAATTTTATCACACTAATCATGAGATTTATAACATATTCACAAAAAATGTTAAGAAATTTTGGGTTTCAAAATTTTAAAAATTTATAATTTTTATTAATGAATTCTGATGGCGCCCAAACGTTTTTTTCAAAATTTTTTGCTAATCCCATAGTTATACGTTAAGGGTTGTATGATAGTTCATTTGTCATCACGGCTTATATGTTTTGGTATTTTCCACTATGTGTCGCAATCTTTTAGAGGTGTTTATTATGGGCAAATATAAGGTTATTGTTAAAAAATTTTTTAGCTTTTTATTTTTGAATATAAGGACATTATGTTTGACCTAATTAAACTAAGGTAGCATTTTGCCCTATAATATTTTTTATCAAAATTGGGCAGATCAAACAACAAAATTTTAATGTGCTTATTCATAAAAACCAGGGCTGGGAAAAAAAACTAAATGGGCTTTTTTTTAACAAGTTTTTGGGTTTTTTTTCCAAATGCCCACAAACTCGTGGGCATGGCAAAAAAAAGCCCCTTTTCTTGCTTAAAAAAAAGGGGCATGTTTAAAATAAGCCCCTTTTCTTAAAAAAAACTCCTAGGAGCTTTAAGAAAAAATAACCCACCCGTCAAAATTTTTTAAAATTATTATAGAAAACATAAAATGGGTTTTTTGGGGCTCTTTTTAAGAGCCACTTTTTATGGGTTTTTTTTGCCCCTTTTCTTAGTAAGGGCTTTTTTTGAATTTTTATTTTGGCCCTTTATTTTTGCCCCCCTTTCTTTTTTTATGTTTGAGGGGAAAAAATGAGCCAAAGTTTTTTGGCTCATTGTTTTCCCAGCCCTGATAAAAACACATATGGGAAAAAATGGTTGTAATTCTAAATATATATTATATAATAATAATTTTTAATATGAGCAAGGGCAAAGTAAGTTTGTATTTTTGTAAAATTTTATAAATTCAAAAAATTAAAAAAAAAATTTTTTTTTGTAAACATTTTAAAAATTTTTTATTTCAGTATTACAATATGCAATGTATTATTATCAACTTTGTAAAAATGTGCATTTTATTACAAATTAAAATTTTTCAAAATTGTTAAAATTCCACGAATATAAAAACTCACTTTGCACGTGCTCTAAGTCCTAAAAAAATACGTTAGATAGAGGCATTGTTATTTTACCTATGCTCAGGGAAGTCGACATAACGGCCCCATTCGCGAATTTAAGATCACCTGGGACCGATCTAAAATATGCGGTAAGTTGACGAGTCAGCTTGGATTTTTCGTAATTGGTTGCTAGCATGAATTTCATGACCATTATGGACGTGTGATTTTTCCACCTGACAGCTGAGAGCAAATCTATGCTAAGGAGAGGCACTCCTTCTCGGTATAGTTGGGTCAGGATCTAATATTTCAAAATATTTTTCGATAAATATATCTGTTATTTTATAAAACAAATTAGGGTGCGTCGATAATCATTAATTTGTTTTAAAAAAATCAAATATTTCTTGAGGTTCTTATAACCATGACTCGATACTTTCACCTGTTTAGGGAGAAATTAAAATTCTACAACACGCTGGACATATTTCTATAATTTAAAAAGTACGTAAAATATATTAGATTTATTTAGATGTTGAGACATTACCTTAAACCAAATTTCGGCTTGAAGTTCCATAAAGACCGGAGTACCTTTGTTGCTGAAGTCTTTGGTATATCTCAGTTTGGGAAAATGGATTGAAATTTGGTAACTTTTGGCAATTTCTAACAACAATATTTAAATACGAAAAATATATTTAATGTTTTGTATGTATTCAATAAATGAAGTATAACATAACACAAGTCAACAAATATTAATGTCAGAAACGTGAATTGAAAAAACATTAATGCATTCCCATGATGGCCTAATCTCATATATATATTTTTTGTTGTTTCTTCCGTCTTTAACTCCTTAGATCCGTCTATAATGAAAAAAAGCCTTTGACTAAATTGACAGATCTAAATCTACCCTAAAAAATTTTAAAAATCTTTGCTTATTAAAATCCCTTGCAACATATATTAATCACTGAAAAATAAATTTTTAATACATCATGCTCTTACATCGGCATTTAGATAATATTTCGCGTCCAAACTTAAATAAGACACGATATATCATCGGTTTTTAATGAAAATTTTAGTTGAAGTTTAAATTTTACAGTTTAAATATTGTGAATATTCAAACAAAAATAAAATTTTAATTTATTTCCTTTTTTTATTTTTTTGTTTTTTGACCTTTATTTCTAAAATTTTCAATGTTTTACAATTGAAACTAAATTTGATTAGGAGAAATGGTAGACGGATTTGATATTCCCTAAGATGGCATGTTTGATCACTGTAGTTAACTTCAAAAAAATTGTTGACCTGTGTAATGCGGGGTATGTACTTATATAAAGGAGGCTATTTTGTGAGGTATTAACATTAATCAGCAAAGTTGTTATTATCTATTGATCAATTAATAAATAATACATCAACTCATAATTTAGCAAACCCATATAAATTTAATAAAAACGAACTAAATGGGGGATAAAAAATAGCAATTGTAGAAGTTTAAAATAAAAGGAAACGGGATGCGGCATCAAATAAAAACTAAAACATAATCTCGCAATTTGTTATCTTAATTTAATTTCGGTTTTAAAATTAGAATCTATTGCTAACGGAAATCGTGAAATTCCCAGAAAATAATTTTGTTACTGACAATTTTTTGTTACATTTTGAATTTCTAAGGTAGGCTTTGTAAACGTTTAAAAGCAAATACAGCTCTCACAATGTAAAATCTAGAAGTTACTTATGTCATTAATTCAAGTTTGTTTAATATTTTCCTCATTTTGGGTTGCTTGTACATATGTAACTTTATAAAACTATAATAAATCCCTTATGAATTTTTAATATCAGTAAATTTTATATGTTTTAATGGGTAGACCTATATTTGCAATTGGCAATATTATATTATTCTGCATGTGAAATTAGTTTCTTTAACATCATTTCAATTACCTATAGATTTTAAACTATATGGATATATTCTTAAAATTTATTTCTAATAATGTGTATATATATGCCTATAGATTTAACTTCAAATTCCTCTTAATTAAGTTCAACAAATGGTTGCGTAATGTCAAAGTATTCTAATATAAAGCTTTTTGTTTTTTGTCAAAGCTAGAAAAGCCTATTCTCATATATGAAAGATTCTGGGAATCTGCCCCCATCCGATTGAACCAATAATCAATCATCTATTAAACTGACCTAAACAGGCAAAAGATCTGTTGGCGACATCTCGGGTGAACCGTGGTTGACAATCACATTCCCACACATTATCGATGCGGGGTAAACAGATTTCATTGGGGTACTTTTCGCAGCCCGTCATCCTTTCCTTCCCGCTACTCGTTGGAGACATGGGCGGATCACAGCGTACTAGAATATTCATGCATTAAATAAATAAATAAGTAAAAACATATATTTATATACACGACATGCACATTTAAAATGAATTTTGGTTAAATTATTGTGTTTTTTTTGGTTGTTTTGATGCTAGGGGAGAGAATAGAACGATATTTTAGTTATTACATTACATACACTGGACAACAAAAAAAACATCATATACGAATTTTTAGGGTTTTGCTGAGAATTTTCTTGCAATAACGACCCCGGGTTTAGTTTTTTTTTCAATGTCTCCAATTTTTTCTAAACCGCGTCCAAAATTCAGAAAAAAATATACAAAAGTTCTTTAACTATTAATTTCCCAAAAAATCTATTGGCATGTTTAGATACCTGACAAAAAATATGTCTAAAAAAGGTTATTACCTGAAATTATTAACAATTTGCTTTAATTTAGGATCAAAAAACGGATTTCATGACGAAAACTACTAATTTTATAAAAATAAAAAAATAAAAAAAAATACAAAAAAAATTTAAATGTTTTACGTTAATAATAAATGTTTCCTTTATCTAAATATATTTTTAAACTTTTGTTACAACCCATGGGTTTTAGGATATAAAAGCCCAAAATACCCCAAAAATCGAAAAATCTTCACTTTGACAACGAATAACTAAAAATCTGAGCCATTGGCTAAAATTCTGATTTCATATTTGTGATCAGCGCCAAAAACTTGACCAAAAACCATAGTTGCCATAAATTAGGGTCGCCCAAATTTTGTTGTCCAGTGTTATTCGTTTATTTATATCTATAAAAACCAGCTGTAACTTTTTATGTGTTATAAAAGTTAAATATGCTATATTAGTATAACAATTTTTAATATCCATATTCCTTGTTGAATTTTTAAGATGATTCGACATATATAGAGACCTAGTTTTTAGATAAGAGTGGCGAATGCACTCATGGAAATGACACAACTTACTACAATTTGAATGAGGGCTCACGATCTTGTCAGTTATATAAATTAACATTTTCACTGAATTGAGGCTGTAAAAAAATCAATTTAATAAACCGTAATGGCAAATAATTGACTTAAAACTCGATTTTGATTAAATAAAAATTGTTAGCTCACTTATATCGTGCACAAAAATACAAATGAATTTTAATCTAGTCCGAGCTATAGTATGTAAAATATTTTAGGTAACCCGTTCATATAGTTATACTAAGAATTACCTAATACATTGAGTTTAATAATTTAGTAACTTTGAGTTAGTTTATCATAAAAGTAGCCTTAAATGTTTGCAAAATTTTGTCTTTTACATTTAAGTTTAAAAGCGCTTAGCCTGGGTAAAAGATGCCGACTAGCGAAGCTTTAGTAAATCTAGTTTGACACTCTAAGAGATCTGCCAACGGCCCACCAGGAGTTATTTGATATAAGATTTTACTCAATCGGACCATTAAAAAATAATATTTTAAAAATTATTTATTTCATCTTAAGAGATTCATCGAAAATGGTGCTATTGACAAAATTAAAGTCGCTACAAAAAATTGTTTCTAAAACTAAAACTTTTTTTAAAAATATTAGTAGTTTCATGAATATTTCATACCCAAATTTTCCTGAAAATTTCAGTGATTTGCAAGAAAATGTGTAATTCACAGATCAATAAATAACGATGTTACAAAAAATAAGTTTATGAAACCATAAAAACATGTATCCCCCATGATGGCCTTATCTCATATATATTTACCGTTTTTTTTGGTTTCTTCCGCCTTCGGCTCCTTAGACTCGTCTATTATGAGAAAATGGAATATATGACAGATTTGTCGACCTCAAGAATACCATAGAATCTTTCTTCAATATAAAATTCCCATTGCCATATTTATTATCTTTAATAATGAAAAATAAATTTTTATTAGTATATCAAGTTCTAATATCAACTTTTTGATAAAACAGAATATTTTGCGTCTAAACTTTAAACGATATCTTATATTATTAATAAAAATATTATTTAAAGTTTGAATGTCACAGTTTAACTATTGTTAATCTGTAAAAAAATTTATATTTTTGACAAATCTGAAATTTTTAATGTAGCTGACTGCTAAGTCTGAGAAAAAAGAATGGTGCATTTGAAATTCCTATGATGGCAGGATCTCCGGAGTCATATAACTTTCAGAAATTTGTTGACCTCTCAAATGGGCAAATAAATGTTATTTTACCTCCTTGAGCGTTAGTCGGATTGTGTTGCAAAAGGCAGGACGATATCACAAATACTAGCGTAAGGTAATTGGCTATGTTGATGCTCATTTTACGAAGGGTCGTCATTCAATTGGATTTATTTCTAAAGATATAATTAAATCAAAATATAATAATTATTCGAGTTAAAATCGGGCCCCCGGCCCCCAAGCTGTTTATTAATCATAGACCACGCCCCATTTGCCCGAAACAGCAATAAGCCCAGTGAGTGAATCTTCGTTTTTTTTATTCTTGGATCGGTCACAATTGGAAATATTTATAAAGTAAGTAATATTGTTAAATTTATTAATTAAAGCAAGCCCTTAGTTAATACTAGCAGAATCTAAATCTAGTAACAAAATTTAAGATATCGGTCTGGCCAGAAATTGTTTTTTTACATAACTTCTGGCCCGTTTTTAATTTCGAGCTCTTCCGCATGGGTTGTCCTCTCAAGAATCGGCACCGGGCGGGGCGAGCTCATATATGATTTTTAATCTTTAGCAATTACTTAATAAGGCCCTTTAATTTTCATTTAGAATTCGAATAAAGAAATTTAAACGTTCTTCATTTCATTAAATATTCGAACGAAAAATTATTTTTTTATAAGCATAGCTAGGAAAATGCCCATTTTTTAAGCTAAAATTTTTTTTGTTAATAGAAAAAAGATCTACAAACTTGTTTTTTCTTTGGTTTTTTTATTCGTGGAAAAGCATTTTAAAACCACGTTGAAGCTGCTGAATAACTTGCTTAGGCTGTAAGCCCTCAACGATGTGCCTAAATTGACCGCTTAGGCCTTAACCCTAAATTGCGGGAGTGTGAGCAAATCTTACTATTTAACCAGTCGAGCACTAATAATTGCTTTGCTCGGGTTAAAAGTTTCGATTACATGTAGCTATTTCGGAAAAAATATATGAGAAGCCTTCAATCCAATCGTTTTTTTATCATTAAATTTTAACGAAAAAATTAAGTTTGGCCAAAAAAACGGGCCTTCTCCCAAAGTAACACAAGTTCACATATTTCTAAATTGATTGTTAACATCTGTAGGAATAATTTTTTGAATAAATTATCAAAAGTTTTTTTGCCTAGGACTGTAGCCCAAACGCATTTTAAGCCTTACCGCAATGATTTATGCAAAAAATTATCATCTTTAGCGATATTTTTTAAAAGTTTATAGCTTCAAATAATAAATTTTACTCAATTTATAGAAAGGTCTGTTAAAAACTACTCTATATTTTGCTATGTTAAAATAATGTTAATTAGTAGGCCTCTTTGGTCTAGTTTGCTAAAAATGTTTCAATGTAAAAAGCTTTTGTATTTCCTCTCTGTAATCGGAAACTTCAGTATATAACTTTCACTAACCCTGTAGTCGCAAAATTAAGATCAAATAACTTCTCCTAAAGCTATTTGCATCTAATCCCATATCTGGGGTAATATTTTTACCTCAAAAGAAAAATCTAAGTGTATATGTTTTACATCAAGGTAGAAATAGCGATTAAAACATTTAGCGTATTCAACAAAGTATTGAAAAATAGAAAAAAACGGAATATTTTATATAATTTTACAATGCCATTTAATGACAAAAAAAATTTTTTTTTTGCTTTGTTGAAGGAAAAATTAATAAAATCAGGTTAATCTAATTAAGCTAATACTAATACCGTCGCGTACTTCTTAATAAGGAACTGAAGAAGAAGAAGACTTTTTTTGTATTTTTCAATAACAGAGAAAGTGTTTTTTTATGAAAAAGTATTAACATATTTTGTTAATAAATTTTCCCTTTAACTCTATGTATGTTTCGAATTATATATGACATCTTTTTCTCTAATAAAATAAAAAATTTTAGTCCAATATAGATGAAGCATACCAATATTTAAGTATATTTGTAAAAAATATTTTCGGATTTTAATAAAAAAAAACAACTGTTTTTTCTCGATATTTTACTAAAACTATACAGACTATATTAACGAGTGCATGCGAGATTTCTCAGGTCACAAAACTTTATAATAATAAGAATAAAAATTTTATTTTTGAGCACGATGCCAAAAATTTGAAAATTTCCCACAATCTAGGTCATTATTATTCTGGGATAGTTATCCTTAAAAGTGCGCAATTAATATTTAAACTCGGCCCGGCCCGACAATTCTAGCCGGGCGGCTCCGGGCCGGACGGGTGTCACAATCTAGTTCTTTTATCTCGTTTTATAAAAATTTGTATTTTATTTAAAATATTATTTAAATGCTAAAATAATCAGACTCGCCAGCTTCCGATACCTTAAAGTAGTTGTTTTGTTGTTTATCATAAAAAACCGGTGGTATAGAAAAATTTCTCCAAACCCTTTTCACCATTAGGGAACGGCTTGCCTGTTTAGAGTTTTGCCGCTTTTAACTCTACAGCAGGTCACGTCGTGTTAAATGAGATTAAACACGCGCCGGTGACCTAGGTTAGGCCTAGGTCCTCGGAAACTTGAACGGCTAAGTCTGTTGGCGGTCACCCATCCCATCCATGTACTACTGACCAGGCTGAACGTTGATCAACTAGTAGTGTATAACACTACAAAGTTTACAATGCAACAATTTACGGGAAAACAAATGAGATTTGAAATCAAAAATAATATAATTATATTGAGGCAGCTATGCAAATTTTGTACTTAAAACAAAATGTCATTTATATAGGTTGCAAAAATTTTTGAAACCTATAAATGGACGGTTAGTTCGTTAGGACGTAGCCCAAGCTCTAATTTGGAATTTTCTATTAAAGACGAGTTTGAACGGTACTTTCAATGGCGCCGAGGCAATAAATTGCCTTTATATAACCATATGATTCATGTGTTTTTATACACATTCGGAAAAATGTTAATGAAAAATTAGACAATTAGAGAGACTTGAGTTTAGGGAAACGCCATTAAATTCTGAAGTCATTTATTTTTCTATATAAGATTTAAAATCCTGACGTTTTGACCCATTTAGCCATGTATTACAGATTAAATCCCGCACTGAGTTCAAAGAACGACAAAGCTCGAACGGGCAAGTTGCCCTAATCAATAAATAGTAAAGGGAGTAACAATATTTCTAAATAGTCTATAAAGATGGATTCTAACAGCTGCAACTAAAAAAGATACAGCTCTAAAAAGGTCTTAGAAATGATATGTTTCTTTGTAAAATTCAAAACATTAGGATTCACAATGTTTCAAAAGGAGTTCTTAACGAGTGTAACATAGGGCCGCGAGGTGCGCAAAATAATTTTATATAATCATGATTCATGTTTTTTCATACATGTTATTTCGGAAAAATAAAAGTGGGCATGAACTGTTTAGCATTATGACAAATGTTGTTTTCCGTTTTCAAATTTAAAAATTTTCTAAAAATATATGTAAATTAACAAATTTTTTCTATTGCGATGGTTTTAAGCACCTAAAATGTTGTTTCTGTAATTAAAAAATTTTGAATAAATATGTAGTTTTGAAAAAAAATTCAAAACAACTCACTTTTTACTAGAGGCCAAACTAAAAAAAATTGTTTTTTTTTCATACTTGCCATATTTTATTAAATGTACACTTTGGCGAGATATCCTTAACTACTAACTTCGTATATAACATAAATGTCAACTGACAACAATAATAATATGTTTGTTGTAGAAATTATTAGGGAAAAAAGATTGCTCAAGTTAAGTTTAAAGGGTAGAGAGAGAGAGAGATAAGGTAATACTAAAAATACATACGGGAGCAAAACCACATAAATTCCGCTCCAATTAGCCTATTATCAAGGCAATAAAGATCCTGAATTTCAAATCAGCTTCTAACATTGCCTCCCTTACATACTTATTGTCGACGAATTTAGAATTTACATTTTAACATTGTTACTTTACCCGTATTTTAAACTAAATAAAAAAGCTAAGCTATTTATGAAGCAATTTATAAATATTTTAATCATAAGTTTAGTCATAGTATATAAAAAATTTGACAATTAGACAAACGTTTTATTGCTTCCGTGTGGAAAAAGTTTAAATTAAGCTCAGATCGGTGAGTTTTTGAAAGTAAAAACGACTCATTGCAAATTAAGTGGAAACTCAATTGATATATAATTTTAAGTTAAACCAAAAAATTTAAGAAATCGCACAAATGAGTCTAAATCAATCATAAATTACGACACTTTACAAAATACAAGTATATAAAACTGTCTAGAAATTTATTTTGATAAAATAAGGAGTTTGAGCTTCTATTTGATATTTAACAGGAATAAACAGCCTATGCATGTGAGCCCCAAATAATTGCAAACCCCGGGAGATAAATGTTTTGTTACAGCACATTTTTTAATTGAGTGATAGTATTTTATTTAATATTTTTTGAAATGTTATTTCTTTACACAATTTCTATTTTCAAAAAAAAAAATACTATTTTAAAGTTCAACTTTGAATAATTTTAATTAATTTTAAACATTTTTTTTAGCTAAGCCATGTATCTTTTCGTTTTTAAAATCATATGAGTATAAAAACACAAGTGTATCATGCATGGTTATGTAAAGGCATTTTACATTACACTGGACAACAAAAAAAAACAACATCCACGATTTTTTGCGGGTTTTGTAGAGAATTTTCTTGCAATAACGATCCAGGGTTTAGTTTTTTTCCCAAGACCTCCAATTTTTTTTAAACCGCGTCCAAAGTTCGAAAAATTCAAAAAATTCTTTAACTATTGATTTTTTAAAAAATCTTTTGACATATTCAGATTCCTTATAACATATCTAAAAAAGTTACCTAAAATTATCTTCAAGTTATTTAGGATCAAAAAATGAATTTTATGACGAAAACCACTAATTTAATGTAAATAAAAAATAAAAAAAATTAAACTCCTTTCTTTAATTATGAATGTTTCCGTTATCTAAATATATTTTTAAACTTTTGTTACTACCCAAAGGTTTTATGGTATAGAAGCCTAAAATATCCCAAAAATTGAAAAATCTCAACTTTGACGCCGAATAACGAAAAATCTGGGGCATTATTAATTCTGATCAAAAAATTGACCAAAAACTATAGCTGCCATAAATGATGCTTAGGGTCGTTCAAATTTTGTTGTCCAGTGTTATTTATTCGGCCCAAACGCGCGAACGAGTTCGATTTATACATAATACGAAAAAAAGAAATCACAAACAATTACATAAATCAAATTTTTGGGGCTGCTCTAAAAAACTAATAAGACATTTCATTAGTATAAAGATCTATGACGCCAAAAACAGACTAAATACGAACTTTATTAGCGGAATATTTATTGAAGTTTTTGAAAATACAATTTACTTCTTCTGTACTTAATTAAACTTCGATTCTCTAATGAATTCTTGGTAAACTTTCAAAATAAAAATGGATTCAGTAAAGTTTATGCATAATAAATCAAGGAATTATAGCAATCCTACCTTGAGGATTATTTTGCGTGCAATATAAGTATTATTAGCTAATAAATATTTTTTTTGAAACAAAACATTGGAGGAATAAGTAAATTATGTAAATTAGATTGGAAAATAAAATTTTTATAAAAAAGGTACTTAGGACGTTGCCTTACCTAAACAGGTGCAAACCGCCATTTTTTATAATTATTGAATGCAAATTTTATATATCTCGATATTAGAAAAAAGACCTAACTGGTGATAAAGTTGATCAATATAAATGTTACATGAACTATAACTAGATTATAAACAAAATCATTCAAAAATATTTGGCGACTTTGGTTCCGAAAACAAATAACGGTCTGAAAACATAATTATTTTTGGCTCGAAAAATATAAAATTCGGCTATATTCAGATTTAATTTATTTAGTTAAAAGAAGGGGTTTGGCTCAATTAGCTTACTAAGAGCTGAACATCAATTTCTGACTTTACTCATTTTTATAAATTAGGGTTTGGTTAACTTTAAGCAAGTGCTGGGAAAACAATGAGCCAAATAACTTTGGTTTATCCCCAAAACTTAAATAATGTAAGGGAGCTAAAAATAAAGGGCTAAAATAAGAATTTAAAAAAAGGCAAAAAAACTCTCCAAAAAGTGGCTCTTAAAAAGCCCATTGTTTGTTTTCTTATTGCAAATAAATTTTGATTTTTTTTTATAATAATGATGGGTGGGTTATTTTTTCTTAATGCTCCTAGGAGTTTTTTTTTTGAAGAAAGGGCTTTAGGGAGCTCAATTTTTGCACGAATTATTTATATCACTGTATAATTCTTCCAAATATTTCATATAAATTTGCGATAAACAAAAAATTAGGTTTAGCTAAAAGACGGGCTCTTTTCCTGCTATAGGCTCTCGCTTGATATGGTGTATGAATCTATGTCTAGCTTTTCTTACAAAATTAGCACATACAAGCACTTTAAAACTTCGGGATAGCCTTATTAAGCTAATAGGCATTATACAGAATATGCCAAAAGATTGAGTCTACGCTGTAATCGTTGGCGAACGATAAAATCTTATTATTTGACCCGAGGGCAATATTAAGCTTTACTCGAGCAAAAGTGGTCAAAGTCCTAAAGGATTATACTCTTATTGAAGCAAAATGTTTTGGGGAACCATTTTGTGGTTAGAAGCATTCTCACTTTTTGCATTAACGAATGATTTCCCACCAAAAAAGGATTAAAAAAATAACTAGTTGTGGGCTCCAAAATATTTTAGGGCACTTCATTTGTATGTATTTACATTGAAATTTTTCATTACAAATACTATTGTTGTCCTTGTATTTAGCAAAATTTCATTTTAAAAACAGCTCCAGGCTACCTAAAAATCAAACCATCACCACTGTTTTATTGTTGGTGTGCTTTCCCCACTAAAAAACTGAGTTTGACTCTTTTGGGAAGAGGTAGTATAGCTTAGCTTATATTTTGTGATATTTTACGAGTCGTCGATTTACCTGTGAAACAATTCTTGAATCTCATTAACCTTTCGTGTTCCTCTAAATCGGCTCGCATCAAACACTGGAGATTTTACACCTCTAGGTATCTTAATAATCATATCATCTTAGGTAGATTAAAATGGCAAAACATTTATTAAAAAGGTCTCTTTTTGATTTGAAAGGCGAGAAAGATGGATAAGTTGAAAAGAAAATTTCACGTGTAACCGAGGCAAGTACCTGTTACTACGTTATACTACTTTAAAGACTCTTTTTTTTAATATAAATTTTATTCAATATTTTACGAGAGGGACTTTTTAATACACTGTATAAAGTTCCCGCTTGTAATGCAAGTATTGAAATATGGGATATATGAAACAGTCATAGCGAAGATAGTTTTAGCCTACTACCGTAAAAAAAAATATGTTAATAACAAAAGAAATAAAATTTATAAGGTCAGCTATATTATCTCTAAGAAAGTCTTTTAGAACCCTTAAAACAAAACAAACACAGGTAAATACTGAAACAGTGTGTAAAAGATTTTATTGAAATATTTAAAGAGGACTTGTCAAAACGTTTCCGTTTGGTAAGTTAAGTGACCTGGGAATCAGGTCAAAATGCTATAGTTTAACATTGAGAATGTTTTTTGCTAACACATAAAAATGAATAATCAATTTTTCTAAATTTCCCGAAATAAATTGTGTAATTGATTGATTAATAAAAGCCATTGTAATAGTCTCACCAATCTTTTGGTAAATATTGCAATAATTAATAGGCGAATGTTAATATTTGAAAATTTATTGTATTCTCGTATTGTTGGATAAATCTATTTACTTATGAGAAGAGACCTTCATAAAATACCAGCCTGCGTTTAGTATTTAACCTTGCATAAAGCCATAATCCCGATAGCGTCTAAAGTGACAAGCTTAGACGGCTAGTCTACCCCTATTAAGGAAGGCGTGAGGAAAATTTTATATACCAAACCGTTTATTGAATGTTTATAGGGTTCCTTAACAATTTTTCTGTTATAAGAATAATAAAAGGTTTTGGTAACCGATGACGAAGATCTATTGCTAATTGATTTCTACGTATATGAGTGAAATGGCATACTGTGTTAGAAATGGTGTCTTTACAAGGAGGAACAGAGAAAATTAATCATTCGTGTATTATCAACATTTAAATATATTGTAGTAAAGTTTCTGGTTCTATGTCAATCGCACAAAAAGGCCTAGAAATAATTCAATTTTACATGAAAAAAATGAAAAATTACTTTTTAATTAAGTTTTTTTTCTCACCATCCACTCGATAGTGATAAAAAATCGAGTATATACATAAAAAAGTACATAAATTTTTAATTATGTCATTTCCACTGAAAACAGTTTTCTGTTTTTCCCCATTACATCTAGTCGGCAAGAATTCGATTTTTTACCTTTTATTTTTTTTTCAATCAAGTCAGTAACAGTCCGTAACAACTTGTTGTACATTAAAAGATTTATTTTCTTCCCGATTGATACCAAGTCATGAAATGCTTAGAGTTAATAAATTTAAGCTTAGCGTTATGCCATTTGAAATAGCAGGTCTTTTGATCAATCTTAAATTTTAAATATATTCAAATATTGCAAGTACACTGGCCAGGAATATATGGGTAGGCTAAAGGGCCGCTTAATCCATCTCGTTCAAAAAGGGAGGCGCTTTATTTTAGCTGGCAAATGATCCCTGCTTTTGCCAGAATAACAAAGTTTGAAATGCCAAAGTAATTTGGTAATTCATAATACATATTATGACATTGGCAGAGATTAGAAATGATTGTGAACTTGGCCGCAAAGAAATATCGCTTTTTCTTTATTATAAAATACGAATGGATCCAAGCATCAATGCCCGTCCAGTTAAAAAATCAAGTTAGAAAAATGTGCTTATAATCTCCAACTTTGTGAACCCTTTCCTTTTTTTTATTAAAAACTGCTCATATATATAAAATGGTCATAGATATTTGACATAGACAGATACCTTGTGTAAAAGGAACTAAGGCGTTTGAAATAAGGAATTATTTTGACGTTATTAGTTCAAATGAGAAAAAGAAATTGGGATAATTTGCTGGCACACCAGCGACCCTTGGTTGTGTCCTGGGCCCTAATTTAAGCGTTTAGGGTCTATTGTGTAAATAGGCGACTCGACTCGGCAGTAGTGGAAAAAGAAAAGGCCCATTTTTAGGCTAAATGTAAATTTTTGTTTTTTAATAATTTATGACAAATTAAATTCAATTGATGGTTACAAAATTTAACATAAAAATAAAAATTTTATAAATTTTTTTCTTGATTGAAGCTAAACCATATTATTTCTTTGAAAAATAAAAAAAATGAGTCCAAAAAATGAGTTTTTCCGCTTTGCTCAGGAATTTAAAAGTGGTTGTAGTATATATGTGTTGTTTTTTTTGGGTGAGGAGCATTGAAATTGCTAAGCGGCGACGTTCATAACCCCTAGGGTCAATAGGATTAAGCGCGTCACTCCGCCAATACCACAATATTCATCGAAATGACGCCGCACTTTCGGGAATATTATAGCATGCAGGCTTTACAACTCTAGCAAAAGTCGAAGGAAAACATCCTATTTAGGGATTTGAAGAGCCTACAGCGCCTAAGGCATGGGTGTGGCCAGAGCTAACTGAACCTATGGTTTTTAAAATGAAGACGTAATTCGTTGAGGGAGTTCAAGGCCCTAAAAATTAAATACGGATGAACCCCGATTTCCATTTTTCTCCAAACCTCAGCACACCTAAGGGCGTTTTGCCTGAGGAATTTGCCATTTTTAACCTGATGCACCTTTCGTCACATGTCGGTGCTATAAGAGGACTTTATGATTCGCAATCACCGATAGACTTCTTTTTAAACTATATAAAAATCCACAATATAACAAAAATCTATAAAATATCTCAATATTGTGATATAGTTTAGACTAGGTCAAAGTTAGATGGTAGTTAAGAGTATAAGATTATAATACCCAAGCTAATTTTTGGGTGACCAAAAAAATTTTTTCCGTTTTTTTTTGGTGTGTTCATCACCCATCACTGTTAAACAGGCTTAACCCTGATTAACTAGGGACTCGGCTAAGTCATCCGACCTGGGAAAGTGAAAAAAATGATGCTTTTTTTACATTTCTGTTTTGAATTTGCTTTAACTAACAAATTTAGTTATAACAAAGTAAGGAAGGATATTTTTACATATCAGCAAAATGTTTTATAATAATTAAGTACATCTATAATAGCGACAGGCAACATGCACAATTTTATATTTAAGAAAATACTTGGGTAATTTTAAGCATAAGTGAAAAATTTGTGCTTTATTACTACGAATGACATATTGATAGTGTTCAAAACATGTCCGGAATAAGTTAAGTCGCATGGCTTAATAGTCTAGGGCTAGCCAATCAAAAATTTGAAAATAACATCAAAAAGTTGCCGTAATAATAAGGTATTATCTTTAAATTAACAGTGATTAGATTTTGCCGAGGAAATAGAGTTAATGGCTTTCAAGCAGTGCTGGGAAAACAATGAGCCAACTTTGGCTCTTTTTTCCCTCAAAACATAAAAATAAAGGGGGCTACAAATAAAGTGCCAAAATAAGAATTTAAAAAAACCCTTACTAAGAAAAGAGGCAAAAAAAACCTCACAAAACGTGGTTTTTTCGTAAAATTTTGATTCATTATGATAATGATGGGTGGGATATTCTTAAAATTCCTAGGAGTTTTTTTGAAGAAAAGGGGCTCTAACATGCCCCTTTTCTTTAAGCAAGAAAAGGGGCTTTTTTTTGCCATGACGAATTTGTGAGCATTTGGAAAAAAAACCAAAAACTTGTTTAAAAAAAGCCCATTTAGTTTTTTTCCCAGCCCTGCTTTCAAGTAAAAAAAAAGTTTTGATCTTTATTTTTTTTAACAATTATACAAATTTTTAGGGCAGAGTTTAAAAAGTGCAAATAAAAATTTAATTAGGTAAGAAAACTGACCAACCTATTTTAAATTTGTTTCTAATAACGGTCCGTATATTTAGTGCTTAGTATAAATATGTAATAAGCATTCATAGTTCATTCAGTTTTTTAGACAATTCTAAATTTTTTGACATAAAAAGCGGTAAAGAAGTTATCAATATCAACTTGGCGTTTATAATTTTTTTTTATGAAATTTTTGAAAAAATAAATGTAAACTTTGGACGCGCAATTATATCATAACAAACATTTTGTGGCCAAATTATGAGGAGAATTTGAAAAAAAATATGGGTCAAATAAAAACTATTGGCCATCTAATTTACATTATATAATTACGAATGTTACCTTAAAAGAAAAGAATTTATTGGAATAAAGCGCCTTTAATTGAAGGCTCTATTGTTCAATATGAGATTAGGTCAATGGGTCAGATAGAATAAATTATTAAAGTATAGATGGCGAATATTTAAGCTGCGTTTTGGAATAATTATATTTCAGAAAATCTTTCAAAGAATGATTGTTCCTTGCAAAAATTTGTGAGTCAATTCAGCAATGGGTTTGATCCAAAACTCGAATAAGTAGTTATGAAAACAACCAAGAAACTTCTCAAGTTAATTGTAAAATTTCTTTTTAAAAAAAACTTAAAACGGATGATATTAGATTCTACAGGTATGCGGCAGAAAAATTAACAGAGGTGAGATTCGGTATTTATTTAATGAAGATATTGTAATAATTACGTTTTGTTATTACCATCATTACCTAATGTAGGCAGGCAGGCAGGTATAATGGAGGTGAATCTCGTGCTTTATTAATCTTTTAAAAAATTTCCTAGTGGAATTATATACCTAACTATTATTTATTGTTATTTAACATTTATATAATTTAAATATAATAATGATGAGAAGAAAACTAAAACAGATGACTCCTGCGTGACTTGTTATTCTAAAATGAGCATTTTTAACATTGTTTCTTTTTTTTCACATTAATGGCACATTAAAATATATAAAGGTAATATTTTAAATCTCAGGTAAGCTATTTTGTACATCCTCCTTTGCCGTAATATAGAGTAAGGAACACATTAGGAATAAATA
Source organism: Acutogordius australiensis (assembly GCA_030555515.1). Classification (NCBI taxonomy): domain Eukaryota; kingdom Metazoa; phylum Nematomorpha; class Gordioida; order Gordea; family Gordiidae; genus Acutogordius; species Acutogordius australiensis. The sequence goes on along the minus strand of JAUIRJ010000005.1, from coordinate 1,010,850 downwards.
ATATGAAATTGTTAATTATTTAATAGGGCCCCTCTAAAGTTCAATATTTTGAAAATTGTAAAAATTTAAAGATTGTGAATAGTTCATCAAAAACATTAAACAAAGTTTTTTAAAACATTGTTTACTTATTTTTACAATAATATCCAGAGCAAATGCTTTGATTTACGTAAAAACTTTTTTGTATCTTCATCCACAGCTATATTGCAAAAATCATTTATTTAAAAAATTCAATGAAAAAAAGATTTTTTTCACCATTGAACCAATCATTTTTTAAGTAATTTAAAAATTTTCCCAAAAACAAATGAATTTTGAACGCGCCTTTAGATTCAATATATAAACAAAAAGAATGATGTATGATAAATTTGGTAGATAAAATTAACATAATTTTTATTTTAAACATTTTCACTTTTCCAAATAAAACATGTAAAACAAATAATTTTTCTGCCATACCATTTTCCTATTAGTAGACGGCTCATCCGTTTAACTATGCCTATTTCAAATCTAAACCAGGCCCCGCAGAGGTAGAATAAAATTTAACAGGACCGTAAAATTAGGTCTTTCAGGCATAGACTCTCGTTGCTTAATTTGAAGCACCGACCTATTAAATTTTTTATTAAATATCCTTATTCCTCCGATTTATAATTTATGTACTAAACAGTCATTTTGTGTATATTGAAAAGGTTTCTAATAAGCTCCCCTCTGAAACTCAGCTGGCATTTTACTTCAACTTTTAAGGCTCTAGCTATTTCGTGTCAACTATTTCAGTTTTCTCGGGATCAAACTAAAATGTCCACTTCAAAGGGCTTATGTCACTGCCGACTTACGGTAAAATGCAAACTATGCAACTCTAAGATCCAGACCATTTTTTATAATTTTTGACCTAGTAAGACATCTTCCATAGGCTAAGAGTGAAACTGTCTATTTTTCGTTAATTATACATAATATATGCCTAGCGTTCAAACCTCGGATGTGCCAAGTAAAGCCATACTAACGAATCTTGATATAATGAAAAAAATTTCTTCAAAACGATTATTATCGAGTAAAATTAAAAAAATCATTTCATTTAACAATAAAAGAAAAACACTTTCTATATTTGAAAATTACTCATATTTAATGTAGTAACCGAAAGAGGTAAAATGGCGTCTTATTTTTCACGTTTTTCTCTAAAATTATTCTTACCTTTCCTTTTTTTTCGCTCTCCTTTTTTCTTTTTTTATTTTTTATAATACAAAAAAAAGATAATATACAGGAAAATAATTTTCACCTGTTAAACCTATTCGCAAAACGTTATAGAGAAAGCTTTGTATAAATTGTCGGCGCCCTCGTTTGATTATTTCTTGTTCATTAACTTATTATCTTACAAATATTCTGAGCTCTTATTTCTAAAAGCAATCTTTTCTTTACCTTTGACTTTATATTACGGAAATATGATATAAATTGTGAAAAGTCAAATTTTTTTTTGTATATTCTAGATAAGCTTAATTCCCTAGACCGTGCATTATAACATAGAGCACGTTTAAAATGATTTTTTTTTGTATTTTAACAAATTATATTTTTTGTGTCTTCATAAATACAGTTGGGGTAGTTAATGCAGCTGTTGCCATTTAATTAAGGCTAAGTTGCCCTCTATGATAAATTGAATCCGATCCAAGGGCGTAGGGTTGTCAAAAGAAGGAAATTGCCCCCCCCCCCCCCCCCCCCAATTTTTGATGTATTTCGCGATTGAATTTAAATAATAAACATATGAAAGGGAATAAAAATCAATAAAATTGCTTTTTTTGGAAAATATACAGCCTTATAAATTAAATTTACAATTAATATATTAATTTTGAAATTAAATTTGTAGTCGCTTTCCTCTAAAATTTCTTTCCCACCTTTAGAAAAGTTTCTGCGTACGCCATTGATCCGATCATTGGCATATTTTTGCCCTATTGGTGTATATAAAAATGCAATAAAAATTTGGCCCATATGGCAACATAACTCATCCAAATATTTTAGACCTCCAACCTTTTTCTAATATCCCCTCCTTTGTTTTTAAATAATCCTGGGTACTCATCTGGATCCGACCATTTATCACGCTTTGGATGAATCAATATTTTAAATGACAGTGTTAAAATTTATTATTTAATTAATTATGGTAGTAAGATTAATTGCCTCATTGTGTTTTTCACCTCGTACCATAAATTCCCAATTTTGACATTTTTGCGTAACTATTTAAATAAATGTTTTACAAGTATAAATTTAGTTGCTGTTGTTGATTATCTAGTTGCATACGAAATTTTCACAAAATATTTGAGATTTGCAAAACTTAAATAACGTTATTGAAAATGTATGATAAAGTACCTTAAGACCCTTAAATAACAAAAAAAAACATTTGTTATGTTTTAATTAACAATTCTTAATATTTTGAAAATTTTTAATGTAAAATACATTATTAACTCACTTTCTAACTAGATGTGAATATTTCTTCTTTTTTTCAGCTATTAAAATTAAACTATTTTAAATAATATAGCAAATTGACGAAATCTTAAAAACATCAAAATTTTTAAAAAAAAAACAGAAAAATATAAAATTGGGCACGACCTGGTACTTGATTATTGTAAAAAGGTAATATTTTGACAACATTTGAAAGAAATTTGTATGAATTCCATGACATCCTAGATGGCATTAATAACAAGTCATATATTTTGATCACTATAAAATGTTAATCATTTAGACTTAATATAATTTAGTTTCTTTTATTTTAAATCAGTTTAAACATTCCCTTAGTTTATAAATTTAAGTTAAATTATTGTAATAATTATAATAATTACAGAAATAATTAAAATTTCTTATAACCATTTTAACACAAATAAACATACTAACTATCAAATATCTTGTTTCTACAATTTTTGTAACTAATGTCACACGGTTGTGAGATTCAGCATTTACATATGTATATGTTGTGTTTGCATAAAAAGTCCTAATAAGATTGATAAATATACAATTTAAATATGTTGACCATGGGTAGATTATATGAAAAGATTGAGAGAATAAAATTTACAAGAGGGTGCCTTTAATTATGGTTCTGACTTACAACAAATTTATTATGACTGTCTGAATCTTGAGACATCTCTAAACATATTTAGAAATCTTGATAAATCTACATCTAATTCTACATTAGCTAATAATCATTTATAACTCCTAAATTTTTAACATCGAACCAATACTTTTTAAATTTTAGAAATCTGATTTAAGTTTGAATGCAACCTATAGCTACAGAAACACTTATAAATTATTGTTTTAATCGGATTGGGGATAAAAATATGTCGGTTTTTATTGAGGTATTGCCTTAATATGTGGTTTAAATAATTGCAATCTTTTTTTGGCCTTGTTCTTTAAATACAGCATGAAAAAAATTAATAAAGAATTATAAAGATGACAGGCCGAGTATTGTCATTTGGCCATTAAGGGTCGTGATTTATAATTTTTTTGTATTTGTTTTCTTTAGGTTAGATGGATAAGAGATGAAGTCTAAAAAATTTATTAAATGAACGATTAAATAAAAATGTAGGCATAAAAGATTAAGACGCATTCAAGACACCATGAATTGTGCAGTTTCCAGTAGATTGAAATTTATTTTTCAAAAAAATTGCATAAAATTCTTTTTAAAAACAAAGATTTTATCTATGCTGCGCAAGATCATTGTTTCTGTAACAGTTGTTTTAAATCAGTTAATATAATACATACATCTAATATTTATACCATTAATACATAACGTTAATATAGTTACAAGTTTAGCTTTAATAAATTGCCTTTACCAGTTAATCTAGATGTTTAATATTTAAAAATAAACCATAGACCCTATTCTTAGGCTTGCAACACCTTTTAATGCTAATTATTTTCTAAAATTTTATGAGACTTTTTCCCTTACCTTTTCTTTCCAACTATATGCCATCCCATATATAGATTTGTTTGATTCCAATGAATGAATGCAAATATATTTCACATTGCCTACCTCAATATTAAGGGACGCCTGTGCTTCTTTGGTCCTTCGTATATCATTCCTCACCTATTAACATCTATTCTTTGTATTTTATATTTAATATACTCACTGTTACGGCTAACATATAAATTTTATTAAATATGGGGAAGACACAATGCGATGACAATTAATCTAGGTCAATTCAGTAGTAAAAGTCGTGATGGCCTTATCAACAATGGCCAGAGGTAAGAAAACAGCATCTTGCTCTATTATTTAACGAGCATAACGTCTATTTGAATATTTTACTTGTATAATTTAGTGGACAATTAGATTGTCGCGTAGGATTTGATAGGAGTGCATATTTTGCGAACATGTTTATACTAAATTTTGGCACTAGATACATTATCTTGCAACTGCTTATTGCTTTTTTAATATTAGTTGTGTATTGCGGTAAAAATTTTTTTCTTGACAGACACGAAAGAATGTTAATTAATGATAGTGCCGGTAAAGCCAAAGGTAAAATATTGGTTTCGACAGGTATTATTTCTACATTATTTCTACCCTTTCTCTAAAGGTCATCAATCCTCTTAATCCTGATAGCTTTCCGAGAATAGTATAGAATTTTTTTGAATGTGCCATGAATAAAAGTGTTAAATAGGTTGCGGCAAAAAAAATTGAGCACATTTAATTAACATTAAGATGGCCATAGTGTGAGAATAAATTTTAATACATTTAATTGTTTGTGGCATATCTTAAAACGGCCAAATCAGTATTTTATAATTTTCGGGAGCGTTTAGACTCAGTCATTTTATTGATAAATTAAAATTTTTAAACTTTTACAATGAAAGCAGTTTAACAAAATATCGCCAATCTTTTTAGCATTTAATAGTTTTTTTTTTTTTGAAAAAATAGAATTTAAGAAATTTTGAAAAAAAAAATTTTAAATTTAAATTATTTAGATTTTGAAAAAAAAAAGAAATGAATATAAATGCGCCTTTAGCCGTTTAAAATTTTTATTTTACAAATTTCAATATCAGCCACAGGCATAGATAGGTAAAATAAAAAATAATGTGTGGGTGGCTGTGAGGAATGTTTTTGTTAAATATTTTAATTTGAACCCTACCAGGCAATGATTTCCAAATTCGTCATGCTTCAAGTCTATAAAAATCTTTATTCTTGAAATTTTAGAAGTAGGGGCCGAACTTTTATTCACATATAAAATATATTTGTAAAAAAAATTAAAAAATAAAAAAAAACTGTAAAATTTTTAAATTTTTTAAAAATACTATTTTAAATACTTAAAACAATACAATTATACGAATTTAGAGAAATTTAGTAAATATCTATATTTAATTTTATAGGCCCATTTTGTTTTTTTTATCCACAACGGGCTGGGGCATCATTAACAATACGAAAATTCTTTTTTTGACATTTTACAAATATTTTATAAGTTTTAATTTTACAACAAAAGATCCTTTCGGCTATTCATATAAATGCAAAATAAACAATAAAATAAATCCTATTTTTGCGATTGTGCCACTTTGTTTTCGTATAATATGTAGTTAATTTTCTATTTTCCAATTACCGCAAAAATCCGGCGTATAAATTGTTTTATTTAAATGAAAAAAATTGCTTAATTACATTTAGATAACCGAAAGGGCGATTATGGTTCATATTCTATTGTCAACTGCAATGTTGGTGTCAATTTCTTAATTGTGTCATGAAGTTCAGACACAGCCTTTTGCTGTAAAATATATGAAATTTATGGTTGTTTTGCTATATATCGGTCTTATTGAAACAATCTTAATATGTATATGATCACAACATCTAGGAAACTTCTAGAGCTTATGGGTGAAATCGGTTGATTCTAAAACCTTAAATGTTTTGATCAGATCTTTACAGGTGTGCTCGCCTTTTTTTGTACAATGTTTTGTTAAATAATTATTTACCTCTTAAAAACCCTCAATCTTAAATTCGCTATAACCTAATAAGTTTCGTTTTTCGTTAAAATATTAAACGTATCATTTTATGAAAGCGTAAACACTAAATTAATAAACGACGTCGTTAAAAAACAATAATTACTGCACACTCCGCCTTCTTTTGAAATGGTTAAGGGGGTGGAGGCAGTAAAACAGGTGTAAAACGAGGTCGCATTACAGTTAAACTTCGATTCTTTTAATACCTGTAATAATATATTTAATGCATGAGAATTTACCTTTACTCTATTCATAAATTCATTATCATTTCAATTCCTGAAATATTTAAAAGTTAATTAGTAAAATCATAAATTTTTACGTTATTTATTGTCACCCTCGTGATACTAAACAAATTTTATTGAAAAATTTAATAGATAAAGTGATAGTTTTGGGCTGACAGATTGATAGGTAAAGGAAGCAATTTAGCATTTACTCTTTATATAGACTCGCCACTCTAGATTACAAGATAAAAAGTATTGGGTTTCCATATCTCGGCAAACATTTCTGTGGATGGCAGGGGCGTATTGTGGAAGGGTCAAAAAAGGGCAATTGCACCCTTTTAAAATTTTATCTAATCAGCGGTTAAATTTATATATCAAACATACAAAAGGGAATGGAAATCAATAAAATTGCTATTTTTTGGAAAACATACAACCTGATAAAATATATTGGAAAAAAAATATCAATTTCAAAATTAAACTTACAGTTGCTTTTCTCCAAAAAAAACCTGCCCCCCTTTAGAAAAGTTTCTGCATACCCGCCTGGTGCAAGGAGAAGGTTTATGGCGTTTTTTTTGCAACTAGACATATTCGATATGAAGTTATTAAACGGCCGGCTAGCAGTTGGCCTTAAACAATATGTCTAAAATGAGAACCTTTTGGCCAAACACCTATGCCGCCGTGCAGCAAATTTTGATATTTAACTGGTCTGGAATATTAAATGCTTTTTCAGGTTTAAAAAAGCCACAGCCCTACAATGTGGCGCACCTAGGGGAAAAAAAGAAAGTTAAGGGAAAAACCTCAAACTTTAATGCTTTATTAAATTCTTTCGTCTAGTAAAATTTTTTTATCTAACACGAATAAAGTAGGGCCATGTGACTTTAATTTTATAATTTGACATAAGTAAGGATTGACTTATGTCAATTATTTTGTTGAAATTTCTATTGTCAAAATAACTTGTCAACAATAATACATAATGTATATATTATAATCAATTTTAACTTCATGTTTAATTGGATTTGAAGCTATTATTTACTAAGATGGAAATAAAAACAATAATGCTTCCTAAATTTTGCATTTAATTGGTGGGATCTAAAAAGAGCTAAAGTGGCCAAACAGGCATTGTCATCTGCCATAATAACTTACTCGCTTAATCATTTTTTATGTTTATGTTCAACATAACGAAATTAGGACGCACTACATAACTCCTGTTTTGTCAAAGTCTTTTTCAAACTCCCAAGAATCACAATGCACATTCACCTATCACAAGAGCATATAGATAATTTGATTAAATGTATTTCTATTCAGGAGACTATCTCGAATGGGTAATATCCATTGCCCCGTTTCGGTATAAAAGTGCTAGAACTTTATAGGGTACGGTACGGCGGCCTCAAAGAATAGGCAAGAGGCGGGTTTTTAGCTGTTTGTACCGGTAAATTTTTAGATAATACGAACATCAGTGCGGACAATTTATTTACCCATATCTTTTCCTTTTTTATGCAATAACTGATCTTCTTAGAAATTAATGGCGCTTCTGATGATGCCAATCCCAATATAATTATAGGCTTGCTTTGGGATCAAACGAAGAAATTTTTCTACCTCCTTACAAAAGATCAGATATTATATTCCAATACTTATTATAAAATGAACAAACAGGTAAACTTATTTTAAATACAAGCTTAAAAGTTAAGATTTATGTAAAGATAATTATGCTATTCAAATGATCATCAAATCTAAAATTTAAATAATAAAAAATTAAAAGAGTTAAAACCAATTAGGCAAACTTAAATAGAATCATATATAATATTTCTGTTGAGTACTATTTTATAATAAAAATTTAAATGCCATTTAAATTAGGCAAAAAATATTCAGATTAATAATTTTTTGTAAAACATATAGCAAGTCACCACAAAACCTGTGAAATCCCAATAATTAATAATTCTAATTTAAGATTGGCTGGTTAGACTCTCATTTGGCCAAGCGTAAATGTATAGTGCATGAGTCCTTGGCGTATGTTTTAAGTCAACGCACATTTATGGTCATTGGGTAGGTAGGACCTTTTGGAAAAATAACACAGGTCGACAAAAAATGGCGACCAATTTTAAACATATATATTTTGAAAGAGTTTTTTGAGCACATTCCAAATATCTTTTCCGTTTTTTTTGAATAGGTCTAATTTTTTACCTAGATGGGTTTAAAAGTACCAAAAACCTCAATATGTCCTATATTTATAGGCACTTTTCGTGCCTTTAAAATAAAAATAAATAATAGAAAAATATATTTTACTATTGAAAAACTCTTATATTGTTATATAACTTTTTTTACTTATCTCATTTACTTTTTTAAATATTTGATTTTAAAAAACTCAAAATTTCCAAAAAATACGCGACTGAAAGTCTGTGCTTCAAAATTTTATATATTAAAAAAGGGGCTACCAAACTCTTAAAGATTGTAGTGCGTGCTGCTACTAATACTGGCATTATCTGTCGGCCCTTCACTTACTTACATATCTTGATGTAGTTCTGTGCTTCAAAATATTATATGTTAAAAAAGGGGTACTAATGTGGCTTAGTACGCGCTGCTACTAATAATGGCATTATATGCCAATCCTTCACACTTACATATCTTGCTTGATGTAGTGTAGTGTATTTAGTAGCCCCTTTTTTAATATATAAAATTTTGAAGCACAGACTTTCAGACGCGTATTTTTTGGAAATTTTGAGTTTTTTAAAATCAAATATTTAAAAAAGTAAATGAAATAAGTAAATTCTAAAAAAGTTATATAACAATATAAGAGTTTTTCAATAGTAAAATATATTTTTCTATTATTTATTTTTATTTTAAAGGCACGAAAAATGCCTATAAATATAGGACATATTGAGGTTTTTGGTACTTTTAAACCCATCTAGGTAAAAAATTAGACCTATTCAAAAAAAACGGAAAAGATATTCGGAATGTACTCAAAAAACACTATCAAAATATATATGTTTATAATTGGTCGCCGACATAAAGTTGTTATTTGTCGACCAGTGTAATTAAAACAAAGGAGCTTATATATGCAATATAATACTTTAAGATTAAAAATTTACATGCCAAATTTAATTGTCATTGGTAGATTTAAAACACCGTTACCTCTGTATAGATTTGCAAAATTTTTAAATTTTTAACAAAAAGACCTAATTACACACTTACTTCCATTTGACCAAAAGCATACAATAACTAGTTAAATTAAATGCCTTTCTATTTCAGGTAAGCTACTTTTACTTTAAATGGATAATTTACAAAAATCCCTAGTACTTATCGGTACGGTAGCCTAGAGGAAAGGACGTAAATTGTTTTTCTTCAGGTATTCTTAATCTTGCATGAACCGTTTTTTATAAATACAAACATTAGTGGGGACAATTCATTAGTTTAATTATACTGCATAATTTTAATTATGATCTTATTACCAGTCTATTTATAAACAAACTTTTGAATCTATTAAGCCAATGTTACCCTCTTATAATTTAAGTAACACCAACTAGCTAAAGCCGTCTATTTATATTTTAGTTTATTTTGTCAAAAACAATCGTACCAACAAAATTCGTTTTATCGCAACCTATGGCGGAGCGATATGCATAATATCTTTTTATAATGGTACGTTTTGACTTTATATTTTTGCAATAAAATTATAGAATTGTAATTTATATTTTTAAGTTTTACGTCAGAATTTATTAACCATTTACATTTCGCACACTCGCCTTTGAATGTACTTAGAGATATTAATAAATTTATATTTAATTATAAATAATAACTAATCCTTAGCAAGGCTTTAAAAATCTAAGAAAATGTGGAATAGAACCTAACCAAGATTAATAATATATTTGCTTATATTTCAGAAATAAAAGTAGCAAAAGACAATGTTTAAAGGAGATTGATTTATATATAATAATTAATAGATATATATTTTTTTAAAGAACAACATTCTAAATATTTACTACATATTATTTATATTTCATGAGAAATGTGTATATTAACATAGAAAACAGGTTGGTAGTGAGAAATAAAAAAAATAATTTGAGCGCATATAATAACATTAGAATAATTATAAATAAATCAAAATTTAAAAGTTTTGCTAGAGTTTAAAACAACCTAAATATAATTTCTTTTTATTGATATTAATTAGCCGATAAATATTTTTAATAATTTTAAAGGTTTAGTTGCAGCCATAGTGCTATCTGTTATTTAAAATTATTTTAAATAAAAAAAATATTGTTGTGTGTTTGCAAGCAAAACTATAAAGCTTAATTAAGGCCATAGGATGCATATTTGGATTAATTAATATTTTATAAGACATGCCTTGATGAACTTTTTTGCACGGCATTTTTACAAGTCGCATGTGTGGAATTTTTTGCCAGGCAATTTCAAATAAAAACCCATTAATATTGAATCAAACAACAGTAATCAATTAGATTAATTATTTTAGGTCAGTAAACTTAACACAGATCTTTATAACAGAGGTCCTGAATACAAACCTGAAATTTTAAAAATTAAAGAACATGAATTTGAGATGTTTTTTAAAGGATGTATTTTGCCAATGAGAGGTAGTCAACCTGTGCATCAACCAGTATGCTCTTCGAATGGAAATATTTTACTCTGGAATGGCGAAATTTATGACTCTATGTATTTATTATTAAAATATATTTTTAGGATTGGATCCTATTCTGATACTCGATATACATCTAATTTGCTTGAACATGAAATAAATGTAGATGTTTTATGTTCTCTGAAAGGTCCATTTGCTTTTGTTTATTGGCAAGTATTTTTATATTGTTTGTATACCATTAAAGTAGCAATCACATCACATATTATGGTTTGGTAAGGATTTATATGGCAGAAAAAGCTTGTTACTATATAGTACCCCCTCAAGCATTATTATTTCATCCATTTGCCTTCTGGATTTTGAGAAGGTAACTTTTTTATTGTAATATTTTTTAGGATTTTGTTGAAATTAAACCAGGAATTTACAAGATATTCTACAATTCAGAGTTCAAAGTTGTCGACTGCCTTAAATTTTTGGTTTATTAACCTTTTTTAACTAATAGCTAGAAAGGTTGCCCAGAAAGAATGAGCTTAGATTTTAATTTGGCAGAGAAATATGGTTTGGTATATTAATTAATGTCTTAGATGAAAGATTTAAAAAGTTTACTTACCTGTTAAATCAATCTGTGAATAGACGCCTTATTGATACCATACCGACCCATTGTTTTGATTGTAGAAATGGCCTCAAAGAGTTTTGTGCACATGCCAAAGTTGGCATTTTATTTAGTGGTGGAATTGATTGTTTAATATTAGCTTACCTAATTCATAAGTGATACAATATTTATAATATATATTACTATTTGATTTTATACGTATACACAATATATTAAATCATTTTTATTATATAATTTAAACCTTAAGAGTGAATAGATAAGCTATTAACATTTTTTTCAATTGATTTCCATGGGTTTAAGTTTGTAACCTTTTCAAATTAAAAATAAATCCAAAAAAGTTGCCCATGCATTCATCTAAAAATTAAAAAGTTATAGAAAGCTTTTATATTTTTGTAGGATTTTACCACTCGATCAACCAATTGACCTTTACAACGTTGCATTTTACCCATCAACCCTAAACTCTAAAAATAATATCCAAAAAGAACCATTAGATCGCTTTAATGCTCTTAGCTCTTTTATTTCATTACCTCAAACACGCCTCTGGCAATTTATACAAGTTGGTTTTTTTTTATATTTTTACCAAGGCCACGTTGTGAGTTTTATTTATAGAACTTAAAATTTTACCCCAGGTAATTGTCTGTCTATTATAATTCGGTTTGCCTTTTTAAAAAATGTTTAATTTATAAAAATTTATTGAAAGTAGGGCTTGAATTTCAATTATTTTGATAAAATCTTGTTTGGTATGTTTTTAATTAAATTTAATTTTGTTAGGACAATTTAAACATTTTACATATTATGTTACATTGATTGTTTAATTAATTAGTATATTGAATTTTTGGCCACCTGGTATTTTTTGGACTTTTAAACAGGTCTGGGATAACAATGAACCAAAAACCTTTGGCTCATTTTTTCCACTAAAACATAAAAAAAGAAAGGGGGCTACAAATGAAGGGCCAAAATAAGAATTGAAAAAAAGCCTTTAAGAAAAGGGGCCAAAAAATCACAAAAAGTGGCTCTTAAAAAAGCTCCAAAAAACCCATTTTATATTTTCTTTATAATAATTTCGGATTCTTTGTAATAATGATGGGTGGGTTATTTTTTCTTAAAGCTCCTAGGAGTTTTTTTTTGAAGAAAAGGGTTTTTTTTAAACATGCCCTTTTTCTTTGCCATGCCCACAAGTTTGTAGGCATTTGGGGGAAAAATATCAATAATTTGTTAAAAAAAGCCAATTTAGTTTTTTTCCCAGCCCTGCTTTTAGGTGTAGAGTTGTTAAGCTTTACATTAAATAGAGCAGAAAGCAAGTGAAGCACATAGACAGACTGTTAATATAATAAAAAAATTAGATAACATGCAAAAAAATTTTTTACATATGCGATTTTGCCCAATTTGTGTTTTTAATAATTAAATTTGAAGTCTTCAAATATATCTTCCATAAACGGTGCTCTTATAACACGATAATGGTTTGGACTTTTTTGCTGAGAGAAAGAAATTAATATTATGGGCTTGCAGGTTGCCAATATTGGTTTGGCCTTGTATATAGGCTGACTAAACTTCATAAGAATTACTTCTATAATATTGTGATATAAAAATATCTTTACTAATTTTGGTCCTATATATTGTGTTAATATGTCTAACATAAAGTTTTATTTTGGTTGATCTCAAATAATAATTAGCTATTGCTTCTTAATTTTTAAGTTTTCTTGTGTTAGTTTCGTCAAAAATTACATAAAAAACATTTTGAACAAAAATAAAAATAAAATTTGGGCTGTTGACCCCCTTGGTAACTTGCAAAAACAATTTTTTACCTTAATCTTAATCCCTAAATATAACAAAAGACGATTTAAAAAAAATTAATTAAATTTTACCTAATATTCTTTTATCAAATATTTTGACGGCATATTTTTTCTCATTTTTTAGTTCCGAGTTTGAGGCAAGAGATTCATAACCATTAAATCACCATTTTTCCTTATTTTATTTAATTTTTTTGTATAAGTTGCAATGTTATAAGTTAAAAATTTTTGTGATTAGTGTTTTAATATATATTTTAATAACATAGATTGATATCACAAATGATGAGCTGGAAAAAAGGTAATATAATATACATCGTCTACTGTGCTTATTTTAGACTTTTAAAGAATTTTAAAAAATTAATTTTTTCATCTCAAGTTATTTTAACGAAATTAAAATTAAAATTTGTAAAACATCCTAACATATGACACGCAATAACTTTACCTGCTTAGACGGCATATATTCATTTCAATAATTTTTCAAATACATCGTTATATTTAAATGTCCATATTGACCCTTTCATAAATATTAAATGGTTTATGTAGCCTTCCAGAAATACGCCATCTAATAAGCCCAGGAACGGGTAATTCTTTGCTTGATGGTAGCATAGGACCAGCCTTTTACTTCGCCGCACGTGGCCGAGGTCGCATATTGATAAATCGAACAGATCAAACTGAACAAAGTTTTACAATAAAAATTATATTTTGGATTCGTTAAAATATATGATTTGCGCGCGTTCCAAAATTAAAAAAATTTTATCAAATTGGTCTAATGTTAAAAAAATTTTTAAGGTTAAAATTCTTTAAGCGTTTTATGGTAAGCATTATTAGCTAATTTTAGATTTTGATATAAATTTATCATGACTTTCAAATATACTAAGAGGAACTGCTCCGATCGTTAAATAATAATATTTTTTTAATAATTTTTAATGTAAAAACAAATGAATTATTAAAGTGCCTTCAAGTTTTATCGAAAAATGGTTTGGTTTTTTTCCCCTAAACTCAGTTGAAATTAGTGTTTATATAATTTTATATACATTGAATTTTATTTATAATAGTTCAAAATCCTTCCATCCAATTACCTACATATTCCAGCACAGCCCAAGTGAACATTTTTTTATATTTTTACGTTGAGGTCATTTAAATCAATACTTTGCTCAGTGACAAATATTCCAGACTCACAAGCGAGAGGTCTAGTGTTTTTAACCCTTGCGTAGACGTTATTAGTATACAAATATCCGACTATTTTGAAGTTGCTAAAGTGTTAATATGCAATCCCTAAACAATATGCCTCAAATGAGATTTTTTAAAACCCATTTTTGGATGCGACCAGTTATCCTCGTTGTCCATGTTTATTATTAGTGCTCGAGCAAATAAGTTATAGCTTTTGACGGGTATGGGCGTCTCTTTATGGCTAAAAGTATGTGAGGAAACCTCAAATTGGACTTCAATTACACTGGACAACAAAATTTGGACGACCCTTAGCATCATTTATGGCAACTATGGTTTTTGGTCAAGTTTTTGGCGCTGATCACGAATATGAAATTAGAATTTTAGCCAATGCCTCAAATTTTTAGTTATTCGGTGTTAAAGTTGAGATTTTTCAATTTTGGGGGTATTTTGGGCTTCTTTATCATAAAACCTATGGGTAGTAACAAAAGTTTAAAATTGTATTTAGATAACAAAAACATTCATTTTTAACGTAATGGGTTTAAATTTTTTTTTATTTTTTTATTTATGTATAATTAGTTGTTTTTTTCATAAACTTCGTATTTAGATCCTAAATACCTACCTTGAAAGTAAATTGCTAATTTTATGTATTTACCTAATTTAGATAAGTTTTTTTATAAGGAATCTGAATATGCCAATAAATTTTGTAGAATTAATAGTAAAAGAAATTTTGTGAATTTTTTTTCTGAACTTTGGACGCGTTTTAAATAAAATTGGAGGCATTGGAAAAAAAACTAAACCCGAAATCGTTATCGCAAGAAAATTTTCTACAAAACTACTGAAAAATCGTTTATATTGTTTTTTTTTGTTGTCCAGTGTTATTAGTCTTTGGTTGGACTTAGCTAAGGATATTCACTTTTACTTTACTAAGCTAACCTAACATTGCAAACCTTTATTCAATAATATTTATTAGCTTTGATATATATATATATATTAAATTTTTTATTTTCTATATATATATATATATATATATATATATATCCCCATATATATATATATATATATATTATTAGAGTTATGGCTTTTTTAATTTCTATGTATATACTTCTCTAAGTAAGTGAATAAGCCTAGGTAGAACAAAAACCGTTTACTTTGAATTTTAATTTTGGCCTTTGTACTGATTAAATGGTCTCACTATTTATGGACCAATTATGGGCTTCTTGAAACTAAAAATTTTTCTTGTTACAACCTATATTTAAAAGTTCTAATTTTTAATGTATTTTTAGGTCCTATTTTCTGGGTTTGGGGCGGAAAAGTTCTAATTTTTAATGTATTTTTAGGTCCTATTTTCTGGGTTTGGGGCGGACGAATTATTTGCCGGTTACACAAAACATCGAGTCTTGTACAGGTAAGATAAAAAGATTTTTTTAATAATTGAATCCTCCAATTGTTTTTAATATAAAAGGATATCTCTTTTTGATTTATACTATCTCAATTTTAATAATTTTTTTTTGAAATGTCTAATAACAGTCGAGAAGGCAAAGAAGCCGTTGAAAAAGAAATTAGAGACAGCCTGAATAACATGTGGATTCGAAACCTAGGTCGGGATGATAGGTAGTATATTTACAAATATAACATGTTCATATAACCAGGGCTGGGAAAAAAAACTAAATGGGCTTTTTTTTAACAAGTTTTTGGGTTTTTTTTTCCAAATGCCCACAAACTCGTGGGCATGGCAAAAGAAAAGCCCCTTTTTTTGCTTAAAGAAAAGGGGCATGTTTAAAAAAAGCCCCTTTTCTAAAAAAAAACTCCTAGGAGCTTTAAGAAAAAATAACCCACCCATCAAATTTTTTTGAAATTATTATAGAAAACATAAAATGGGTTTTTTGGGGCTCTTTTTAAGAGCCACTTTTTGTGGGTATTTTTTGCCCCTTTTCTTAGTAAGGGCTTTTTTTGAATTCTTATTTTGGCCCTTTATATTTGCCCCCCTTTCTTTTTTTATGTTTTAGGGGAAAAAATGAGCCAAAGTTTTTTGGCTCATTGTTTTCCCAGGCCTGCATATAACCCAATTACAATAAACATATTTCTTTAAGCATTTATCTTTTGTTATAATTATATTTTATACAAAAAATATTAAATGGAACAAAGTTTACATTTATTTTTATTTTAATATAAAGTTTTAAATCTAATATCAAATTAAAATGCTTTGGTAATTCTTATTAGCTATTTAAATCATAAATATTATTGTATTTTAAATTTTTAAAACATATTACAAATCTTATGTAAAATTTATTTTTAAAACAATAAAGTCGTAAAATAAATAATAAATTAAAAAGAATTTAAAATATTGTATTTATTCTTGTTATTTATTATATTTTTTAGTCTTATTTAAACTATAGTTCTGACCAGAGCTGGGAAAAAACCCATTTTTCGACTAAACTCAAATTTTTGTTTTTTAAAAATTTTATGACAGATTAAAAAAATCAATTATTATTAAATACAGAATATAAGCATAAAATCTCAAATTTGAAGCTAAAACCCTTTATTTTTTATAAATTTCGAAAAATAAAAAAAATGAGTTTGACCCAAAAATGGGCATTTTCCCAGCTCTGGTTATGACTACATTTATATGATCAGTGTTAGTATAAAAAATGGTAAAGGTTCCATAAGATGTGACGATTGATTATTTTATTTTTGATCTTAATCCCAAAAAATAGATCACGATCACAATTAACTGATCATGGCCTGAATATAAATGCTCACATCGCATAAATATCATATTCCCATGATCCTGACCATTTAGTTGTGACCGAGATCATATAATTTTGTTGATCGTGATCTATTTATTTGTGATCGAGATCAAAAATATAGTGGTCAATGGCTACATTTATGTTATGATTAATCATTTTTTCTCTAGCATTGGCGACTTTATTAAGGCCAGCACTTTATGAATATTGTATTTTGTTTAGGGTGATTAGCTGCCACGGCAAAGAAGTTCGGTACCCATATCTCGATGAAGATTTTGTGCAATACGCAATGTCCTTACCGTTTGAGATTAAAGTTCGATTATATCTTATTTTATTTTTTAACTGCTATTCGTACATTATTTCATTAATTGACAATTATTAGACCTTTTGGTCGGGTTGATGATCATTTCTACGAATTTGCAATAAAGACTTGTGCACTTTTTTACAATTTTTTCGAATTTATTTTCACAATCGACATTTGATTATAAATTTACCACTTTTCTTATTGGAGTCGGCCTAATTCATGATTTGTTTAAAAATAAAAAAAATTATAAAATTAATGATGGCTTTTATTCTTAACATGCCCGAATTTTTATACTTTTTTAAGATGGCCAGGAAATTGTGAAAATTTTAGTATTTATTTTTGTGATTTCCTAAAACAATTTTTTTGAGAATACTGGATGGGCAAAATTGAAAATGAAAATCGTTACATACTATTTGGAAAGTGCACTTATTTATAAAAAAATTCAAGTTTCAAAGTTGGAGTTGCCGATTTTTAAAATTTCAAAAAAGGCATTTTTTTTATTTGTTATATAACAAAACTTTCAAGCAATATAAAGAAATTTAGATGAGATTTCAAAAAACGATTAACGGGTTTTATTAATTCCCATAGAACCATTTTAATCAATTACAACATTATTTTGTGAAAATGTTTATCAATATTTAGGATCAAATACATAGTACACAGGTCAAAATTTTGTTTAGAGTTATGAGCTAACAACAGAGATCAAACCTGCCATCAAAGGGAATATCAAATCCGTTTACAGTTTACTAATCAAACTTAGCTAGTAGGTTATATACATTAAAAATTATAAAAAAAAGGTCAAAAAACCAATAAAGATTCCCTATTCACAATAGTTAAATTGTTAAATTCAAACTTCAAATAATATTTACATATAAAACCAATAATATATCGTGTCGTATTTAAGTTTGGACGCGAAATATTTTGTCTAAATGTCGTTGTAAAAGCTTGATAAATTGTTAAAATTTATTTTTCATTTTTGATGATTAAAAATATAAGTTACAAAAGATTTTTATGTGCAAACAATTTTTTCATTTTTTTAGGGTATATTTAGATCTGTCATTTTGATCAAAAAAGGCCTTTTTTCGTTATAGACGGATCTAAGGAGCCAAATACGGAAGAAACTAAGAAAAACCAATATATATGAGGTTAGGCCATCATGGGAATGCATTCTTTTATTGGTATATATAGACAAATTATTTCACAAAACAAGGTAACACCAAGTATTAATTCAAAATGAATTTTATTGGATTATAATTCTAAAACAAAATTATTTAAACATCTGATTTAATTTTAATGATCCTGTCGGGGAAACGCTAAAACTCTTAAAAGATCCCATTTTGCCCTGGATATTTGAGTTCGATCGTGCCGTTGTATATTTCGGATTGGCCCGCAAATTTTATCAGTCAAGTTCGGGACCTTTTATATGTGACGAAATCTGTATATTTTTTTCTTAAAATAGCTAAAGTATCAAGGCAATATAGAGATTAATAAACAACCCGGCTTAATTTTTTTCCAACTTATTTAGATTATTATTAGTTAGTATAATGCTGTTTGAGCTAGATAACCAAGATAAAAGAGCTTTTAAAAGGCAAACTTATCTAAAAATAATATATAAAATATTTATTTAAATATTCAATGAACTTTTTTTAGTGTTAAAATCTCTTATTCACACTCTTCACAAGTTATTAGTACAATCTATTTTATATCTACTAAATAATAGCATAAAATTATCATATCAGTTAAATTATTTTTTTATATATTTTTCGCTTTTTTTCCTTTCTAGGCTGATCTCTCCCTCCCACCAGGAGTGGGCGATAAATTGATTTTACGAAAACTTGCTGGCACCTTAGGGATACCACAGGATCAATGTCATACACCAAAAAAGGCCATTCAATTTGGCTCAAACATTGCCAAAATACGGAAATAATTTTAGTTTTAAACCATATACATTTCATTTTTTTGGTTATCATTTTAATAATTGTTGCTTTAGCTAATTATTTAATAATGTACAATTAAATGTTTTAAATTTGTGCAGAAATGTTGAAGTGAAAAAAGTTTTTACATAAAATTACCTAATTTAAGATTCAAACATTTTTATGCAAGGGTATAAAGATACATTTTTTTAAATTTCTATGAAATTGAACCAATTTAAGAAATTTTTGAACAACAACGCTTGAATTATATAATTTTTTTAATATAAATTGGCTACCATAATAATAATAAAAACGTACTTTGAGATACAACACAAAATATAGGGGTTATAATGTAATTTTAATACATTCGTTATATGTTAAGGTATGCCAATAAAAACAAATTTATAAAAACTCTATTATTATTAATGGTATAAAAAAATATAATCAAGATTAAAAATAAAATGGAAAAACCTGAGTGTATTATTTGCTATAAAACTTGAGTATTTAGTAGAGTTCAAAATTAAAATAATTATCCTTACAAATATACCTTATACTAATATAAAAATATGAAATGATATTTAAATTTCATAAAAAATTTATAAGAGAATATTATTCTTGATTAAGGGCAGGTAAAAAGAAACAATATAATCCATGCTTCAAAAAAGACTTAATATGTTAAAATATTAAACCATTTTTTTACTTTAAATTCTAAAAATTTTTCTTGTTTTTTTTTACATGATAGCATAAAAAGGGCTTGTCCAATATAATATTTTAGGTTATAACATTGTTTTTGCATTAATATCTGAAAATCTTTAACGAAGGACCTAAACTTTCAATATGTGTATTTTTTATATAAAAAAATGTTTGTGTCAGCCCACGTCATATATTTTAATTCATAATTTTTTGAAATTTAAAATAATATTTTATCTTTGGACGCGCCCTAAAAGAAATAAATTTATCGGTATTTTTTTTATTGTTTGTGGTGATGATGATGCTCGCCTTCGTGATGAGGTTTTTCACCCTTGCCCAAGTGTTCCCCGGTTTCGAGCAAGTCTTCAGCCTCATGTTTGTCCTTGATATGAAAATTCTTGCGTTCCGTTTCCTCTTTGGTCGCGTTCTCCAGCGGAGGAATAAAATCTCTGGCATCTTCTTTCTCCTAAAAAATTTTTTAAATACCCCCAGAAAAAATTAGTTAAATAAAAGGCTTCAAACCAGGGCTGAAAAAAAACTAAATGGGCTTTTTTGTTTTTGAGTTTTTTTTCCCCATATGCCCACAAACTCGTATGGCAATAGAAAAGCCCCTTTTTTAAAAAAAACTTCTAGGAGCCTTAATAAAAAAACCCCCACCCATTATTATTACAAAGAAAAAATCCTTGTTACAAAGCAAAAATCAATTTTTGAAATTATTATAAAGAAAACAAAAAATGAGCTTTCTGGGACCCTTTTTAAGAGCCACTTTTTATGGATTTTTTTGCCCCTTTTCTTAGTAAGGGCTTTTTTTTAAATTTTTATTTTGGCCCTTTATTTGTAGCTCCCTTTCTTTTTTTATGTAGGGGAAAAAAATGAGCCAAAGTTTTTTGACTTTCCCAGCACTGTCTTAAACCTTTATTACCAAAGGCGGAGGGTTTACCTGTTGAGGCTATAAACTTTTTAACACAGACGGGAGGCATTAAAGGGTTAACTTAGATCTAACGCCTAATCTATTTTTGAGGGATCAGTTCTCAAAAAAACAAACGTTTTTGAGATTTGTTAGTATTCATTTACTAACCAGACCCAACGCCGCTTAATTTGAATGTAAAGCTCACTCAAGCTGACAAATTAAATTGTGTTGTTTGACGTAAAAAGTTATAACAATGGAACATATTCCACTTTTTAATAAAACTCCACATGGTACACTATTTATATAAAAGGTAATAAAATAACTTGTTAACGCACATTACGTCTATGAGCATATTAATCGGTTTTATATATTTCAACATTAATTTAAAAATCATTTAATATTTCATAGAAACTTTCATTGATATATTTCTTTAATTTGTCAATATAAAGGGTCCTGGCTTAATTACAAATTATACTG
Organism: Acutogordius australiensis; assembly: GCA_030555515.1. Lineage (NCBI taxonomy): Eukaryota > Metazoa > Nematomorpha > Gordioida > Gordea > Gordiidae > Acutogordius > Acutogordius australiensis. Next base: position 989,499 of record JAUIRJ010000005.1, on the reverse strand, counting down.
CCAGAGCCTTGACGCAGCCCCCTAATGCAGTTATAACGCAGTTGTTTAATATATTAGAAACAGACTTTCAACCAAAAAAGTTAAATTAACATTAATGTAACTGAGAACATCTGTTTTTCACTCAAGAGATCTGATATTCGATTGCATAGGCATTTTTTATATTCTTAAAAACAGCACATGCTTACAACCAATTTGACTGCTCAGTGGTCTAGTCAAAAAAAACCCTAAACGATATATGTCTAAAGAGAGACAATAGGCTTAAACCTAAGCTGGCGTCCGAAAACTACTATTTCGGGTAGTTTCCAGTCCTAAGCAAGAGCCTTGAACTAATTTGACGCCCCCCCCCCTATTTAGGGAAATAGGGAGATAACCCCAGATATATTTAACAAAATAGAAAAAAAAACAAAAGCACATTTTAAACGTGCCAGTGAAAATAGTATTTAAAATTTAAAAAACCGATTCGTGTTGCTGACTGGCTCGCCTCTTCTCCCGTTCAAAGGGGTCATCGTGAATCGTTTTAGGGTAGGGGTGTTCGGCATCTGTTCCGGGCCCGCCCTTGGGTATGTCCGTATCAGTCATTGTTGAAGTATTGCTTCTAAATAATTGCTTATTATTTAAAGAATGATAAAATTTTTCTAATATGAAAAAAATTTGGTGAATTTTTGCTTTTTAGATCATATTAGGCAACAAAAAAAAACAAATACTTTTTATTAAAATTCTTTTACAACTTTAAATCAAACAGGTGGGGGCGTCTAAAGAACTGGAAAGCTTATTTTTGGTGCAAACTCTTTTTAGTTTTTAAATATAGGAATTTAGCTTAACTCAACCACTCTGAAAGACATTTGTGTTTATTTCCTTAAAATTGACCTTCCTGATATTTGTTTACAGTTACAAATGAATTATATATGATTTTGCCAAAATATGCTCTTTATCGTGTACGCATAAATGAACCCACATAATCACAGTACATTAAACACTTTTTATAGAATTTGTCTAATTTACTTAATCGAAACATGAAGGCAGCATTCAAACTTATATTGTGTTCTCTATGCTCATGTTAAGCAACTTTAAACCTGTTTACGGTAAATATTTAGCGAATCCCAAAGCCTTTCAATTTTTTAAGAGTTTAGATGGAACCTGCGTTACCGACGTGTGCTGATTATGGAATTTGGGGCCACCCGGAGGGCTTTAAGAGGCGAAGCTCTGACGAAAATGCCGAATCCTTATAGAAGGGCTTTAAGTGAAAATTTCTACACTAGAAGTTTTTGTAAATATGCGTTGGGACAAATTGATAGATTTTAGCTATCCTTCTATGCATAAATAAATGCGGGATAATTGGGGGGGACAGGTATATATTGAAACCAAATTCAAACCTTCGGCCTCATGAGCTAGCTTATATTTAATTTAATTTTTTTAAATTAACTTGGTTGAATAAAAAAAATAGGGGCCTGTTGCACTATACACTATATGTTTAAAGTGAGATCCTAAGTTAAATGCACAGGCCACTGGCGTGCAAGCATATTTCTCTATTAAACCGGACGGCATTAATAATAATGCTTTGCTTGTGTTAAAAAAGTCACAAACCTTTAAATGGGTCTCTTTTAAACGAAAAACTCTATGACTGTTACCATTTATGTTTTTTGACAATTCCTTCAATTCCTTTAGTGAAAACGGTGCAAAGCCATATAAAAAATTATTTTTAACATTTAAAAAATTAAAACAAATTTAGTAACAAACGCTTATTATCGGACGTTTTTAAATATTTTACAATATTCCTTGTTTAATTGAAATTTTAGCACCTCCAATAGGCCCAAGTTGAAATCTATATAAACTCAGTCATTATGACAGGTGTAAAACGACAAATTTTCGCAAGATTTTTTAGTCATGTTACCAGCTCCCCTCAATGAACTTTTCCTAATTTCGAGAATATATAAATAAAATTCTTTTTACCTAATATTATTCGGAATAATCAATTCAATAAATATTAATTTTATATTTTATATTTCTGAATTTTTAAGGAAGCAAAAAAAAAATTTATGGAAAGAAATGAAATCTTATTTGAGCAAATGGATAGGAATCTCGATGAATATGCACGTTTTGCTTGCTTCCAGGATTTATAAATCGATAATTAAGCTTACTATATTGATCGATTGAAAAACGTTCGAATAGATATTGTAACTACTGCCTGAAAAAATCCGATATAACCTCAATTCTGTTAAAAATAAAAATAAATAAAAATGTTAGCTATTAACATTGATTTTATTACATGAAATATTTCTATATTTATGAAAAATATGAAAAATTTTATTTTGTGGTTTTAGAGCCTTTGTTATGACAGGTTCAAAAAAATTTTTTTTAGAATGATAATTAAAAAATTGCATAATTAAAAACTATGACTCATCGCTCATTTTTATACAAAAGCGACCCTATGAACTGTATCAAACACCCATTTTTTACCCAGCTCGATCCCCAATTAACTAAATTTCTTTATTTTTATTTTTAACATTGTTTTTTCGTAAAATTAACGTGAGCAAAAGGTTTTTACTAGATTACAAGTAGAGACAAGGTCAAAATCTATTCCGGTCATCGTGCTATATTATTTGACGGCGACTCCTCGATTTAGTTAGATGTAAAATAAAGTTCCTCTATAAAGAAGTAGATAAAAAATAGTCTAAATCCAAACATTGCAATTATTTGGTTGGTAGCTTAATTAAGTCGTAATATGTGAGAAGGATAAAATATTTGATCTAAAATTTTATTAATCATTGGTTTTCGATCAGCCTTTTATGAGAAGGACATAAACCGGGTTGAGAAGTCTAGGAGATTAGTTGACGAACTAGGCTGGAGAGTTTAAACTTTTGAATGTAAGATTGGCTGGCAACCTGAGCTGAAAGCCCATTTTTTGACTAAATATTTTATTGTCTAAATATTTCATGACCAAAAATAACTATAACCCCTTCCCCTCGACATATTTGTTTAACTGTCCCGCCTGAATTTACTACGGCCCCAAAACTTTAATTTTTTAAACTCAGGACCGATCCGCACGACTAGGAGGAATTTAAGCAGGGCGGGCCTTTGGATCCCAATCCAAATTTTAGTTTGGAGCTATCCGTTGTCATATCCAGGCTACGAATAATAAGTGATTGAAAATTACACTCGAGACGGTTTACTAGAAACTAGTCCTGAATGGGAACTTGACTAAACGGTTTTAAGTTAATCAAATTTATTCAATTATTCTTAATTGGTTACATTCCCCTCGTTGTAAGGTAAGACCAGAAGATCTATAAAGTATTAACACTTAAAATCCTAAGCTTAAGCAATTACCGTCAGCTTTGCTTTCTTTCGGTCTTTCAAAAATCAGCTAGACGCACATTAAAAAGGTGAATTGAAAGAATTGTGCAAATAATTTTAAAAAACAATTATCTTTTATTAAATGAGACTTTTTAAACAAATTTTGAAATATCAAGATTCTTGAACCAGCCGGCCATTTTTTTATAAGGATCACGTTCAAATTAAAGTTTTTTTTTCTCAAAAAACATGAAACATTTAAGAATTACCTATCACCAAAAGAAAAAATTACTTTTGGAGTTTTGATATTTTAGACAAAAAAACAATTTATTTTCTAAAATTATCTTCTATACGTAATAGACAAAATATAAAAAAAATACAAAAAAGGTGGTTGTTTAAATATGATTATGAACTTGGCCTGGCAAGGCCGAACCCCATGTCTTATTACATTCTTTGAACCATGTTGTTCCAGTGTTTTAAATTTTATTTTAAAATTTTTTGAAAATCACTCTGAACGTGCCTACAACCAGGACTCGGAAACTAAATGGGCTTTTTTTAACAAGTTTTTGTGTTTTTTTTCCAAGTGCCCATAAACTCGTGGGCATGGCAAAATAAAAGCCCCTTTTCTTGCTTAAAGAAAAGGGGCATATTTAAAAAAAGCCCCTTTTCCTCAAAAAAAAAAACTCCTAGGAGCTTAAAGAAAAAATAACCCAACCATCATTATTATTATGCAAAAATCAAAATTTTTCGTAATTAGTATAAAGAAAACATAAAATGGGCTTTTTGGGGCTCTTTTTAAGAGCCATTTTTTGTGAATTTTTTTTGCCCCTTTTCTTAGTAAGAGCTTTTTTGAATTCTTATTTTGGCCCTTTATTTGTAGCCCCCGTTCTTTTTATATGTTTTAGGGGAAAAAATGAGCCAAAGTTTTTTTGGCTCATTGTTTTCCCAGCCCTGCCATTAACTATATAACGGTCAAAACTGTTTAACACAAATCTCCACTACAGGCACTCCTCTATATTGGCGTCATATTTTCATGCAGATTTTATTTTAATCATAAAGTCGAATTACTTTGTTAAAAAAATTAAGATCAGGCGCCTTCAGGCATTCATATTTCGTCAAAATACTTCATTATTCAAAATTTTTTTTAAAAAAACCAAAAGTATTAATGATTTATTCATTAGCTATGTTTATATGGAGTGAAAAACATGAAATGTTACTTTAGCATCACTTGTAAATTTTGTTTTGTAATATAGTTATAGATTTCCGATGTAAAAAATGATAATTTTCAGAAAAATTTAGAGTTAAAAAAAAATTTTTTTTGAAAAATTACTCCGAACGCACCCAAAAGATAAGATTGAAGAAATGCGTGAACGCGTGATATTAATTTGTGACATCCAAATGAGTCGTCAAAAGACTCGAAGCTTTTTTAGGGAAATAGGCTAAACCGCCTGTCCCAGTGTGGCCAGGGTGGTAGCACTGTAGGGATACATCATAAGAACCGGGCTGGAGTGTCAATTCGTAATACATGCCATCGTGATTTTCAATCTGTGTATCAATCAATATATTGCAAAAAAAATATCACATTAACAAATGTATTTTGTAATCGCATTTAGGATTTTCCATAGTTAACGGTCCATCACATTGGTAATTAAACTTAGCTTTAAAGCCCTTCGTCCTCATCTTTTGTAATAAACATGGGGTAATATATATAAAAAGACACGTTGGATGAAAAAGTTATAATTTTTGTAAATTTCATTTTTTCTTTTATTTCGAAACGTAAGATTAGCAAAAGTCAAACTTTTTTTAAAGAGAAAACAAAATTTTATGATAAACGTGCCCATTTATAGGCGAGGACCACAATCAAATGACCAAAATCATTGGGATCAGTAGGATCAAGTGAATCTCTTTGGCCAATACCGTAGTAATCACTTACGCTTCTTTGGTGCACGACGTCGTTATTCGAATCCTTTATCGAAATATCGTAAGCGCCGCAATTTTCCATATCTCCTTGCCAAACCAATTCGTACCGACCATGGCCTTTATTCACGGCCCTCAATCCGTCTATATTCAAATAAACAAAATTCATAAAAAAATCTTTATTATAGGGAAATTATTAGTTAGTTATCGTAATTATTTCACGTTAAAACTTCTTTTTGGTAAGTGAGTAGAAAATTTGATCCTAGAAATGTAATTTAGATCATTAAATACACCAGTAATTTTTAACAGATTTATTATGAGCAAAAGGTATGTTAATATGAAGAAATATGTCTCCGCACTCATGTCCGTATTTCATTAAAAATTCACCGGTGCATGCAGGGTTAGGAGAAGGGAAAAAAAAAAAAAAATTTTTTTTTTTTTTTTTTTTTTTTTTTTTTTTTTCCAAAATACCCACAAACTCGCGAAAAGGGCAAAAAAAAAACCCCTTTTTTTTTTAAAAAAAAGAAGAATAATAAAAAAAAAATTCATATTAAAAAAAACCTATAATATTAAAAAAAAAAAAAAACCACCCAACAAAAATTATAAAAATTAAAAAAATAAAAAAAATATGGGAGGTTTTTTGGGGTTTTTTTTAGAGCCTTTTTTTGTTTTTTTTTTTTTTTTTTTTTTTTTGGGGGGGTTTTTTTTTTGTTATTTTTTTTTTTCTTTTTTTTTTTTTTTTTTTTTTAGGTTTTAGGGGAAAAAATGAGCCAAAGTTTTTTGGCTCATTGTTTTCCCAGGCCTGGTTAGGAGTACCTGCTAAAAAAACACCTTCTTACGGCCTCTCCTTTATTAAGGCCGCCATACCCGTAAGAGCTTTGGCACTTTAATCATGAACGCTAACGGGGCAATGAATATTACCCATTAGTGATAAATATAGTCTACTGCTATCAATGTCTACTCTGAAACTCAGATTTTGGATTTTTTTCAAAACTACTTCATTTACAGCGTTGAAAATATTAACATTAATGTTTCCATTTTTTGTCGTTTTGCATTCTACCTTTTGTTCGTAGAAAAATTCATAATTACAAATAAAAATGAAAAACTGAAAAATATTAAAAAATATTACATATTTAATGTAGCTCTTTACTTCCTGGTAATACTAATTTGTTTTAATTTTTATGCTGAAGTAGGAGAGATTTTTTTTATAAATAAGGTTTTGAAGTAGCAAAGATATAATTTCTTGAACAAAGTTATGTTAAATTAAGGATTCGTTCAAAATCATATTTTGGAAATAAATTCTTCAACTTTTGCAAAAAAAAATTTCATTTTAAACGTAGCCTTTTAAAGATATAATTATAGATTAATCCAACATATATTTTTTTAATTTGTAACTATCTGAAGTATATTAACTCTTCAAACATTTCTAAAATTAAAATATAAATAAGGCAAAATTTTCCTCGGCTACCCAAAACATTTTATCTCGAGGCTGGTCCTGAAGTTTGGTATGTCACCCCTGACCCGGTTAAAATTTACAAATAGGCTAGTTAAAAAAATTAGGCAAGAAGTATTAAAAAAAGGGCCCCCCCCCCTTCTCAGTTTTGAATTTTTTTAGATTTCTACCCGGTTTTCTTTTGAGCCAAAGGGCTTTGGGTCGGGCAGACCTTTTTGTGACTTTGCTTTCTACTACAAATGTGTGAAATAGCTATTACACCCGTTTGGGCGGGGGGTTAAGATAACAATTGAAATAACAAACTCATAATTGATTCTCATTAATAGGACGACGCGCCTATATCAAGGGCTTTTTAAACCTCATGTATAAAAAACTGTATTAAATCTCAATTGATTGAAAACAGGCTGAGATATCTGAGTGATTAGTACAAGCCTCAAAAAAATAATGAAGTTCGCACAAAATACTCGTCCTGTATCAAGCTTAAGCCTTTCGGCGTGGAGCCTACAAAATTACACCAAACATTTTACGTTGGTATAGGCCAAAAAAGTTAAAGTACATTAGTTTTTTTATATATTATAAATATCTGATTATCAAATTAATTAAGAGGAATCACATATACAAATCCATTCTATCCTAACATGATTCCAACAGTTAACCTTTGTTGATATAAAATGAAGAATATTTGTAATTAGGAAAAAGTAGTCTTACATTGGCCCAATGTCAGTGCTATGAGACAAATTAAAATCACCGATTTAACAAGTATCATCTTTCCGAATTGCTGGCTATCTTGCTTTAGTATAAAGTTAATACAGGAATTGGATGAATTTAAATTTGTTAGTTTGGATGAAAATTTAAAAATTAAGAAGTCGAATAAAAATATTCTCTCTAAAAACGAATTTAAAATGAGTGTGAGTGGAAAAAATAGAATTTTAAGCGTGTTTTCAATGGTAAGGTACAATTACACAAAAACAAGGACATATTTACATAAGTTTTGGAAAAAAATTAAGGAACCATGTTAGTTTTTAAAGGGGCCGAAAATGAGATTTTGTTTACTTTGATCTATAAAGGACATTTAGCCTAAAGCTGACCTAATGGGGGTTTTATTAGGTTAAAGAATTTGTGACAAAAAAAAATAACGCAGTGTAAAGTTTTAGTGAACTAAGGCACGCTATATGCCAATATTTGCTAATCTCAGGTGACATTTAGTGTCCGGGCATGAAAGCTCAATGGACGACATCCCAGTCTTACATGCGGTATCTGAGTTCCCTGCATAAGCGGCTTTTTTTTGGGATAATAGATCACATACGCAACTACTCTATTGCTGCGGAGTGGCCAATGCCTGAGAAATTGGCCCTAACTAATGTATTTCAGTCAGAGAGACTTAACTAAAAATTTAGGTCGTTGGTATGCGAGCAGATTTTTATAATTTAACCCATCGGCAATATGTAGTTGCTTAGTTAAGATTAAAGGCAGAGACTCCAACGGGTAAGGCGCCTTTGTATGATGTAGAAAAGTTTGATGAAAACTCTAAACTCAAATGTTTTTTGCAGTATTTAGTCTCTCACCTAATAAGGCGGTATCTAGCGCTAGTCAAAAAAACGTTTATTATACGGGTCAACAGAGAGATTTATGAGCTAACTACGGAGATCAAACCTATTCTTAGGGATTTTCAAATCCGTTCACCTTTTTTTCATCAAATTTAGTTAGTCAGCTATAAAATTTTTGGAATGCCAAAAAAACAAATAAAAAAATTAATTGGCATATTTAAAACAGCTAAACTGATTCACACTTCAAATTTATTTTTTTTTACAATAGATAATATATCGTGTCTTAAAGGACGCAAAATAATTTGTATTCTCTAACTCCTGATCCTAATGTAAGAGCTTGATATACGAAAAAATTTAATTTCTCACTATTAAAATGTAAGTTAGGAATTTTGTATAAAAAGATAATTAATTTTTATTTTTTAGGGTTTTCTCAATCTGTCAAATCAATCAAAAAAGGCCATTTTTTTAATATGAATGAAAGAAGGCCGGAAGAAACTAAGAAAAACGAAATATATTGACGAGATAAGGCCATAATGGGGATAGTTTGTTTTATGTTTTCATGAAATTCACGGTTGTGCCATTGATATTTGTTGACCTGTGTTAAAATCAAAATATATTAATTAAGTTTTTCAAAGAGTGTGCGCTCCTTGCCCAAGGCCGATCCGTCACTAGTGCCATATAAAAATTAAAGGAAGAATGGCCATAATATTTCAAAAATTTCAAAGTGAGGCAAATAGCTTAAACCTAATTTTTTTTATTATAGTGTTTGGCTACCAACCAAACTACATAAATAAAATTTGTTTCCAAATATATATAGTTAATATTTTTAGTTTGACGAATAAGCTAAAGCCCCAATGCAACAAAAGACAATTACGCTTGTCCATGGTACACAAACCTGTAAATTTAACTTGGCGCTAATCCACTGGACAACACAAAAAACAACAAAAACGATTTTTTGAGGGTTTTTTAGAGAATTTTCTTGCGATAACGATCCCGGGTTTAGTTTTTTTCCAATGCCTCCATTTTTTTTTGAACCGCAACCAAAGTTCAGAAAAAAATTTAAATTTTTTTTTACTATTAATTTTACAAAAAATCAATTGGCATAATCAGATTCCTTATAAAAAAACCTATCTAAAAAAGGTTATTAAATTTTTAGCAACTTACTTTCAAGTTATTTAGAATCAAAAAACTTAGTTTATGACGAAAACCACTAATTTTACAAAAACAAAAAAAATAAAAAAATTAAATATTAAAAATTTAAACCCCTTACGTTAATAATAAATGATTTCGTTATTTAAATGTATTTTTAAACTTTTGTTACTATCCATAGGTTTTTAGATATAGAAGCCCAAAATACCCTAAAAATTGAAAATTCTCAACTTTGACACCGAATAACTAAAAATTTGAGGCATTGGCTAAAATTTTAATTTCATATACGTGATCAGCGCCAAAAACTTGACCAAAAACCATAGTTGCCACAAATGTTGCTTAGGGTCGTCCAAATTTTGTTGTCCAGTGTTATAAATAAAGAATTATGACCTATTTAGGCAGTAGGCTCAAAACGGCATACTCACTCTTAAAGTCTTAACCTTGAGTTGCCGAATAGATGTCTCACTGTCAAAATCCCTTAAATCCCAAACAGAACGGGAAGTATGAAAAAGCTGCAAGTCGCTAAAGCTTACCAAATGCTCTAGTTCGGGAAAACCAGCTTACAGGAGCAAAAAACTTAAAACACAATGTCGGCACAACTCTAATTTATTTTTATATTTTTGCGAAGAAGCTGTATTAAAACAAATAAATTGTGGTTTAAAATTTGTATTATTGCCTAGGCGCACGGATTTTAAATTGGGAGGGCTAGGGGGGGCAAAAAATTTTTTTTTGAAAAAACATACAGGTACGCCAATTCATGTTCAAACTTTTAATTATTTTGGCAACTCGACGTTGAAGAGCCATATTATAAACTTATATAAGTTATCATTAGGAAAGGCATTGTTAAAATAAAAAAATAAACAATATCATTAGTTAAACATTCTTCGTAATTATTAGGTTTTTTATCAAAAAAATTTGCTACGTTAATTTCTTAAGATAATGAATTTTGTCAATATTACTTATTTTTAAAAGAGGCTCAAATTTATATATATCCATAAAAAAGATAATCTAATTTATAAAGGCAATCTAGAAATTAATAAATATTATTGGTAAAAAACCTAATATTAAAAGAATTAGTAAATAAATCAACAACATTAAAACAAATACTTTTTAGTTTATCATTAATTTTTAAATTATCCTTAAACTTATGAGTAGAAAATAAATAAAATCAGAAAAATCTTTGAGTTTAGTTTTTCTTTTATCTAAAACTAAATTTGTCATTTAAAAAAGTATTATATATATCAAAACAGTTTTTAAATAAATCGGTTTTAAGTTAATAATGAATAAGATTTTAGATTGGTTTATAGTAGATTAATTTAGGGAATTTATATCCTGGTGGCAGCCACAGGAATATAGCGTATAAAAAAGGTTTGGATTTTCAAACTTTTTATTGAATCTTCAATGATAATAATATTGTTATAATAATATATAGTATTATAAAATGTCATTGTTAGATGATAAATTTTAAAAATATTACTTTAGCTAATTCTAAATTTTTTTTATAACTTTATTAACATTTTAAATATAAACTATGACTCCGCTAAACAGACCCATTTATCAAAGGCTACGACAATCTGTAAATGTATCTATATTTCTAAATTGTTTAATTTCTAACAAACAGTGGTGTATTAAATCAAGTTTTAGAAACATAAATCGTTTTGCATTGAAATTTATCATTATTTATATTTAAAAAATTAACAAATGATAAATACAAAAATTTTTGATGATTATAAATTTGGTCAAAAAACCCCGACGCTTCGGTCCTGTGATCTGAAGATATAAATACTTTTTTATTAATTTCTAAAAGAGTGTTTAATATTTGTATGTAATTAAAAAAAACAATGGCGTCCTAGTGACCACACCACCGATGGGGCAACAGCCGGGGTATGATCCCGCATTCACTTACTTCCTCTCTTGCTTGATGTTAAATAATTTATGAAGAAGAAAAAATATCAAAAAAACTTACCCTTCACTTAAATTTCAAAACAATCTTTTACAACAAGATGCAATCGGTGGTTAAAGAAGAGAATATACGGGATATGGTGTCAAGCCATTTTGCTTAGAAATACTTGAAAACGAACTATTTCCCCGGACATTACGTTCGCCCCATTGTAGCATTGTGCGATCAGGTTCTTTGGTTCAGCAAAAGATTGTTGACAAGTTAGGAAATTTCTTTGGCATCAGATTTATGAATCGCTTACACAAATATACAGCTTTCTGTAACATCTTATTTTAATAAAATATAAATTTTTAAAAATAATAATTTTTAGATATTTTGGGGAACAAATTTGATTTTATGGGGGTAAGAGGCAAAAATAATATTTATGCCTATTACTGGGGTGGGGGCAAACTAATTTTTTTTTTTTTGGGGGGGGGGGGAGGGGCAAAATTAAAGTTATTTACTTTTTGAGGGGCAAATATAATTTTTTGGGGGGGAAGGGCATTGCCCCCCCCCTTCTTCCCTCTCCCCCCCCCCCCCCCCCACAAGGAGTATAGAAACGTGCCCGCCTTTGCACTATTTAAAACGTGTAAAATCCGGAGTTTGAATGATGTAAAAACCGACAGTTTTTAATTTTACAAAAAAGAAAAAAATATAATAAGGCACCTATGCATTTATACTTTATCAATATGCTAATTTTATGCAATTAGTCAATTATATTAATATTAACAAATGCAATATAATTCATATTTTCTGATAAAAAACACAAGAAAAAATTTTTTTTATTCAAATTTTGAACTATGTGAAAAAAAAAGATTTTTAACATTTTAAAAACTTCTTATTTTTATTCATTAATACTTTTGAAGCTAGTTTTATATAATCATAACGCTAAACATAGAAAAAACTGTTCATAAAGTAATATTTTTTTGGATCAATTGTTTTTCTTGCCTCACTTTCGTTAATGATATTTCATATGGTTGTAGCAATCTATAATAATCCATTATAACACGACCTTTAAGAAAAAACCATCTAAATTTTTAAATATAATGGTAATATAGTCAAGTTTTAATTTTATAGATGACTGGGCACTAATGTCAAGAAATTTTGTGAGCCGTCAATATTTCATGGCATTATGCGTTTCATCAAAAATCATTACACTGGGCAACAAAGTTTGGCCGGCCTTAATCATCAATTATGACAACTATCGTTTTTGGTCAAATTTTTGGTGCTGATTGCGAATATGAAGTTATAATTGTAGGGGATGCCTCAGATTTTTGGTTAATGGATGTCAAAAGATTTACCCTTTTGGGGGTATTTTCGGTTTCTTTATTTTAAAATTTATCGGTAGAAACAAACGCTTAAAAATATATCTATAATATGGAAACATTATAACAAGTTGTTTAAAAATTCCTCTGAAATACTTGATTTTTTTTTATTTTTATATTTTTTCTAAAATAAGTGGTTTTTGGTCATAAAATATGCTTTTTGATCCTAAATAACTTATAAGTAAATTGCTAATAAAATTAAGTTTATCTTTGTAGATATGTTTTTTATAAGGAATCTAATTATGCCAATAGAATTTTTCAAAAAATTTTTTATTAGAAATTTTGTAAATTTTATTCTGAACTTACGCAATTTAAAAAAAATAAGACATCGGAAAAACAACTAAACCGGGGATCGTTATGGCAAATATCCTCTACGAAACCCTGTGAATCAAAATTGTTGTGTTTTGTATTTGTTGTCCAGTGTTATAAACCTTTTATGTACTAAGGTTCAAAGTGCAAATTTTTCAATTGTAACAGCACGTTCGCAAATAATAGTTTGTAAACAAATTTCTTTATATGAGATATAAAATTATACTTTTTCTTTATTTAAGTATAATTTATTTATAATTATTATTTGTATATCCTTAAACAGGGTTCGCAGAAATATACACTAACTTTAAATATTTTTCCCATCCTATTTGAATAAGAATTTAATATATTTGATAATAGAACGCAATCACTTTTTGAACAAGGATTAAAAGAAGAAATAAAATTATGTTTTAGTTAGTCAAGGCGGGTTAATCATGCAGAATTCGGAAAAATATATGTGGTTTTTTAATAAATTGTAAAATAATATTCTTAGAGACGTTTTCAAATTATAGATGCAATAGAATTGTTAAATTAAACATTATTTATACGTTACATCTTTTCGAGAAACTTTAATTTTGTATGTTTTTTCAAATTGCAGGGCAAATATATACTTTAAATCAACCATGGGACCCATTTATACAATGCAGAATAAAGTTACAAGTCATTTGGTTCAAAATAATATTATGAAGTAAATGATTTTAAAAAATTTAACAATATAATATAATTTCGATAAATTATATCTCAAAACATATTAGGTAAAATATTTTTTTTACATTACTCTACATTATAAATAAAAATAGAGAAAATAAATCTATAATTTATATATTTAACTTTACGTTTCATATAGTTTATTTAAGTCACGCTCAAAATAAACTTTTGGTTTCAAAAAGATAAGGTTTTTGTGTTATTCAAAAGAAGATAAATACGGTCAAAATCGTTTAATTATTTCATGAAACGCCGATTATACCATAAGAAAAGTTACTTTGATAAGTTCCATATGAATTAATTATTTTTACGGTATTCCGACAAAATAAAATATAAAAGAATATGTTTTTTTCTAAATATAATTTTGAACGTGCCCTTTAACAAAAAATAATTGAAATGGGCAATGCGATTCTTTAAATTACTAGTTTGTAAAAAATTTTTGGGTGAATTTCACAAAAACCATATTTATTTTATACATATATCATATATATTTTCGTGTAAATTATGTATTATTATATGCAAAAAAATTTCAAAAAACCCCTGGAATAGCATAGGTTTTTATGAAGGGCGGAGCCATGTCACAATATTTATATAACATATGCTCTATTATATCTTTTTGTTTAATATCATTTTAAAAATCATATATAAATTCAAAAATAACCTGTAAGTAATGTAAGAAGAGTGTATAAAAATAATAAAAGGTTTTTTAAATCGTGGCTCACACTGTCTTAAAATAAAAACAAGTAATGTAACGAAGGAATTAATTTTTAACAAAGTTCTAGTCTACTCTCCGCTGATACAATTCAGAATTTTTTTTTAATTTAGGGCACGTGCAAAGTGATTTTTTATTTTCGCGAAATTTTCAAAATTTTGAAAAGTTTTATTTTGTAATAAAAAGCAAATTTTTAAAAAGTTGCTAAAATTTGTCTATGCACATAAAATGCTATTTCTGAAAAAAAAATTTTTTTTAAAAATTTAAAAAAAAAATGAAAACTTTAAAATTTTCAGAATTTTAAGAAAATAAAAATTCACTTTGCACGTGCCCTTAGAAAAAATAGTTAAAATTCTTTTAAGGTGCGGTTTAAAATTCAATTAGCGTTCGAATGAAACTGAAATAAAAATTGGTCCATGTCAAAAACGCCTCCAAAATATCTATTAATCATATCATGTACATTTGAAGATAGCCACCTCCCTTTTTTTTAATTAACCAATCAGGAAAACATTACAATAGTTAACAAGTGTTTAATTTAAAGTTTATTTAGAGCTCAACTATATTCACCACAAATAAACTAAGATTTTAAAACTTTTTTTATCTAGAAACTGGCTAAACTCTAGATTTACGAATGCAAAATAAAAAATTAATAGTTACATTATGTTAAATTATCGAAATTTGTTTAAAAAAATTTAAGGCAGTTGGAATCGTTAAAATTAATTTAATTCATATATTTCTTGTACTTTGACAGTTTTAATAGCAGAATAGTTTGCTAAAACTGATAAATTATTAATTTTTCGCATATTTTTAACTAAATGTTTGACCTAAAGTAAATCCTACGGGTATACCAATAATAAATTGACAATGCCCTTCTCGTACATGGTTCAACATTTGAGATATAGCATGAGCAAAATTGTGGAATCAAACGATTTCTTATCTTTAAAACTAACAATTTACTATATACGCCAGCTGTAAACTGGAAAAAAAGGTCGGAGTTGAAGACAAAAATGTTTTGAAAACCTTATTTACATTTAGCCAAACCATTAATTACATAAATTATATATTCCTAGTATACCTTAAACTGGTGTTTTTTATAGATTTGGGTAAAGAATTTTGCATATGGTTGTTATAGCTTGATATAATTAATTTATGTATCATATTCAAATATAAAAATTTGCTAATTTTTATTTAAATTATCTATGATAGCAAAGTCAGTTAATTGGATATATACTCCAAACTTAATGGAACATAGCATCTTTTGTCATTTTTCAATTATTAAAATTATATAACACTTAATGCTTTATGATTTTTGATTTTTAAAAGGTCCGAATCAGTTGTAAGATACATTGTTTTAATTTATTAAAAAAATAAAATTTGGGCACGTTGAAAGTTTATTCACAAAAATTTTCAAATCTCGAAAATGTGCAATCTTAAATTGCTTAGGATAGATGTTGGTATGACCTGGGGCCATTACTTTTGAAACATTAAGGTAATTTTTGAAAAACAATAATTGTGAGAAGTGAATATAAGAAGTTAATATAAATTATATTCTCTTTATTATTAGATATTTGGGAATATATATAGTATAAATATTAGCATAGAGATTTATAAATAGAACATGAATGGAAATTATAATCTGTGTAAGTATGGAGCAGAGTTGCGTAAGTAGATATTTGATATCTACAATAATAGTATTTTTTCCAATTACCTTTTTGTTATTGACTTGGAAAGGAGTATTTTAAAAGGCACCTGAACTTATACCAACAAGTGTCTATCGCGCGCGCGCACATGCCTTACGCGCGTGCCAGCGCTCACGGAACCTTGAAAAGTAAAAAAAGATTATTATTTGCTTTTTGGTGGTGATATAATTTTTTGCTTTTGTTTGGTGCTGTTAGGAATTGTGATGGAGATTCGATATTTTAATGCTATTCAAATAATAAAATGTTTGAAATAATCATAAATATTTATTCCTTATTCTGAATGCCCCAATCCCAAATGAATGACACAAATTGTTCTTTTTCGCCCCAAATGTTTAACGCCCAAAAAATAATAACAAAAATTCTCCCTAATATGTTTATTAACACCCCCATAACAATAATAACTTCCTTTGGGCCTCAAAATACTTTAATGTACCGTTGTCTGTGTTTGGTAAGACTAATTCGGCAATAATGTTAAAAAAGATGGCCTTTGATGGAAAGGCCGAAAATAAAGAAATAATTTTGTGTTGGTAGATCTGAAAATACACATTGAAGAAGATCATTTCCTGTGGTTTTTTAATTGATGTTATCTGTGAGACGATATACGAAAAATATTTATTACACGGAACAACAATCAATGTCGAAAAAAGTTTTTCCATACATTAAAACATTTATCCCCATAATGGCCTTATCTCATATATTCCGTTTTTCGCAATTTCTTACGCTTTTGGCTCATTCTGTCCATTTTGAAAAAATAGATTTTGCGACGTAGGAAATACCTTAAAAAAAACTTAAGGATATGTTAAATATAAATATCCATTGTTACTTATATTTTTCACATTAGATTTAAAAAATATTTAACATTTATTTAATATATCATGCTTTTGCAGAAGCCTTTAAATATTACATATTGTGACGCATTACATAAAATTACGTTGGGTTTTATAGAAAATATTATTTAAGTTTTGATATTAAAAGTTTATTTAAAATACAATAATAATTTTCAACATTTTTTGTTTTCATTTCTTTTTTTATTTAGAAATTTTTTTTTAAATATTTAAGATTCATAGCTATTGCAATGTTTGATCTCTAAGATAACAGCCCCTGAAGTTAGCTCAAAAATCTCATATTCATCTCTGTTCTAGTTACCATAAACACATGTTTTTCTGTCCTACAATGTCAGACACAATGTTATTGTTCTAGCTATTTATTAAGGCTCGTTAAAAGAATATGCATATGAATTTAATAGCACATAAGTTCAAATTCAAGTGAATAACGGTTTTTAAGTTTTGTTTTATAATGATTAAATTTAACTATGAAAATTAATTTATTATATAACAACATTCAAGTATTTTTTTCAATGCTTTATAGTTTTTACCTATAGGTATAATATGAAAAATTCAATTTTGACATTTGATTTCATCACTTATATTATATTCAATTTTATAATTACACATTGATTAACCTAAAGCTATTTTTAACACACGAATGTAAAGCAAAATTAAAAAAAAATAATAGAAATGTGATAGAAAGATCCTACATATATAAAGGTAAGAGGGAATATAAGTGAATAAGTAAAAATCAGAAATTATCAAAATTTTTAAAACTGCTTAATTTTGTTTTATTAATTTTAATTGAAGTTTTTGTCGTTCTTGCAACCTTGAGATAGCAAAATAATATTTTTTCAGGGCAACGTCTTCAAATTAAATTTTTTTAAAATATTTTTAAGGGTTAAAACAAATCTCCTCTACCATCATGAGATACCTCGTTATTAAACTGTTTTAAGGTATTTCTAAATAAGGAACATTATTAAACACGGAAAAATATTTAGACTTTAACTATAATAACTCAGATAAAATTAATTAGATTGTATATTAACATAAACGAGCCTAAACTTTATTTTATTTCAGCATTTCAAAGTTTTGTAACCCCAAAAAAATATGTTAAGAAAATATGTAAAAATTTTTTAACAAATTTAAAATACCGTTCTTATCATACAGTTTACATCTATTTTTAATTTAGGTAAGTTCAACGTCAAATTCAAAAACAACAAAAAAATGTTTTTTTTAAACGATCTCTCACATCTTGAATCATATCAATGTATTTCCCTGTTTGTAAGGGCGTTCAAAATAATTTTTTATCTTATTTCTTTCGATTCATCTTTCGTTTTTTTTTGTACCAAGTCCAAAATAGCCGAAGGAGTTATAACTTATAAAGTATTTAAACTACTGCTCCACTTGACATGACTAAGTTGTATTCTCATTAGCTGTTTGATTCGCAATTCTGCCCGGAATCATTTACCACAGCGTTAAATGTATCTAATATCCTATTTGAAATTGTTAACAAAATATAAATATTTATTATCGTATAGAGTATATTATAAATAAGGTATTTTTACGATTTTGTTCTCTAGCTCTGACTACCATTACGTGATTCTTGTTTGCGAAAAACATATGTTAAAAACACTAGACATGTGTTCTCAGGAACCGAAAGCCCGTTCGGCCCTGTATCGCCCGGAATGTCGGGTAGGGCCGGGCCTAAATATGAAATATTAGTTGGGCTGGCCGAACCTTTTTATTCGCAATCAAACGGGGCCGATATTTGATGCATAAATTTGCTTATTTTTTTTTGCGCTATAATTATTGGTAAAATTAATTAGATAAGTAGATTTTAAAACAGAAAAATAAAAATGATTAGTGGGGATGAACGAAATGGACTGCTTTGCCAAATCCGTTCTCAGCTTATTAACTAATGAAAACTCTTTATCTTATTAATGAGGTAGGTGAAAACACGACGATTGAAATTACAACTTATATAAACCATCCACCATAAGACGTAGATAATAAAAAACTCTGCAGTGGAGAGATAACATAAAAAACTTGTACATAAGTTAATTATCTATGCAAACCAAATCTTTGCCACAACTGTGAGCTCCTGCACTGAACAACCTATCGACAGCCGCTCAATTCACTGGACAACAAAAAAAAACACCATAAACGATTTTTTGAGGGTTTTGTAGAGAATTTTCTTGCGAACACGATCCCGGATTTAGTTTTTTTTCCAATGCCTCCAATTTTTTTTCAACCGCGTCCAAAGTTCAGAAAAAAATTCACAAATTTTCTTTTACCATTAATTTTACAAAAATTCTATTGGCATATTCAGATTACTTATAAAAAACATATCTAAAAAAAAGTTATTACATAAAATTTTTAGCGATTTACTTTCAATATTAAGGATCAAAAGTTTATGACGAAAACCACTAATTTTACAAAAATAATAAAATTAAATATTTAAAAAATTTATACCCCTTACGATAATAAAGAATGTTTTCTTTATCTAAATATATTTTTTAAACTTTTGTGACTGCCATAGGTTTTATATTTGAACCCAGAATACCCCAAAAATTGAACCTCAACTTTGACACCGAATAACTAAAAATCTGAGGCATTGGTTAAAATTCTAATTTCATATTCGTGATCGGCGTCAAAAACTTGACCAAAAAACATAGTTGCCATAAATTAGGCTTAGGGTCGTCCAAATTTTGTTTCCAGTGTTATTTACCAAATAAGGAAACCGTTTGGGCTAGAAGAAACTGTATCATATAATTTTTTGAATGATAAGAAAATCTAATGATGCATTTTAATATTAAAAACTCCAATTAACTCTAATTGATTTGTAATATTCACAAAATATTACGGTCCGATATTCCGAAATTCGGGCCACAGGGCCGGCCCGAGTTAAAAATAAATACATTTATATTGGGTTGTGCCCACACGTGTATTTCTTTACCATAAATATCAGATATTAGAAATAAACACACATATTGAAAAATAATAAAGAATAAACATTAAAATAAACTAAAACACAAGAATAAAAAATAAGTCAAGGTTAAACGAACCATATAAAATATTATATATTCCTTTTGAAAAAAAAATACAAAATTTTAAAAATAGATAGAGCCAAAAAATAAAAACTGAATTTGAAAACTTATCCCACTTGAATATTTGCATTTAAATAAGAAAAGTGGAGTTTATTTCCTATTTGGCCTTGAAACACTTCTAAATTTATACAAAATATTGGTTCAAAAAGAGTTAAAAACAAAGCACATCTAACGGAATAAATAGAAATGTGAGTTAAATTATCGTTTAAAAGGGTAAGGTGGTAAATGTAATCAAAAAAGGGTTTGGATTTTTCAACGGGCTGTTCTCATTTTTCTTTGGGTGATAAAATAGCTTCCTCAACGCGCCAAATGTGTAAGTGTTGATATGGGTTGGATAGCATGAGCAACACCGTTGCCCTGTCTAAGCCCAACTTATTAGAGAGGATTTGTCGACATGCCGAAAATAATTTATAAAATTTCTGCCAGAGTATTTTAAAATAGTAGAAAGTTGCACTGTAAAAAACTAGTTATATTGGATTTTTGGCACTAATTTTGGTAAGTACACTGGACTTTTTCAGGCGCCTCCCTTAATGGCTTTTACTTCATTAGTCTAAAAAAACATCATGCCGCAATATTAAGATTTGTTTGCATGCCACAAGGATTTTATCCCATTCTTTGGGAATAAAGGGCCCCATAGCTCAAGTAAAACGGTTAATGGTGTAGTTGTACATATGTGAGCTAATTTAAGAGGAACTCCGTCTAGGGACGGAATCAAACCCATGCCTCTTGTGCCCAAGCATGTTGCGCCAAAGAATTAACTGGCTGTGTTGCCGCCTCGTTTCTGAAAAATTAGGTCTGAAATGAGGTTGTTGTTGTTGTTGTTTATTGCCCTAATAAGGGGAGATATATTGTGTGTTCTCTATAGAGAACAATAGCTCCAAGGCTTAAACGCGGTATCATTAGAGCCAGAAAAGATGTAATTTACACCAGTCAACCCTAAACGGCCTTAGGAAAAGACTGTTTAGAATTTAAATAAGATAGCACTTACATGGATAACAATATTTACTTTGTAAGCCATTTTGAATATTAAATTTAATTATGAATGCACATTTTAATGACTTCATATACAAATGATGACTTAAAATTGCATTATTATACCATATATGTAAGGCAGATTATTATACTGATATATCCCTATTATGGGGGGTATATCAATTGCTAACATGATTCATGACCCACTTGTTAATATGACCCATTTGTAATCTATTTACGCAGATGACATGCCTAAATATTATTACAACAACCCTCTTGTCAAGGCCTTTTTGTAAATTGCCATCAACTCGCTCCAAAAGCCGCACAAAATAATAACCAAATTGGATGATTAAGAATTTGCCAATATAAATATTGATATTAAGCGGTCTATTATTCAGTCTCTATCTATAGATAATTAAGTTCAATGTCAATTTTATATTACCAAATTCATTATATGGTATTTTAAGTAATTTATTTAGGTCAATCAATATATTAGCCATGTCATAATTTTACCAGCCATTATATACATTATATTGATGATTCTAACCAGTATATACTCATACGTTCAAATTGGGGCATACGGGCCTTTTTTTCTATATCACGGGCCAGAGGGAAGTAAAATCACTTGTAGGTGATATTGACTATAAGTAAAAAAAAATTGAGTTTATCTGTAATCAAATAAAAACTATTGGTGGCCATGGCAAATATTTTTATGCACTGTTTGCCCGGGTAAAAAACTATTTTTTTTTTAAAAAATGTAATTTAGTTAGTTTCTTCACAGTTTTTATTTCTAAAAAGTAAGGGTGGAGAATTGATGCAACTTGCAAAGGGGCTTCGTTTTTATCTAAATATTGGAACTCTGGATTTTTATGTACACAGATGGGGCTACATGTAAAAGGTGAGGCAATCAAAATTTTAGATTTTGGTAGTCTTTTAACATTAGCTATAATAGGTGGAAAAGTTTCCTTTCTAAATTGTGTGCTAATCCTTTGCTATATCCCTTGTTTTCTTGCTATCAAACATAAATAAATAACGTGTTTCGCCAGGCTTTTCATTTTTGATATATTATAAAATATATAATCATATTGATGAAAAAAGGAAAATTTAACAGGTGTTTACAAAATGTAGTATAAAAATAATTTAAGATGAATAATTTATTTTTTGTGTAAAAAAAACTTTTAGTATAAAAAATTAATAGTTAGCATATAAATAGGTTATTATTAGGTGGGGAAGTTGCTAGGCTAGGTCCATAGCTCAAAATAAAAATTAATGACCCCTGGGCTATTATTATGATAAACAATGAAATGACACCACCTTTTTCGGAATATTACAGTGTGCGTGCTTACCTGGTAGGAAATAAAAGCCAGGATCATTTTACTGAAAAACTACCCCGTGGCTATCCTTGGAAAATTAGTCCTTACAGCAATAATCTTCATAGCGTATGAATCGACTGCTTTAGGTGCTCGAAAATATGCGTTCTGCTATTATTTAAATATATTTAAAATTTGAGATAAGCTATAATTTCAATTACCTCAGGTTGTAAATGTTAGTAATTTATGTAAGTGATACCCCTGTTTTTCAAATCAACTGCCGATTCTCATAGCAAAAATTTGCATCCAACATTAATGCATTTTGATTATTAAAGTGTATATACATTTCAAAAATATTTCCACCCCCTCGCCCCTTCCCAAATCGGTAACCATGTGCTACATTGTTAAATTAGATTTAAATTAACTTATAGTGAAGAGAAGTAAATTCTTCGTAAAATCACTTTTGGCAGTTGTATTTAATATGGTAATAGCAATTTACTCTACATTTAAACTTTTAATGACTTGTGTTTATGATTAACATTTATATAATTAATTCTATTGTGTGAATATTTAATATAGTCTAACAAAAATGTCGTTTAGATATCTTAAATGCAAAAATTTGGTTAAACCTTAAACCTCCTAATTTTTAGCTTTCCACAATTGAATCAATATCTTAAATATACGCACTATGCTAATGGCCGTCAAATACTATTATATAGTTTTTTCGACATCAAAAGAGTTTTTTAGTGGGGACAAATAAGGTAACCGTGAATCAAATGTTTTTTCAATCAGTTTTTTGGAAAAATTTACGCGAGAGGCACAAATATTATTCATAGATGGTAAAAAAGGATATTTAATCAGGAAAAGACCCAAAGAGAAAGTCACGTACGATGAAAAATCCTATTCCCCTAACATTTCTAAATGCACTGTCAGAATTATGTGGCTAAATATGGAAGTAGATAAAAAACTTTTTAGGGACGTTATTTATTTAACCTGGTAAAAGGGAGAAGAAGTGTGGCTGTTTTACAGGTAGCGAACTATTTCGATATAATTTTTTTGGCGTATGATTTTTGAATTTGTTTAGCTGGCCACTGAATCTATTTTAAGGTTAGTTGTCAAAGGTTCGTCAAATACCCAATTTTTTTTCCTCAAAAATTCCTAACAATTATCGATAAAATTAACAGATAGAGTCCATTTATACATTAACTAAATGCCATTTATTCAGGTTATTCACTCATCGAATTAGCTAACCAAATGTTAGATGGGGAAAATTGATGAATGGCAAGTTATTCGTGCAAAAATACGCTTATCCTATGTTGTTTTTAACTCCTACGTTTGTAATGGTGCTGTGGCTTATGTATAAAAATAAAATATTTTAGAATTTGAAATCCAGGAATTCTATTAAAAATAAGTTTTTTTAAAAGTGCTGAAACTTTAATTTTGAAGCATATATGAAAGGGTAAATCACTTGCTCGAATTTTTTTATACAAATTGACCCATTAGAACAAATTTAAATACACAAATATTTAGCCGAGGTTTTCACCCTTTTATATTACGACGATCAAATTTTCGGTATTTTGATTTAGGTTTACAAAAGATTATTGTATTTTTCAACGTTTGCTTTCAAGCAAAATTATAACTTTCATAATGACATTCGGGCCCTTAAATAAGTTATTAAAAGGAACAAATATGGCTTGGCAGCTATGGGATTGGTCTTATAGATAAGCCGATTAATGCTCCTAAAATTGATTTTTATTTTGTGCTGTGGCCCGTTTTTAGGTTTCTCTTTGCTTGCTTTTTCAAACTAGATTTGATTGCATGTTTTTTTAAAGCCCATTAGACTTTAAAAGCTTTAGTATTGGATTTAAGGGAAAATATTGGAAAAAAATTGAAAAATATCACATAGGTATTTAAGGGTAGAACGGTATATTATAGGTAAAAAAAAATTCCTTTTCTAATTTTAGAATCATTACCTGAAATACAAATCTGTTTACACCCTATTGTCACTGAAATGTCTTCCAATCTGTTATGACAGGTAATTAACACTCAAGTCTCCTCCCAATCTCAATCTTTTCTTCACCTATGAGTGTATCGTGGTGGGTAAATCTGATGGCCTAGTCTAAACTCATTTAAATTTTCGCCCATTTTGTTTAAGAATAAAATACAATTTCTTTATGTCACGTACATTTTTTGTGAAATGATTGTGGATATATTGTGTGCCTAAAAAATTTATATTTTTGGGCTATATTTTTAGATTTTTTTTAACGGGTAAGCTCTGTCCCTATTTCAGATGATAACTCTCATTCCAATATTTGAGAATTAGGGTTCAGAGTGAGAGATGATGAATTGGTTCTATATATAGGTATAGCCTAAAAACAAACAGATTTTATTATTTTTAAACAAGACAAGGGGCTTTAATTGGTTCAGATTGCTATCAGTATTTAACACCTTTTCCAGGAATGTTTTTGTGTCACGTTGTTTTAGAATTATACGGGCACATTTGGGGCCTTATTAATAAATAGGCACTTTGGTTGGTCTCCTAATGTTAAGACTCGTAAAAATCATTAATTTTTTATAGATTTTGTACAGCCCGTAATTTTATTTTTTTCGCCTTAAGAATCGTGGAATGGGGGCGGGGGGGGGGGGAGCAGCATATTTTGGCACGAGATTGAAAATTAAAATTGAAACAAAATAAGTGTCACGAAAAATGGTTTCATTTTCTTAAATTCGGTCCAAATAATACATCAAACATTTATAAATTGTTAATAGACATGGGAAAATTAGCCAAAAAAGAACTTTGCTATTTTACAATTGAACTAATGATTTTAACTAAAAATCTTATATAGTTCATTAATGCGCATCTTCCATATTTACTCCTTTTTTTGCAAAATTTTACTGGATATTATATTTGGGTGGCCATACCAAAAGCGTGCCCAAACATTTTAAGGCCGGCCTAAAAAACAGTAATGACACTTTGTAAAAACAAATTCATATGATAGTTTGTTAATTACATTAAAATTTAAATAAATGCCTTGATATATGAAATTTTATAAGCCAAATATTTTTAAGAGTAGATTATAATACTAAACAACGAAAAAAAACATAAACTAGGGTTTTGTAGAAAATTTTCTTGCGATAATTCTTTTTTTCTAATACTTTAAAATCTTTTTAAATCTCCCCCAGAGTTCAAAAAAAAAATCACAACTTCTTTAACTATTAAAATCTAATGACACATATAAAATCATATTTATAGAAGTTATAGCTTGAAATTATTAACAATCAACTTTCAAGTCACTTAGGATCAAAAAACGGAATTTATGTGAAAAAACCTAATATTATTAAAATAAAAAAAACAATTTAATATTACAAAAACGATTTTAAACGCTTTACCACAGGTCTAAAAATTTTGAAAATGACCTAACTACGGAGATTAAACCTGTCCGCCCAGAAATTTTCAAATCCGCAGTTTTTATTATTAATAATTTCGTCAGCTATAAACATTAAAAATTAAAAAAATGCCATAAAAAAACAAAAAAGCCTTAACAACAAAATAAAATGAATATTAGTTTTGCATATTTACAGCTAAACTGTTAAATTCAAACTTCAAAATTTATATTAAAATGTCATATTTAAGTTTTGACGCGAAATGTTTCGCATTATTTAAATGCTGATGCACATGAGCTTGATATACTAAAAAAATTATTCTTTTAATTTGAGATGATAAATAAAAGTTACAAAAGATTGTAATATGAAAAAAAAATTCTTAAATTTTTTTTCTAGGGTATTCTCGAACTGTCATTTTTGTCAAAACAGGTAATTTTTTTGATATAAACTTTTTTAAACTTTTGTTAGTACCCATAAATTTAATGATATAAAAGCCCATCCCTCAAAAATGAAATCACAACTTTATACCGAATATATAAAATCTGAGGCAATGGATGATCGTAATTCGCACCAAAACCTTGACCAAAAACGATAGTTGCCCTTATGATCGTCCAATTTTTAATGTCCAGATTAATGTTTGATTGCCAAAATTAGAGTTAAAATTTAGTAAAGAATCCCATTAAATAAGGTGCCGATAAGTTTCGATTAGCAAAAAAAACCACTAATTTATATGTAAATCAATAAAAGAGGCTCAAAATAGTTTTACAAGGTCGATTTAATTATTCCGAGGTGTTGCGATTTAGATCCTCCTTTCTCTTTTTTTTCATAAAATCTTTTATTCTCATTTATTTAAGACTTATAAGCCATAAATTCTAATTAAATCTCTATTTTTAGTTACCAAAAAGAGTTGTCTTTCACGGCTAACTTAAGCTACTAAATCATGTTATTATTGTATTAACTTTTGATCAAAATATAGATTGGCTATTATAACAAAATCCGACATCACAAGGTCCTTCTTAAGGCACCTTCGAGGTCAAAATATTTCAAATCTCTATAGGGTATTCATTGTCTGCAGACCCAACTATACAGGCATAAATTCCCGCTTCAAGCGATAAGCACTAAAAAAGAATCGGGCCATAAAATTGCATTAATATTTTTACTTTAGAACCGATTGCTCGGCCTGTTTTTGTTCGTTGTTAAAATGATAATAGAATGAGAAAGTAACTTTTTGATTATTAAAGGCTCAGTCTCAAAATTATTATGAAAGAAAATCAAAGTTTGTTGCAGTACCAAGACATATCTTATAGGTAAAAGTACTTCATTTAAAAACATTAATATATTTACGATTGTGAAACAAGGGTTAAGTTTAAGTTTATAAATAAGCTATGTCTATAATTGTTTTTTTAGTAAATTTAATATTGATGTTGTTTTTAACCAGGGATTGGAACCGCCGCAAAAATTCAAAGTGGTTCCGGTTCCGGTTCTTTCCAAGTGGAACGCGGTTCCGGTTCCGGATCCAAAAATAATATCGGTTCCGGTTCCAAAATTTTCGAAAAAACATTTTTTTGCCCCCTTAAGATTCTTTTTCCCTTTAAATAAATTGCTACAAACGCTCTATATGTGTATATATTTATTGAAAATTTAACAAATTTTATTGTATATAAATTTATAAATTGTTCAATTTTAATAGCAATATTGATTGTAACAGATCCGTGTTTATTCTGGATCTTAATTCGGACAACATATATTTCAAGGTTGAAAATGATCTTTCGACACTAACCTAAACATTATAATTAAATGAATAACTTGTTTTGCTGGTACACTCATTATGAACTTAGCAACTAGGTGCATTTGTGGGAATTGCCCAGAAGACTTATCCCAAAATTTCAGGATATTGTCAATATTGGAGTCAAATGATAAATCCTCAAATTTATTTATTTTTGAATCAATAGATCTGAGAACTGGATTATTTTGACCTATTGATTGTTAAAAATGAGACAAATTCGTCATCTTCAGTAATTTCTTCCAGTTCAATTTCACCAACCTGACATCTTTCTTTCATTGATAGAAGTTTATTATGAAGTATCTTTATATGAAGTTTTGCACTTGCTCTGTCTCGATAGTCAGTAGACCTTTATATCGAGGGTCTAGAAATATAGCTCCATATAAAACAGGTGATAACAAATACGTTTGTTCCCGTTTTGCCCTGTAACTAATTATTGTTTTGCTAGAGTCCAACTTATTTAAATCAAAAGTTAGCCTTTTCCAAACACCATAAAAGTCGGATAAAGTCAAATGACTGTTTTGATAGATTGGTCATCAAACATTAAAAATCTCATAAGAAGCCACTAACTACCATACTAGTTCTTAAATACATTAAACTCATAAGAGTCATTGTACAAAAACCAAAGATCACTTGACTCTACCTTTGACATAAACGTAAGTTAAAAATAAGGTTAATATAAAGGGATTAACTTTTAATATACTCAGGATTTAGGTTTGTGGGTTATTTTATCTCATTGGGTGCGTAAAAGGTGAACGTCAAGGCAAATTTTTATACCAAAAAATCTTTGTAAGTTTATAGACATTTAGATAAACTTTTCTTTAGACATTTGTACGTTCAGGTGATTTAAATGTGGCCAGTATAACGTCATTTACTAGCACAGCGCACTTACTTCTATTTAACTGCTTCATCACTCTCTGTACAAATTTAACCGGTCCTAAGAGCATATACACCCAAACATTATCTTCCTCAACAAACTTGCCCGAAAATTTTTTATCACTTTTTTATCCTTTAATATATCTAAGGGTAAATCAAGCCCTAAAAATCGTTCAGCTGGCAAAAAACCAAAATGGTTCTGCGTAGTATTATAATATAATAACATAGACCATAGCAATTCCCATGTACCATTCATCTTATTACACCAAGATTTCACTAGGCCAACAGCCCTCTCGGCTAAACCAAGGTGTCATAAAATGATCTATTTCCCAATTGTTACAAAAATTTACAAATGCATCACTTTTAAAGGCAGGGCCTCCATCTGTAACAAGCATTTTAACTAAACCGTACTTGCTAAACAAGGGTTTTAGAGCTTTAATTACAACCTTTGTCTTGAGCTTATTAGTCCAAATTATTTCTAACCACCGAGAAAATGCTTCAATAATTACTAAAAACTTCTGCTTTTTCCATTCTTGTTGGCCGGTTCGTGCCAATTGGCACGACAAAGATTTAAAAATATTTCTATTGTAATGTTGGTAACACGCCATCTATCGAATGTAATAATCTATTAGCCCGCTACAATTATTATGTTGGTTGATATTGTTTTATAAAATTTATTTTTACATTGCTCGGTCTCTCCCTCTATACTATAACAAGGGATCATTATAACAATCTCTAATGTATTTTTTTGTTAAAATAGGTTCTGATGCTTGTACAAATACACTTCGTTTCATAGCAGGCGTGGTACAACTGTATAAAAAACATCTAAATTAGAAGAAGTTTTTTAAAATATATTTATTAGAACTAAGGATCGACAACTTCTATGGTATCGACATTTATCGAGTAGACCACCTTATATTTGGATGCTTTAAAGAACGGTAATCCCGGGAAGAAGGCTAAGGAAAAGGTGGATCCATCAAATTATCATTACAAATAAAATTCAATTTGGATTAAAGAAATGCCACTGACTTTAAAACCTTTTTTTTTGTGAGGGGTGGAAAATTTTTTTCATTTGATAAAGCTAGTTTTTTAAATATAGTGGGTTTTTATTAAATGCACCAGAATTTTAAAAACAGATGGATCAGTGCAATGAGTAAAAAAAATTATAAGGATGATTAAGTGAATTGCTCGCGCTTATGTCCAATACTAAAAATGAAACGTTGCTTAAGAGTACCTACAAAAAAACCTGCAGAAAGAAATTCTACAGTTTTTTTTTCATGTTTGTTGCATTGTCAGATGTAATTGTATATACATCTGACAATTGAACGTTATAACTATCCAAAGTATTTTGAATAATGTTTTTTATACTCAATCCTGTTGATTCATCATGTTCAAACATGCCTAAGTGGATAATTTGGATGCTTTCTCCTTTGTAGATTTGGGTATTTATACCTAAATTATAGTAAATAAATATTACCTAAGATTGTTCCTCCTAACCTTTTTACAGTGTCAATTTTTAAGACCAATGGTGTTCTGAAGTTTATACGTGATTTCTTTTTTCAAATTTGAGGCTTTTAAAATTATTAAATCTCTGAGATTGCTTTTATTTATTGAATATTTAAGCCCTTTTAAAATTGGATCAATTATTTGTTGAAATCCTGAATCCTCAATAATTGAAAGAGGTCTTCCATTTGAGGTAGTAAGGGTCACTAATCCATCTTCCAATTCTTTTATTGAGATATCTATCTTTATAGATTTACAAAATAATTCATTATTTTAATAGATTTAATAGAATCCCTAAAATAAAAATTTCTAAACCGAAATATTTACTTATCCTGGGCTTCCTTCATTCTTTACACCGCAGTATCTACAATGGAAATCTTTATTTTGGGCATGGAAATAGTGCTGTAGGGCATTTTTAAGCTTTATGTTAACGAGGAAATAAAAACTAAAAAATAGTTAAAGTTCAATTGGAACCGCAGTCAAAATCAAAACGGTTTCGGTTCCGGTTCCTAATTTTTTTCCGCGGTTCCGGTTCTTTCGGTTCCGGAACCGGTTCCGGTTCTAATCCCTGTTTTTAACCCATGCGCTTGATAAGTGATGAGGGAGGCTCTGAGGTGTAAGCGAGTTTGGCGGCTATGATGGGGTTTGTCTATATAAACCATACACCTAAGCCTAAGAGAGAACCCTATGAGTTTCATTGTTTTATTAGGTGTTTTTTCGCAAAAAAATGTAAATGGTTTAGTTGTTTAAATATAAAATTAGAAAGAGGAAATTGTATTTATGTTTAAATAAAACTTTCCAATAACGATATTTGATTTTAAATTTTAGGAAAATTGCATATTAGGGTAAAACTCATTTTTTTTTATTTATGGAAATTAAGAAAAAATTAAGTAAGCTTTAGTTAAAACAAAGTAATTACAGTTTTTTGCCGATATTTTATAATTGATATTTTTAATCTGTCTCAAAATTCTGGAAAAACATAAATGTGAGTTTAGCTAAAAAAAAATTTTTCCTAGCTCTGTTTGATTTTTAAATGATAGTAAAATCAAACTTGATTGCAATTTGTAATTTTTGTTAAGCGTCTATATCATAACTACCTCAGCTGATCGTTTAAACAGGCAGTTTGAAAAATATAATTTAAAAAAAAAGCAAAAAATGAAAGTTTACTTCAAATAATATTTGTATAGAGTAGATATTTAAGGTGGTCAAATATTCGTGATTTTAACTGATACGCAAAATATTACATGATCAATTTTTTTAAGTGGTTTTGAATCCGTAATACGCAAGGCTTACATGCTTGGGCTATAAATATTATATGAACTGAGTGAGTTATAAAAAAAAATTATCCTTAAACATTGCATAAATTTCTTTTCATAGAGAAATAGTGCATTTTGGGCGAAAACGTTCTTACTTAAAACTAGGGATTAAAACCGAACCATGTTAATTGAGATTTTTACTTTAAACTCAGTCCAGTCTATCAGATCCTGTCGGTAAACCCGGTTACAGCAATGACCCAAAAATTTATGGTTGCAAACTGGACATTTAAAATCAAAAATCAATTGAAATTATAATTTGTATTCATAATTAAATTAATAACTAGGAAGTTAAGAGCTAGAAAAAATCGGGAATCATTGGGGCAACCGGCCAGCTTTTTAGTCCACACTTTAATCTCTACTTTCGGACTATTTCGTAATATTTTGCCGTATTTTTAGTTAATTTTAGTTACATTAAATTTTTAAAAAGCCATGAAGGCTTGGAGGGTCTAAAATATAAATAGCACATCTCCGAGCTGAATTAAATTCTAGAATCAGCTGATGGGAGTGATCAATTAATTGATTTTTTTGGCTCCCATGTAGTTTAATATTTTAGCAAACCGGCCGGCCGCAACTAAAAAAGTTTTGGCTCTAAATCTGATCTGATTAATATATATAAAAATTGGCCCGTTTATCGCGCTGTGTCTTGATTACATAACTGACAAATGCCATGTGCCCCAAAAACTTGGCACTGACCTGGTATAGATAATTTTCAACACACACACAATGTTAATTCGAAACTAACGATCAAAGCTGTGACCTGATAACCTGCTCGAGCCGGTATTAAATACGGGCCAGGGGCTAAAAATATATTCGGGCCGGGTGAGGGAACTGGATTAAATTTGAAAAACCCAATTTCGGGGGGACCTAAAATGAAAAAGTGTGGTAGCGGCTTGGAAATCACAGCCGGGTTTTTACGTATTTAACGTTAGCATACAACATATATGTTTATTTGTTATCAAGACACCGGAAATGCTTAATATATTTTTATATATATATTAGTGTACTATAATATTTACTATACGGCCAAACAAACATACACAACCAAAACCGGATTATTTGTTGGAGAAATAAACAGGTAGTCGTCTCAGTCAGCCAACAGGTGAGAAAGAGTAAAAAGGGATGTGTAACAACTACATCTTTATTATTTATTTATGAATGTATCGAGGGAAAAAATAAAATCAAAACTTCGATTTCCTTTTGCTAGAGAAGGAAATAGAATTTTTTTTTCAAAAGCAAAAAAAAAACGAAAAAAAAGGTGTAATTGGCCGAGTTAGTGTAGTAGGTAGGTGTTTAGTTTTATAATTCACTACAACAACATATATATATTTTTTTTACCTTTCATAAATTATTTAGGATCCTACAGATTAGATATATAGATATATAATACATCTCAATCTCGACTAACTAAAATCTTTAATTCTCTATCGATTATGGCGAACTGTGTTTTTAGAGCCAAAAATGACAAATTAACTTACCCTTCCCTTATCCTTCATCAATTATATATTTTCTGGGGCAGCATTTTTTGGCACTCATCCATATCACAATATCTTCCAGGTTTCAGCTTTGCCCTTAGTTAAAAATTTTTAGACACAGGTGAAGCTGTGTCGATACAGGCCGTCCATTTATTGCAGATGTGGGCCTCATACCTGTATAATATGACCGAAAAATGGCTAAAAATTAACCATATGTTAGTCTTTTTTTATATAATTTTTTGGTCTTAGGGCTTGTTTTATTTCGATTAACATTCTAAAAAAGCAATACAATATTATTTTTGTTTGATTTTTTTGTATATTTTTGAACAATTTTTTTTGTGTGTTTAAACACATCCCTAATATGTTAAACTTACCACAAATTTCAACATACACAAGTCATTTATAAGCGATAGGAATAATTTACCCGCGTGGCTATATCATGGCCCTCTACCTTGACCCCTTGAACCTCTTGCCCTCCTCGCCTAAACCCCGCCTCATCAACTCTTATACCAATCACCTTGTATACCCTAACCCTAAGCGCTGCCCTTTAAAAATTTTCATTTCACCAGTTAACAACTATTAGTTGCTTACGTTGCCCCCCCCCCCATGTTGTAAATTTACTCTCATCCTCCTCTACACAAAAAATTGTCGTCTTATAAAGGTCTCCAACGCATGTCACGCGCGCGTATTATTAGATATAGAAATAATAAATAAAATAAAATAATAGTAAAATTTAAAAATAGATGAGTATATTAACATTGTAATTATTTGCTTATGCCATACGTTTATTTATTTGCTCCCGGGGCACTTTCTAAGAATATACCAATACATTTTAGATGGTAGTATTTATTTTATTCGTTTATTTTCGTTTTTTCGTTTGCGCTCTCCGTTATCCTATTAAAATTCAGTTTTTTGAAAATCAGTTTTTGCTTGCGAGTTAATAATATTTTTTCTCCATCCTTTAAATCAAATTCTTTTTTAAGATTTAAAAATTTTCTTAGCTTACATGCCATTCGAATCTAATTATATTGGCTCAATACTTTTATATAAAACGAATATCCCTACCATTTTTATCCATATGTGCTTCACTTGGCATTCTTAAAAATTATCAAATTACCCGACTTTTTGACGCTGTGGTCAACACATCAATTTCGCCGACATATGTTTTCACAGACTAAAAAACACCTTTGACATATAAAACACAATTCCATATATTCGGAGATTATATTCGGCCTTTGGTTCTGGTATAAAATTAGATATATAAATTAGAAAAGTTTATGATTCGTCTTCATTAATAAATTTGCTTTCTCTTTGGAACCGAAAGCATTGAGGCATACGTTTTTAACCCATGAGATCAATAGGATTAAGATCTTTCTACCACATTTTGAAATGACGCCGTATTCTCTGGAACCAGCATGCAGTAATTACAAAGCCCTGGCTAAATATACCCCCCCCCCCTTCCCCCCACCTCCTCCCTGCTCTTCAAAAAGTACATATTTAAGCCCTTTGGTTAAAACGTTGATTGTTAAAGAGTTACCTAACGGGTAAATCGATTTTTTATATGAATAAAGATCTGGAGGACACTCTTTCGTTACATGCCTCTCAAGAGCTGCCCCGATCAAGGCAATAGCCAATCTGTATGTATGAGCAACTTAGCCCAAGCTCAGAGGCAAACCTTCCTGCTTCACAAGCAAGAGTTGCGAGTTCGAATCCGTGCACAAGAGGCTTTTTTCTTCAGAAAAATAGTATTGTTTATCCATTTTGAGCTGCTGAGTGGCCTGCTAGGCAATAAATATTAAAAAACATTCCTAAAGTAAAATTCTAGGCTGAAACCTAGGCTGCCGGCGTGCGAGCATCGTGGGCAATATTTTTTTCTTTCGGTTAAAAGAGACAAAGCCTTAACGGGTAAGGGGCCCCCTAAATGGGTAAAGGTATGAGGGAAACCTCAAAACCAATATTTTTTTTAGAGTTTGAGCTTTATAAGGGCCCTTTCAAACTACAGTTTAAATATTTTTTAGAAAAGTATTGTATTGTTGTTTTACAGAGCTCGCCACTGCGAATTGGCCAGTGTTAGAGAAAAATCAGTGATCCGTGATCACATACAACGACTCTTATACTTTTGGTTATGATCAAAAGTTAATGTATTACGATCACAATATAATATGTAATCCCGATCATTATTAAAGTTGGCTAAGAATTAAATTTTATCGCTAAAAATCACTATGTTTCCACAATTAAATGGCTAAGATCATGATATCATACTAGGTAAAATATCATGGGTTTACGCCTCTTATTACACCGTTTTTATTTGTGTTTGTCAACTCACTTTTTTGGCTTGGAGTATTTCATTTTAATACAAGCGCTATATAAACCTGCGTGACAAGTTGTGATAAAATTGTCAAAACACTATTTTTTCACATATCTCATGGGCTTGCCAAGTCCTAATTCTTTATTATTACCCATAATATTATTTTAATACTTTCTGATTAGTCTCAAATTTTAAATATACTTAAATATTATCATTTTGCTGGCCGAAAATTTTTTAGCTCTTGGTGGTATGGGTTAAGTGATTGCCTAGTACCCGATAGGGCTAAAAGGGGCTATGCCCTAACGGGTATGCCGTCTTTTTCAAGAGATGCAGGTGCAGCAGGTGAATGCTCTGGCCTTCGACTTTTGCCAGGGTTTTAAAGCCGGCACGCTATCATAATTCCGCGTGCGAATAATATTTCCCATAGCTTTTGGCCATCACAGCTGTTCCATGTTAAAATGGTCGGCGGGTGTGATGGTTATGAGATTTAATAAACGCAGGTGACATTGCTAGGCTTTCGGAAAAATGGGCGATTTTGAAATTCGTTTTTGGTTTCTCGACTTCTTACGAATTAATCGAGTAAAAAACTCAAGATTGTCTGATATAACTGAAATATAACATTATAAGCTAATAAGAGGCATAATTGAAGAAAAAGTTATTTGAATAAGTGTTTTGCTATCGACATAACATTAAAATTTTAACAAGCGAATAATTAGATGCTTTTTGTTATTAACATTTACATAAAACTCTTTCTTTGCAGGAGAATCTATTTCTTGCGCAAAACTGGCCTTGTTCGCTCCAATATAATAAATAATGCTCAGCAACCTGTCTTCTGCCGCCTTCAACATAACAGCTGTTCCAGCCTTTACAGCTGATAACTTTTCGTCGATTCGGGGCAATGGCTATTGCCCCAAATTTGTGGATGAATACTCAAATTCATGGCCTTTAACACGGGCCAATAATGTAGCCAGCATCCCCTGCTCCGAATACCTCAACCGCAATACCTTTGTCGACTCATCAGGTAGTTTTTATATTTTTAAGCTTCAGAATTTATCGCTTTTAATTATTTAATTCCCATTTGAGAAACTTTGTCAATTTTTTTTGGTTCAAAAATTTTAAAAACATATACATAATGAAAATCAATTTATTATTTTTAACTTTTTGTCAATTGGCATCTTATAATACTTATTTGAATGTATTTAAATTGAAATCTATTAGATTTATTATATATAAAGAGATGAATCTCATGCATAATAGGATACATTTCACTAAATTTTTTTTAATAAAATATGTTAATTTAAAATCAAAAATTTTTACTATACTTAACTATTTAAACCAAATTCATTACCTAAATCATTAAAGGCTAAATTCTCAAAATTTTGTTGAAAATTGGTTTGTAAGCCAAATGGCGACCCATTCCACTTTTTAGAAGGTATGGGTTTAATTTCGTCCATAATCGTTTTTATCATATATAGAATGTCAAATCACTATATTAAAGTGATAGAGCTTATGCTAAAAAAAACCAGGTTGCATGTGAGAAAATCTGATCAATTAACTCGTGTCAGCACTATTATTGTTTTTCCGCGGGTGATTTCAAACTTTAAACCACAGGGGTACCCCTATAAAGGTCTGGGGGAATGCCCAAGTACAGTAGTTAAAAAAAATATTTACATATAAATTAATTAACTATTAATTAGACACAAAGTACCTGTTTCAAAAATTAATTTTCTATTTTTATGTTAACATTGAAAATGTTTTTATATATAACATCATTTATCGATTTTTATGAATGTAAAAAGGGATGATTTTCTAAAAACTACATTGATTTGCAATAATGCAGTGTCTAAGAATTTTCCCTTCCCTCAGGCTAGATAGTGGGACCGTATTAACGCTCTGTCATTCCATTTTCCAATATTTAAAAATAGTTTTAGTTATCACGCATGCATGCGTATTTTGTTCTTAATTTAATCATTTTACAATGTTTCATATTTTGATTATATTAAAATCCAATATGGCCCCCATAGGTTTGGTTAAGCTCACATAGGTTACGGCTAGTGAAAAAAAATATTTAATAAAAAGTTTTGTCACAAATTTGTTTTTATAAAATCGCCATATGAATTCGATAAGCCGTCAAAATTTTTTTAGAAAAAAAAATTTTTTTTGTAATTTTAAATTTAGTTTTAACCTTAGCCAATCATATTCATACTTTTTTGTTAACTTCGAGTATGTTTTAATTTACGTTTTTGTCTTGTGGATATGTCAATATAGACATATGTTTTTTCGTTATATATGGTTTGAATGAATTAAATCGAGTTTTACGTCAATTCTGAAAAAAAAACAAGTGATTTTTTTGGTTTATTTGTGACTGTAAGTAAATATTTTTTTTTCGTGTTTAGACACTATTTTGTATTAAATCAAAGCAGTAATGTAATTGTTATAAAATAAACAATCTAATTGGAGAAATAATTAATAAAATAAGTTTCGGTCGCCTCCTTCTCCTTATACCTATTCGATTTTGGGCATGTTTATGTTGTGCTTATAAAAAGCAAAGCAATTATGTTTACCGACGACCATTATGGTAAGATTTGTTCGCCGGTGTTAGCACTTTAGCTCTCCATTTTAGGTATTTCTGCTGCCATATGAAGCCAATTATCAGCTTCAAAGTGGTTGCTAACAGTGCTGGGAAAACAATGAGCCAACAATTGGGTCATTTTTTTCGCCAAAATATAAAGAAAAAAAGGGAGCTACAAATAAAGGGCCAAAATAAGAACTCAAAAAAAGCACTTATTATAAAAAGGGGCAAATAAAACCCCCACAAAAAGTGGCTCTTGAAAAGAGCCACATAAAGCCCATTACATGTTTTTCCCAACAATTTCCAAAAATCTTGATTTTTTTTATACTAATGATGGGTGGGTTATTTTTCCTTAAAGCTCCTAGGAATTTTTTTTATTAAGAAAAGGGACTTTTTTTGTTATGCCCACGAGTTTGTTGGCATTTGGAAAAAAAAATACATTTAGTTTTTTCCCCAGCCCTGGTTGCACATGCGTTACTTTCTTCAAACAAAAAAAGCCGCTTATGCACGGATTTGACCCCAAACCTCTCCAGGGCGAGATGAGGGTGTTTCTCTGCTTATTTAATCCGTAATATAGAATTAGGAAACTTTATATTTATGGGTTAAAAAGACGAAATTAATTTATTATTTTTTGGCACTTGTTAAGGTTTTGTTTTTTAGCCATTAACGTATTAGGGCATCATTTCAATCTTACATAAAAATTGTAAATTTTTTTGATATTTTCATAAATTTCCAATACAGCCCTGTCTCATTATAACTGTTTATGTAGAATTTAATCATATAATATACCTCTAACATCTTTCCATCCTCTATGCCTTTTGCAAATTGATATTCTTGGAAATTAAACCTAAATATTGTTTACTTAGGGGCACCATCCCCTTTTGTCATTTACCTATTGATTAGGGAGACCCACACGGCCCTTTAAATGTGAGAGCTGTATAAAGTCTAACGAGGTACCCCAAAATTTATAATCTTTATTTGTTATAATGATAATAATAATAATGAGCCGTTTTTACAATATTTCCCGTTAGTTTGCCCTTTGTAAAAATATAATATTATGCATAAAAACAAGTTTTAGTTGACATGATATATTTGATTTTTTTAACAATTATACAGGCTTTTTTACATTTCTTGTCCTAAAATTTAAATTGGGCCCAAATTTGTAATCAGAATTACGGTGAAAGAATTTTGAAATATACATACCCCGCCTTCCCTTTTACACTGATATAATTAGTTTTATGTTAAACATAAAACATATTGAAAAAATAAGACATTTTCAATGTTAAGAAAATTTATAAATATATAAAAAATTTATAAGTATATAATGCTTTATTCAAAAAAAAATAACACAATTAAACGGTCCTCTAGGGGTGCATAAAATTTTTAAATAGATTTTAGGAATCGAAGGTCAATTTGTTCTATGTTGTGTCACGTAAACTACAAAAAATAATTAATTCACATTTGCTTTTAAATGTTTATTTGCCCAACTAAAATTAGACTTTGTGTGAGATAATTTTACTTTTTCTGCCTCCCTCAGGCAAGTTGAGACATTTAAATTTTAAACCGGAACGAATTTGAAAGATAATTTGTTATGAATTTCTTTCTTTTTTAAAATTGACGTCTTTTTTTGATCTATTTAAAAAATTTGGGCATTTTTTCTTCTTACATCAGCTAACCGTATATATTGTCGGGTGTACTTGGATTTCATGTAGGTTGTTTAATATAAAAAATAATTATTTTTATTTCTAAGATTGATTATTATTCAATAAACTAATCTTTTATAGAAATCAAATATTTATTTATGTGAATTAATAAGTTCAAATTTTTCTCCTGATAACTACATTTAATCTTTGTTTAACCTTGTCGGGATTCAAGGGCGTAGCAAGTTGTAAAGCTTGGGGGGGGGGGGTTTCAAAAAAAAAAAGTTTGCCGCCTTCGGCGGCATAGTGCGGGCACGACCGAGCTCTATGAAGTTTTAACGTGTATTTCGCCGCTTTTCGGATTTTGCGTTTCTTGGCCGAATTCAGTAATTTTTTAGACAATTTTTATTTTGATTTTGATTTTAATTGATTTATATGGTGTCCCTATGCCCCCTTTAGTAACTTTAGAAATATCTTGCTCTTTAGAAAAGGTTCTGCATACGTCCCTGGTCTTTTTAGAGCGCAACAATAATTCATATGGAAATTATCCTAATATTTTTATTTAACTAGTATTTTAATTTGAGGGGAAGGGAGATTTTCAAATTAAAAATTTAAAAATATATTATATGTAATTTAATAATATATTTAATATTTTAGTTGGGGGGGGGGGGGGGGGGGGGGGGTTATGCACTAAAAATTATCAATTTGGGTGGGTATATGGCATGCTTGGTGGGGGTTTCATCCCCAAACCCCCCCCCCCCCCCCCCCCTACGCCAATGTCGGGATTTTTAATGGCGTTGTTCAGTTGGATGTGTAGTTAAACGGGTGACTCCTTTCAATATCCAAATTAGGCATGTCCTAGTAGCCACACTTAGTTAAGTTAAATAGATAGTGGGACCGTATTAACGCTCTGTCATTCCATTTTCCAATATTTAAAAATAGTTTTAGTTATCACGCATGCATGCGTATTTTGTTCTTAATTTAATCATTTTACAATGTTTCATATTTTGATTATATTAAAATCCAATATGGCCCCCATAGGTTTGGTTAAGCTCACATAGGTTACGGCTAGTGAAAAAAAATATTTAATAAAAAGTTTTGTCACAAATTTGTTTTTATAAAATCGCCATATGAATTCGATAAGCCGTCAAAATTTTTTTAGAAAAAAAAATTTTTTTTGTAATTTTAAATTTAGTTTTAACCTTAGCCAATCATATTCATACTTTTTTGTTAACTTCGAGTATGTTTTAATTTACGTTTTTGTCTTGTGGATATGTCAATATAGACATATGTTTTTTCGTTATATATGGTTTGAATGAATTAAATCGAGTTTTACGTCAATTCTGAAAAAAAAACAAGTGATTTTTTTGGTTTATTTGTGACTGTAAGTAAATATTTTTTTTTCGTGTTTAGACACTATTTTGTATTAAATCAAAGCAGTAATGTAATTGTTATAAAATAAACAATCTAATTGGAGAAATAATTAATAAAATAAGTTTCGGTCGCCTCCTTCTCCTTATACCTATTCGATTTTGGGCATGTTTATGTTGTGCTTATAAAAAGCAAAGCAATTATGTTTACCGACGACCATTATGGTAAGATTTGTTCGCCGGTGTTAGCACTTTAGCTCTCCATTTTAGGTATTTCTGCTGCCATATGAAGCCAATTATCAGCTTCAAAGTGGTTGCTAACAGTGCTGGGAAAACAATGAGCCAACAATTGGGTCATTTTTTTCGCCAAAATATAAAGAAAAAAAGGGAGCTACAAATAAAGGGCCAAAATAAGAACTCAAAAAAAGCACTTATTATAAAAAGGGGCAAATAAAACCCCCACAAAAAGTGGCTCTTGAAAAGAGCCACATAAAGCCCATTACATGTTTTTCCCAACAATTTCCAAAAATCTTGATTTTTTTTATACTAATGATGGGTGGGTTATTTTTCCTTAAAGCTCCTAGGAATTTTTTTTATTAAGAAAAGGGACTTTTTTTGTTATGCCCACGAGTTTGTTGGCATTTGGAAAAAAAAATACATTTAGTTTTTCCCCAGCCCTGGTTGCACATGCGTTACTTTCTTCAAACAAAAAAAGCCGCTTATGCACGGATTTGACCCCAAACCTCTCCAGGGCGAGATGAGGGTGTTTCTCTGCTTATTTAATCCGTAATATAGAATTAGGAAACTTTATATTTATGGGTTAAAAAGACGAAATTAATTTATTATTTTTTGGCACTTGTTAAGGTTTTGTTTTTTAACCATTAACGTATT
Source organism: Acutogordius australiensis (assembly GCA_030555515.1). Taxonomy (NCBI): domain Eukaryota; kingdom Metazoa; phylum Nematomorpha; class Gordioida; order Gordea; family Gordiidae; genus Acutogordius; species Acutogordius australiensis. Next base: position 948,121 of record JAUIRJ010000005.1, on the reverse strand, counting down.
AGGGCATCATTTCAATCTTACATAAAAATTGTAAATTTTTTTGATATTTTCATAAATTTCCAATACAGCCCTGTCTCATTATAACTGTTTATGTAGAATTTAATCATATAATATACCTCTAACATCTTTCCATCCTCTATGCCTTTTGCAAATTGATATTCTTGGAAATTAAACCTAAATATTGTTTACTTAGGGGCACCATCCCCTTTTGTCATTTACCTATTGATTAGGGAGACCCACACGGCCCTTTAAATGTGAGAGCTGTATAAAGTCTAACGAGGTACCCCAAAATTTATAATCTTTATTTGTTATAATGATAATAATAATAATGAGCCGTTTTTACAATATTTCCCGTTAGTTTGCCCTTTGTAAAAATATAATATTATGCATAAAAACAAGTTTTAGTTGACATGATATATTTGATTTTTTTAACAATTATACAGGCTTTTTTTACATTTCTTGTCCTAAAATTTAAATTGGGCCCAAATTTGTAATCAGAATTACGGTGAAAGAATTTTGAAATATACATACCCCGCCTTCCCTTTTACACTGATATAATTAGTTTTATGTTAAACATAAAACATATTGAAAAAATAAGACATTTTCAATGTTAAGAAAATTTATAAATATATAAAAAATTTATAAGTATATAATGCTTTATTCAAAAAAAAATAACACAATTAAACGGTCCTCTAGGGGTGCATAAAATTTTTAAATAGATTTTAGGAATCGAAGGTCAATTTGTTCTATGTTGTGTCACGTAAACTACAAAAAATAATTAATTCACATTTGCTTTTAAATGTTTATTTGCCCAACTAAAATTAGACTTTGTGTGAGATAATTTTACTTTTTCTGCCTCCCTCAGGCAAGTTGAGACATTTAAATTTTAAACCGGAACGAATTTGAAAGATAATTTGTTATGAATTTCTTTCTTTTTTAAAATTGACGTCTTTTTTTGATCTATTTAAAAAATTTGGGCATTTTTTCTTCTTACATCAGCTAACCGTATATATTGTCGGGTGTACTTGGATTTCATGTAGGTTGTTTAATATAAAAAATAATTATTTTTATTTCTAAGATTGATTATTATTCAATAAACTAATCTTTTATAGAAATCAAATATTTATTTATGTGAATTAATAAGTTCAAATTTTTCTCCTGATAACTACATTTAATCTTTGTTTAACCTTGTCGGGATTCAAGGGCGTAGCAAGTTGTAAAGCTTGGGGGGGGGGGGTTTCAAAAAAAAAAAGTTTGCCGCCTTCGGCGGCATAGTGCGGGCACGACCGAGCTCTATGAAGTTTTAACGTGTATTTCGCCGCTTTTCGGATTTTGCGTTTCTTGGCCGAATTCAGTAATTTTTTAGACAATTTTTATTTTGATTTTGATTTTAATTGATTTATATGGTGTCCCTATGCCCCCTTTAGTAACTTTAGAAATATCTTGCTCTTTAGAAAAGGTTCTGCATACGTCCCTGGTCTTTTTAGAGCGCAACAATAATTCATATGGAAATTATCCTAATATTTTTATTTAACTAGTATTTTAATTTGAGGGGAAGGGAGATTTTCAAATTAAAAATTTAAAAATATATTATATGTAATTTAATAATATATTTAATATTTTAGTTGGGGGGGGGGGGTTATGCACTAAAAATTATCAATTTGGGTGGGTATATGGCATGCTTGGAGGGGGTTTCATCCCCAAACCCCCCCCCCCCCCCCCTACGCCAATGTCGGGATTTTTAATGGCGTTGTTCAGTTGGATGTGTAGTTAAACGGGTGACTCCTTTCAATATCCAAATTAGGCATGTCCTAGTAGCCACACTTAGTTAAGTTAAAGGAGGCAAATTTTTGACGGATGAGCCGTCCACAAACGAGGAAAAAAGGTCTGGAGATATAACACCTACCGATTCCAATCTTCCCTTAACACAAAAATATTTGTCCAACTATTACTTATTTCTTCGTCAAAACATTTATGTTGTTCACTCACGTCTGGTAACTTTTTAATTAATGTTCTTTTTTTTTTAATTTAATGTATGTATAGACTCGGCTTTAAAGGAATGCCTTACCAACGGGACTTGGTCAATTTACACTAATTTTACGGCATGTTTATCCAAAGCTGACAAGGTATATACTTATTGCAGACAAATATTTATTTTAGCGCTGCTCCTTATGTGTGTCTCCAATAAAATTCTAAATTTCTGTTTTTTTTTTCATATTTGTCGAAAAATATATTGAAAAGGCGCATGTGTTTAACATTTTTTTGCTACATAAATCTCTATTAAATCAAATTTTATTGAGTATGAAAAAAACATTGGATTTGAAATTTGCCCCACAATTTTTTTCCCATTAACGGGTCGCCATACCCTATTACGGCTTTGGCACTTTTAAACCTTCTTTGCAAAGCAATTTATATTGCTGAGGGTCAGGCGTGATTTTAGCTTTTTCAATTTAGGGGGGCAAAAGCAGAATTAGCCGTGACCTTCGGTCGCGGCAAAAAATATACATGTACCCCATTTGAACCTTTTTGGGGGCCCTTGACACCCCCCCCCCCCCTTCAAAAGGATCTAGAATCGTGCCTGCCGAGGGTTATATAGATTTTCTTAGGGTAGCATAGGCTCTCACTTTATACCGTTGCTTACTGCCTAAGCGGGCTACTCAAGAGCTTCCAAGTGATTGCACATAATGTGCACGAGTTTTTCGAAGTTCACGGTTCTACTCGCTACCACTTGCGTGGTTAACAGGAATGTTTAAATTAGCTATTAGAGCCGATATCAAAACAATATATGCAGCATATTTAATTGTTGTTCGTTGTTTGAAGATTAAATATATAAACATTTATGAAATATGATTATACAACGGCGTTATTAGTAAGTACGCGTTTACGGTCTACAAAAAATTTCATTTTTCTACATTTGATAAAAAAAAATTTCATACGCAACAAACCTCTAAATTTCTTTTACCTTGTCTCGTTATTTAATTATAACCATAATTATTAAACAGTTTGACCAATTTTTGATAATGAATATAAAAAAACCAAAAAAAAGGTTTAAAAACAAAATAAAAAATATATAAACATATTTATTTATACATAATAGCTTAATCCAAAAATATTTTTTTTTACCCTAATAAAGTATCATGTCCTATTTAGTTTGAGATCCAAACATTTTGTTATAATCTTAATGGGAATAAGAGTTTGACATATTTAAAATTCTCTTATATATGAGGTGAAAAAAATTAGAAGCTTCATATGATTTTGATATAAATTTTGTAAGTTTAATTTCTCATGGTTATTCTTGAAAGTCGCAAAATCCAGTCTATTTCACAATTTTATTTATAGCCGAGTTTAGAGCAAACTTTGTAAAATGATTAGACCATTATTAGTAAGGTTTCCTGAAGTGTTATAATTTTCATCGATCACTCATTGATATTTGTCGACATATGTTCTAAACCCGCTCTTTAACCCCATACCGTTATTTAACCAATTTTTGGGCCGTAATGACTGACTAAAATGGAGGGCTTATTTAACTGTTTGGGGGAAAAAAAGGTTAATTTAGTTTCAAATATTCATCTTCCCGTGTTTTAAGTGTGTCTATTTTTTAATACGTCAATTCCTTGACCTCCTTATACGAGATATAGTAGTAGTTTTTTCTCATCGATATTATTACAAAGATAAATATAACCCCCTGACCTTGATCATGTGTCCTAGATTATTTTAAATACATCTCCCTAATACATTACATATATATATATAGCTCTAAATCTGCCGGCATAAAAATTATAGGTTGTGTTTGTGTCTTATCAACTATTGTATTAGGGCGCGTTTAAAGTTAAGTTATTTTTTTTTAAATTTTTTCAAATGTCTTTTTTGTAATAAGCTTTTAAATTTGTTATGATTGTTGTTATTATTATTGATAAAAGTCTTTTTAATATAAAAGCGCGTTTTATTTTTTATGATTTATTAAATATTTTTGAATTATTTTAGTAAAATTTGTGGGTGCATAGTATAAAATTTGCCGGGGTTAGATTTATTTAAGAGTTTTGATTAAATAATTTTTAGCTAAGCCTATATAGATTTAGATATTAAGTTAAACTCAAAATTTTTAAATTTAAGTTGTTTAGAGTTTTTACAATTTTTTGTAAAATCAATTGAAGTTTAACAGGAGCCTTTATATAAAAAAGATAAAATTTCAACAAATTCAACTTCATATAGCTCCATATTCATTTAATAGTTAGGCCATCAAAAGTGGCAATCTTTTTTTTATACAACGTCTTATTTACATTTTTTAAAATTAAATAGATGAGCCATTTTTGAAATAAATTTGTGTTTAATGGTTCAAAAAAAAACTATTTAGGGCTCGCCCGTTACATATTTTTTAAGGTTTGTAGTATAATATAAAATATGTGACCATAATTTTATTACATATATTTATTCAATTTTTATAAAAAGAAACGAGATTAAAAGCTTATTGATAATCTCGTTAAAATACATAACCTTATACAGAAATAAAATAAAAATAAATAAGAGATTTCAGATTCGCACTCCTTCCATAAATTATATAAAAATATAGTTACATGTGTATTTCATACATGCATAAAAATGTTTAAAATTTCTAATTTCGAATAATATACTTTTACATTTCGAGTTTTGATTGTAAAGGGGGGAAAACCTTTGACGAAATTAAAAAATAATGAAATATTAATATTTCCAAAATTTTACGAAAATCAAAATTTATTTTGCACAACATAATTATTTCATAAAGATACTTTGTGTTTGTTTTGTTTATAGTACAGAATTTTCCAAGTATTTAAAATGGAAGGAGGTAAGATTTAAGTTCAAATAAGCAATATGTTTACAAAAAATATGTTTAATATTTATGACTTTCCAAGTTGCACAAATTTTTTTAGTCCTGTTTAGCTTATTTAAATTGATATTTGTCGCGCTAATGTTTTTTCTTTAATTGATGTGTGCGTTTATTAATTTTTAATATATCCTGACAAACAGACGAGAGTTTGTGCCTTAATATTAGTGTTTTTTTGGTTTCATATCATCTTTATTGATATTTTCTATTTCATTGGCCTGTGGGCCAAAAGCTCATTCCAAATCATTTGTGGTTTTTATGGAACTAACTTTCTGGTCAATCATTCTCCTGATTTTTTATACAACTTTTGTAATTTCTGCATTTTTTTTTGAAAAATCTTATATTTTTTATTCCATAAACATTTTATTATGATTATTGAATGCAAAAGCACGCAATATTTGACATTGAAAATATTAACATCAAAAATTTGTTTTTTAAACAATTTATTTTTGTATTCTATTTATTGACTTGGTTCCGGATTATTTTATTTTTGTTAACAATGTTAAATTCTGTCATATACACTAAACAAAAAAAAATGATATAAACGATTTTTAAAATTTTTAACGAATTTTCTTATTGCGATAACGATTTTATGGGTTTCTCCCATTGTCTTCTAACTGGGCCCAAATTCATAATTTTTTTTTGTTTTAAAAAACATGTTAAGATTTGTAAATGCATATAAAGGTTATCATTAGCAAACGACCTCTAATTAAAAGCATAAAAAAATTTATATTAAAATTTAGAACTAAATATGTTTTATAATAAGCCCAAAATATAAAATGAAACTCTGACATCGAATAACTAACAATTTTGATCGTATAGCTTTGTCCAAATTTTGTTTTCCAATGTAAAATTATCCTTTGCAATTAAATTAAAGCAAATTTTAGGCATTTCAAATTGTTCTTGAAAAAACAATTTCTACAACCTCATAAAATACTATATAACTTTATTTTATTGTTTATTTCAGTTAATTGTAAAACATTACCTTTTACTTTTTTAATAACCAAAAAAATAGCCTTTTTTGGCATTTTTTTAAGCAATATATAAAAATCAAAAAACAGTCATCTTTAAATTTAACTTTTTCATTTTTTATTAAATTGCGGAAATACTTGACATCAAGCTCCACCATTTACATTTTGGATGTACAAAATGTCCTGATAATCCATTACCGCGACGAAAAATATTATTATGCGAGCAATGTAGCTGTTTAGTTATTTTATTTAATTATTAACATTATTTTCTTAGTACCTGTTATACAAATGAAATTTATGGCAAGCTCTCAAAGTTTCGACCAAAAAAAAATATTATTTCATTACCTAAATATAGTAGCCTTGATTTGTTTAATTAGTTTATGTGTCAGATTAACCGTTGTCATGTTATTATTTTCAGTCTCTTATATATTTGGGCATGCTTATTTGACCTTAAAATATTCTCAAATTTTAAGATTTTACTATTGAAGATTTCTGTGCTTCCTACGGTTTATAAGGATACTTAATTTTTAATATATGTCCTATTTCCTTCTCAAATAATATATTTTTTATTTTTCGAAAATTCTTAATTAAATGTCAAACAGGTCACGTCTATTTATATATACGCTTAATTAGCAAAAAACTTTAAAAATAGGGCTACCTTTTACCCAATTTATCAAAACTCCTTTCTCACGACTCTAAAATAATTTCTCTCGTTTATTAATGGATCATCATTATCCTATTTTATTTAACATTCTAGAGTTTAAGTTTAGGGTTGTACCTTTTTGGAAGTACAGGTAAGAGGTGTTTGTGAAATAAACTTTGTTTACTTGTACTCTTTCACATTAATTAATCAAGTTTTTTGGGGGGTGCGTTTTAATCTTAGTTGCTTTTTTTTCCTTTCTTAAAATAAATAATTATGTTTTCAAAATTAACAGTTATGTTTTACTATATTTTTTTTTAAATGGAGCCATTGTTTTATTAATTAAAATCATTAGTAAAATTATCATCTTTTAATAGCATACTAACTATTCTGGTTAATAAAGATTTTCAGTTTTATATTTAATAACACAATTTTGGGCATATACAAATTAATTAATTAGATCAAAATTATTTGTCATACAGTTAAATACATGGGTATGTATTGTTTAATTTGTTAATGTATAATAGCTAATCTATTATTTTTAGTTTAAAACATCATTAATAAAACTTCCTTAAAATTTTGTCTTGTAAAGGTTTAGAAGCTATAGTTCATGGAAGAATAATACAAATTTTCATTATGTTAAATGAAAATTAATTCCTTGTTTAAATCGTAATTCATAATTCTATTCCTTTTTTATGCCGGGCAGAGAAATTTCATTCTTTTTAATCAATATATTTCAAAAATTGTGAAAATTTGAAGTAAATTTTATAATTTGAAATAAGTCTGAACTAGCCCTTTGGTTAAAACAGGACCAGTTTTTTTTAACTTTCTGATGGATTTACCTACCAAAAGTTAATTTTATATTAGGGCACGTGCAGAGTAAGTTTTTATTTTTAGTTAAATTTTCAAAATTTTGAAAAAAACTATTTTGTAATATAACGCAAATTTTTTAAAATTTGCCAAATTTAATATATGCACATAAAATGCTTTTTCTGAAATAAAAAATTTTAAAAAAATATTGAAAAATAAAAATAAATTTCCAAAAGCTATATAATTTTCAAAATTTTATGAAAATAAAAACTAACTTTGCACGTGGGCCCTTAAATATGTTTTTTAACAGATATAAAATAACAATGTTAAAAAATATTTCCTCTCCATCCTTTTGTTTAAGTTGCTGACCTTTTAATATACGAATATTTTTTTTCATTTCAATGTTGCTTGTTTACATCTCGTTATAGAAGTTTTTGATTCTATTTTTGGAAGTATTTTTGTTAAATCTTCTTCTTTTTTTTTCAATATTTCACTTTTATATTTTTAGAAATATTGTATAGCTAGGAAGTGTTTTGATAATATTAAAAATATACCTTTCGAAAAAAACAGAATGTACGGGGAAAATTGCTATATTTAGATGTCTAAAATGATGTTTTTATATATTACTTTTTAATATCTCCGCCCGTTTTTTAGGTTTAGACCATTTAAAAACTAGTTTTATTTTGTTGGAAAACACAAAAAATTATGTTATGACAGTTTGCTTAAACGTTTTTTTATTAGATATTCACTAATATCAATGTGGGGTCGTGCCAAGATTGATAAAAAAGGCTGGCCGGGCAGCCAATCACGGTCTTTCCACAAAACTTTATAATATTTTTAGCAAATTATTTTTCTGTTATTAAATCCCCTAAAATTTTTATTTATATCAATCAATAAGGAAAACCAAACTAAATTATACATTTTTTTCTCTTGGATTTAAACTGACGAAGATTTTGATCCCGCAAATTATAGTGCCGAATAAAATTTATAGTTGCGCCTCACAGTCCTTATACGCGTCGTCTTAATTATTAATATGACCTTCACGACATACAAATACGCTTACAAAACTCAAATAAATAATTTATCTCAACGAACTTGACAATTTTTTTTTAGTTTTGACAGGACGCCCAAAAAAAAAGTTTTTATCGAATTTTATTTCTATTCTCAAACCCTATTGACGTATTTCTCATCAAACCTTATTACCAGCTCATATCGAAATTTTTACCCCTTTTTTAGAATCTGTTTTGTGTTAAGTCATCTTTCAATCCCTAAAAAAATTATTGTCCTCCCCCGCACCTAAAGGTGTCAAAAATTGGCCCTAAATATTAAATTTTTGTTTTATTAAATATCACTCTGTATAACTACTTTGTATAACCGAAATTGATATTACATTTTTTTTGCTATTTTCAATATTTAAATGCCTTTTTTTCATTTTAAATTGCAATTTATTTTCTTTTTACAAAAACTAAAAAATAATTTTTTCTTAGAATGTATTTCAGATAAGTTGTTTTTATATGCTTTTACAAAAAAATTAAATAGGTGTTATGGCCAATTTTGTATAATTTTCTTGGACATACAATTAAAATGAATTTATCAATATATTTAGGTTTAGAGCTCTTGTAAGCCTGTTTGCCCAAATTCCTAAGTTATATTTTTTTAAGTATCACTTTAAATTTTTATCCGAATTTGAGGCCATTTCCAATTATTAATGGATTTTCCGGCGGCTAATATTTGAAAAATATATAACTTGTATAGATGATTGATGAATTTTTATTCATATAAAATTACTTGTCGCGCTAGAATAGCGGAAACATTTTAAACTATCATAATTTCATTAACATCCTTTTTTTTTTTTGATTATAATTTATATAAAAGTCCTTTTTTTAATTTAATCCCCCCCCCCCCCCCCTTCTTTTAAATTATTGCCCCCTTTGCAATACTTGATGTAACTAAAAATACGAAATTACCAAAAAACTATAGGCTTTTTTTCCCCGTTACAGCCATGTATATTATGATTATATTATAAAAACGCAGGAGACTTTTGCGTTTTTATTACATCGGCGCCCAAAAGGCGTCTAAAATCTATTCGTTTTTAATCAATAAAATAAGTCTCATTGGTTTTAAATCTTTTCACATTAACTCATATCAAAATTATAAGTGTGAGGGCGGACCCATAGTCGATCGAATCCAAATTTTTTTTTCTTGGGTGAGGAGCAATGAAATCGCTATGCGGCGACGTTTATGACCCCTAGGGTCAATAGGATTGCGCGTTTCTCCGCCACTAATATCCATCAAAATGCGCCCCACTCTCCGGAATATTATAGCATGCAGGCTTTACAACTTTGGCAAAAGTAGGGCAAGGGTGGGGCATTGTTTTAGCAGATGAATGAATGACTCTGATTAAAGATCAATTTGTGGTTCAACCTCTAATCTAAATAGTTATATCAAACCAGCTTGCATTTGTTATATAAATATATTTATTTTGTTACATAAATTATAGAATCTAATTTTTTGGCCATACGCACTTTTAAGAATATTTGGCGAATTTAAACCCCTAGGCGAGGCAAAGCCTTTTTTTAAAATGATATAATTTTTTTTTGTAAAAGATTGTATAAAAAGAATTCTCAAAAATATTTACTCAACTGGAATAATTTACATTTTCGCCTTATTTGATTAAAAATCTAAATCATCTAAATACCTGCCTCAATCCACGTTTTATTTTGATGTATATAATGGATATAAAAACATCTGAGAGTTATTATAAAAAATAGTCATATTTAATTATCGTCTCGGCACCATTTATATTCCCCCTTTCCCTTAAAAATAAATTATAATAGGACAAACCCTAAAAAACATGATAGAAAATAAAGTGTTCGTTTTTTTATAAACATTTTGCATTTATTTGACAGGAAAACTCAACTTTCGCGAGAATGGGTGCAAGAAATAGCAGCTCAAGAAGCGGCAATGGGTCTAACGGCGGCGGTTCAATAGATCTTGGAATCCTGCTGTATTACGTTGGTTACAGCGTTTCAATCCTCAGCCTTACACTTGCCCTCGTTATACTTTCCTATTTCAAGTAATTGCTTTTTTTTGAATATAAAAATATTTTTTTTGTGTGTAGTTTGGCCGAAACCATAAATGTAAAGTCATTTTAATTACATTGTTTTAGGCTATATCTATTTACAGCATTAACTATTTTTTGGTTTGGATTTGTCTAACCTAATTTATAAAATCTTTTAGCTGCTTAACTATCAACGGATTTTAAATCTAAGTGCCAGAAATTTAATTTTATTTAAACATTTTTAAATGGGTCGAGTTGGATGAAGAATATGTTTATTATAAAAGCATAAACCTAGATTTAAAAAATAGAATTTCGGAGCAGGGAGAGCAAACGGTCAACTTCAAATATATTCCACTAAATTTAATTACAAAAAAACAATAATAAATAAGACCAAACTGGGTTAATACAGTGCTAGCTTCAATAAAGTGGCACATGTTAGAAATAGAATTATCAATAGACACATAAAATGTGGCCATCAGCTACTATATTTTTGATCGTTGTCACTAATTAAATGATCACGATCACAATTAAATGGCCATGATGATGTGCTTATGATAAATACCACTATGTTGTGGCTAAATAGTCACACAAATTAGTGATGTTTACCATGCATTCATCATCTTTGCCATTTAATTGTGACAGATATCATTTAATTGTGATCGTGATCCCTTTATTAGTGATCGCGAACAAAAATATAGTGCTAGATGGCCACATTTTTTGTGTCTATTGATCATTCTATTTCTAACATGTGCCACATTATTGAAGTGAGCACTGTCTGTCATGTGACATTTTGCTTTGAAGTTTTATAATCAAAAAGAGTTGCCGTTAAATAGGTTTATTTCTTAAAAAAATGACCTTTTCTATGATCGTGTAATATATCGCTGACCACATTCACTGTCAAAGCCAAATTTTTTGACAATTGCATTACATAAAACATATTTAACCTGGTATATGTTTATTGGAAATTCACTGTTTATTAATTTGAGTTACCATTTTAATATAATAATATATTCCACCCAACATGTATTTAATAAATTGCTAAACAAGTGTTTTTTTTTGTAAATTTATTTGTGTCACTTTTTCTTTTCTTTTTTTTTCTTTATTAATATCACTCGTTTCCTTTTTTCTCATATATTGCATAATTTTTTTGATTTCTTTTATTAACTCCTCTTTAAATTTTCTTTTATCGACCATTCTTTTTTTTGTCTGCTTCTTTTTCTTTAATTTTTATTGTAATTTCGCATGACATTCTATTACCTACGTCGTGTCATCTTTTGCGCCATTTAGACCGACGTCAAAAGTTTATGTAATTTGCCTCACATTAATTTTGCACAACAAAAAAAAGCATGAGTTTTTTTTAAATATACTATATGTGTATTATTAGTTCAACATTTTTCTAAATTACTTTAACACACTTTGTTTTGTCATTTGTCTCCAAATAATTATTATTTTTCGCAAGAGATACAGTTTTATATGTAATATAAACGTTTCTAACGGTTTTTGCGTCTGTTGTTCCAGCATTTTTCACCTAATTGGGTTAAGAAAATTGTTGATTATATTTTAGCACAAAAAAATTACTAAAAATTAATTTATTTTTATATAAGGATACTATTAATTTTTAAAATATAAAACACTACCTCAACCTTTAACAAAATTCTACTATTGATTTTAACAGAAATTTTTTGGTTTATTGTAAAAATTTGTTTTTTTTTACTATTTTTCACTATCAAAAAAAATGATCTATCGAATTTTTTTCAAAAATGACCAAATTCATAAAAATTTATATTCAAAAATATTTAAAAAAAATTTTTAGGAGCTTGCGATGTACCCGAAACATAATCCATTGTCATCTGATCGTGACGTTTATCATGAGCGACATTATGTGGATCGTTATGCATTTGGTTCACGTCAACTACAAAATGATGACAAAGGAAAACCTGGCTGTATTTATATTGAATTTGTTTATCTTTATATTAAATTTTTTTAACTTTAAATTTTTTTTTAAATATATTTTTATGTTAAATACAAAAATAATTTACTAAATTAGAAAATATTTAGCCGTTATAAATACAATTTTTTTTTAAAATAATATTAATTTTATGTGATTTTTCAATTAATCGATTTATTTTTTTTATTGTTTACAATGTTAACATACCTACCAAGTTTTTTTAGTGGCGCGTTTAAGGTTGTTTTCTTTTTTTTTTTTGGAAATTTTGAGAAAAAAAAATTATTGGTGCTGATTTTTTGTTAAGGTATAAAATTGTTTAAGGAGTTATGTTAATTTATAATTAAATAAAAAAAAATAATTTCAATATTTTTAAAGCATTTGCACCAGAGTAAGAGACCCTGACGACGTTTTTTTTAGAATTTCATTATGTAATCAAATTTTTATTCATACGCTTTTTAAATTATATATATAATTTAAATCTGACTTGTGTCTAGAATAATTTTTTCTTCCTTTATTATGTTTTAGCTCGCGTGCAATTTCATATCAGTATTATACACTTATTTCTACACGGCCAACTTTTTTTGGATGTTTGCTGAGGGTGTTTTCATGTATCAAATGGTTGTTATTGGATTCACTCAAAAAATTCTGCCATTTCGATATTTCTTAACAATTGGTTGGGGTAATATAACTTACTATAATTTTTAAATTATTATGAATAATTTTAAAGAATTTTTTTATTTTATCCGTTTTCTTAATTTGAGTTTTTTATTGTAATTTGATGAAAATGAAAAGTATACATTTGATTTTATTAAAAAATGGTGAATTCACAAAAAATTTTAATTATTTGTCTTTTTTGTTTTAGTTTTTTTTATAATAGGGTTTTTATTATGCCATGTGCAAAGATAGTTTCTATTTTCTTGAAATTTAAAAATATTCAAAAAATAATTTTTTTTTAATATTTTTTAAATTTTTTTTTTATAAAATGCTTTTTATGTGTATTAATTAAATTTGGTAACTTTATTAAAAATTATTACAAAATAAAATTTTTCCAAATTTTAAAAATTTTACGAAAATAAAGACTAACTTTGCCCATGCTCTAAAATACACGATTAATGCTGAATTCCGATCAAAAATTATGTTTTGAAATAAATTTATGAATGTTGTATTTTTAGGCATACCATTTGCAATAATCTTTTCATGGGCTGTCACTAACGCCGTCAAACATTCAAACATGTAAATATTTTATATTAAATATTATGTCAATATAAAAAAAAATTGTAATTTTGACTAAATTTTATTTAAGTAAGTAAATGTTTTAAATAATAAAAATGTTGGCTTGTTGGATTGGTTTAAAATTAAGAGAATTTTATGGAATTGCCACCAGGATATTTCTTGGGAACATAGTGATAAAAGGTTTGGTATTGAGTTTATATATATTTTATTGAATTGAACTGAATAATATTATAAAATTTTTATATCTTTTTAAATGTCATCGTTAGATGAAAAATTTAAATATAACTTTTACTAATTCTAAATATAAACAACAAACTCTAAATATAAAAAACTATGAAGGCCAAACTGCACACCTTTAGGCTGCGACAATAAATTCATCTTTTAATTATTTGTAACATTTAGTTATTGTAACCAAGGTTATAGTTTAAATGATAAAGGACGCAATAATTAAGTCGCTATTAAATTTTGCAAAATATTTGTATATTATTGGAAAAAACCACTTTTTAGGCATTCTTACTTAAATATCTTATAATTTTGTTTATTTTGTCCAACATATTTTTTATAATTTTATTATTTTTGTTATTTATTTTAATCTTGTTTTTTTTGTTTTATAACAATCAGTCAATTTGAATTATTCATATTGTAAACAGGTGCTTGGTTCATATAGCCAAATACAACACGCATTACATTTACGCCACTCCGATATTCATCGTTTTAGCGGTAAGTGTTTTACACATTACAAGATTGATGTAATTGTTTAATTTTTTTGTAATCAAAAAACGATTTAGATATTAAATACATTTAAGTTATTAAGCATGTTTCTTACAAAAACTAAGTTCGAATAAAATACTTCACCAACTCCTTTTTGTTTATGATTTTTAATCTTTTTAGAGTATTTTATATAATAAAACACCACGTAATAAATACAAGTATATTTTAATTTAATTTGATTAAAATTAATCTCAACCTCATATGCAACCTTTTGAAGACTTGTTATATGATAATTGATTTTGTCTTATCTCTACAATTTAAATTATGTATTAATAAAATAAACATTCGTTATACATGTATTTAAAATTTTATGTCCATCTCTAACAAATTAAAAAAAAACTCATTATTATACTATTTTAACTACAAATTAAATGCTAAATTGCTTATTAGGAAAATCAATATTTTGTAACGAATAAATTTATATGATTTAAATTATAAGATTTACTGGCACAATTGAAGATGAATAAAATGCAGGCGTGAGTGTATTCTAAATGTAAAAATAAAATTAAGGAATTTAAATAAAAACTCGTAATTAAATATGGAAATTAGTAAAAAAAATGAAATTAAAAATAAAAGTAAAATTAAAAATTTAATAGTGTTTATAACATTTAATTAATTAAGTTTAAATACATTTTTTTTTTAATTAACTTTTTATCATCTTTTAATCTGAATTTTTAATCCTTATTAGTAATTTGCCCAAAATCTCAAACACAAAGCTTTATTATTAAATTTTTTATACAACTTTTAGCTGAATTTTATAATATTCCTGCTCGTGATTAAACTGTTAATCGAAAAAGTGTTCTTTTCCAAGGCTGGTGGAAGCATCAACTATTTGTAAGTGCTACAACTATTTAATTAATTTTTGTTATATTGATTTTTCTTTTTATTTAATTAAATTTGATGTTTTGCAGATTTATAT